>CM040760.1:20981101-21108601 GCA_022829145.1 Albula goreensis
CTCGGTTCTGTGTGTGCCCATCTGGAACCGCACCCACCAGATCATCGGTGAGTCTCAACCTATCCTCAACCTATCTCCCACTGCTTCATTTCAGAAAGGTCTGGAACAATATTCTTCATGTCGGGTCTATCCTAATGATGTTCCCATCTGTCCCAAAATGGAGTGAAGCCCTAATCATGCAGATCTGTCCCTACCCTACTATATACCACACGTCTCTTCCCGCAGGGGTCGCCCAGATCCTAAATCGGCTTGACAGGAAGACATTCAATGATGCCGATCAGAGGCTTTTTGAAGTGAGTTTGATTTTTTTTTTCTCATCTTTGCTTCGCTGTATAAAAAAAAAAAGGCTCTGGGTGTCTCATGCAGGCTGGCATGGCCCCTGTGACTGGGTGTTCAAGTCCCAGCCCTGCCATTAACAGCCATGGCTGGATGCCAAGGCAACAACTGGCTCAGCGGAATGATGGGGGCAAGCTGGCTACTTCCATTGGTGTCATCGTTATCTAGCAGCCTCACCTGAGGATGAAGAACTGAGCACGCTCTGACCTCATAATACTCTGACCTCATGGGCAGCGTGTGATTGGTTGTGTGTCCGCAGTATGTAAAGAAGCGAGGGTTGTCATTGCATGACTCGACAGGCAGGGTTGCTGCAGCAGTTGCTTCAGGTTGAAGGAAAGCGGGAAAAAAATGGGTTAAATGGGGGAAAAAAAATATGAGAACCTCCTGATATCAGTGTGCGGTTTACCTTTTACTGATGTCCATGAGTTCCCTATTGTGGTGCTGCCAGAATACAGCTTGAAATAACTTCTGTAATTCACTTTATTACTTCCTCTAAAACTGTGAAAAACTCAGTCCAAACCCCATGAGTCTCCTTCAGCAAAGGCAGATGCTACATTTTTAAAGGTTTCTCTTCATAACTTCCAAATGTAATACCCAAAACCATTATTTTGCCCTTGGTGTGCCTTTAAAAGACACTCTGTTCATATGATAATGCAGTACCCTTTTCACAGATTTGATCAACTTGTTCTCAGTCTAAGTGATTTAACAGTGGAATACCACAACATTAATATTACTGCGTTTGATTTTTATTCATTTTTGCTATAACCTATATTTTTTTTTACTAACGTGTCCCAATTAAATCTAGACAGTCTTGAAGTTGATAAATCATTTAGGTTTTTTTGTGCTTTACATGCTCTAATTTTGCATTACTGCCTTAATTTGGATTTTATTTTAATTTCTCTGTTTACCCAATTTGGGATCTTCTCTACTTCTAAACTATTTGCAACATGTGCCATGTTTTCCTGCCATCTAATAGTCTGGTTATCATGATCATTGTCTGAAATAAAGAAGATCTCAGTTCCCAAATCTGGACCATGGGGTACTCCCCCATTTGCATGCTGTGGCTAAATGCATTATTATGTTGCATTCAATTTGGATTATTACAAAAACTTACTTATGTTTTTGTTCATGGGAGCACAGTGACAAAAAAAATTAAAATGGCCTGTTCCTGAGTTATCTGATCACCAAATTAGCAAGTCAGTTGCCTCTTAATAGATAGCCACATGCATGATGCAAGGGATCCACTGAAAAAAAAGCACTGATCTTCCTCTGTCACTTGTACTTAATCAACACACAAAAAACCATTAACATACTGGTGCTGAAGAGGTGTTCCTACAGCGATTCAGGTGAAAGAGGCAATCGCAGTCAGCTGATCACTTCAGGGCAACGGAGCAAGCTGTTTTCAGCACGGCAAGTTTGAGAAGTGCTGAAAAATGTTGTTGATAACTGCTTGGAGCATGGTGAAAGGCTTGCGGGTTTGAATCCACCTGGAACAGTGCTCCTTTGCCCTTGAGCAAGGTAGTTAAGTGAGCTGCTTTGGTAAATAATTATGCAAAATGATGTGTAAGTCACTGTGGATTAGATTTTCTGCCCACAATATGAATAATAATAGAAGGTTAAAAATAAGTAAATATTTCTTATTCACATTTATCTGTATCTTCCTCCAGGCGTTTGTGATTTTCTGCGGGCTTGGGATAAACAACACAATGATGTACAACCAGGTGAAGAAGACTTGGGCTAAGCAGTCTGTGGCTCTGGATGTGAGAACCCCTTCTCTGCAGTTTCACTGAACATATTTCCCACTGCTGATGATTCACTAGCTTCATCATAGTCTGAACAAACAGCCGTGTGTCGAAACCATATGAATATTTCAGTCTCGTTTCACTTATTTATAATGAACATTCTCACTCATATCAAGTGAGAAATAGCTCTGCGTTCAGGCTATGTACTGTACTATACTGTATTGTACCTTTCTTTCCATCTGCGCTTATTTAACAAACACAAGATTGCGGAGGCCCAATTGTTACGTTTGGCTGCATATGTGGAGTGGTTGAGAATGAGTTTTTATTGGTTGTCCAGCAGGTCTTTTTTCTCCTGCGCAGATGCTGTCCTATCATGCTACCTGTTCCAAAGTCGAGGTGGACCGACTGAAGGTATTTCCGAGAACAACTAATAATTTAAAAAGCCAAATAAGAGGCTAAAACACTGGCCATTGTTCAAAAGGAGAATGTGTGTGTGTGTGTGTGCAAAATGACATCATGTGCAGAGCTACACATGACATCTTTTCTGTGTCACAAGTGATTTAACTATTATAACCGCTATTACTGCATCACTTACAACTTGTGGTGGTTATGTCAGGTGTAATATAATGCAATATGGCTGATGGGGTCTTCATGTGATTATGTTTATACCAGTATCTGTGTGAATGAATGGGTGATGTTGTATTATAGGATGTGTGATGTGTTTATGAGGAGAGAGGAATTGTAAGTATAAGAATGTTTGGATTTTTAGTGTGTAACGCAGGTGTGTGCGTGTATGTATTGTGTGTATGTGTGTGTGTGCATATATTTTCATTTGCATGCGCTGGTGTTGGTTTTGGTATTGGGGAAGATAGTTGTTGTATGGATAACATGGTATGTTAATGGAGGACAGCAGTCTGGAGCATTGTGGGTAAGGGATATGGCCAGTGCTGGTTGGGGCAGTGAGGATCGTGTGCGCAGGCTGAGTATCCGTGAGGAGGTTATTAAAGAGAGAGGAGTCTCTCTCTCCCTCTCTCAGATGTAGTATACATAATAAATTATACAACACACGCCATCACAAGCAGAGGAGAAGCCTCGATAAAGGCTTTAAACTTTAATGCATCAAGATAAAATTGAAAATGTTGGAAAAAAAATCTTGGCCAGGCCCTTTCCATGTGTCATCTTTTTGATGACAGCTGAGTTTTGAGATACAATAAGATTTATAGAACTCATATGATAGCAATGAAGGGATAGTTATGATAACTAATAGCCTGAAGATAAATATTTCAAGAGACTTGTCATGTTACACACCATCAGTCACTTCAGTAAGCTTCTGTGCCCTTAATGCTGCATGTTGAGCAGTGATTGTTTTTGAGGTTATGGTGTGTGATGTTGCTCAGTGTTGTGTTAGCCGGTGTGCTAATGCCCATGCTGCACTCTTTGGATTTGTTTTTCTCTAGGCTGCCAAGATCCCTTTGAGCAGCGAGCTGGGCATAGACGAGTTTCACTTCAACGACTTCTCCCTTGACAACGATGCCATGATCACTGCTTCTCTTCGGATGTTCTTGGAGCTGGGGGTTGTTCAGAAGTTCAAAATTGATTACGAGGTGAGGGAGAACCTTCAGAGAGAGAAGAGTCAATTTTCTGACCAGAACTAAAAAAAATATGGGCATTGGCTTGGTCATTAACGTTTGTCTGATAGGTTGTTCCTGACCAGTCATGTTCGGTTTCTAGCATTGTGTTAATGCTGCCGCTATTTTCATTTGATCATTGTGAATAGGAATGAGTGGGCACTTATTAAAAAGAAGCTGAATGGAAGCAGGGTGAATTCACCAAAATGGCCCTCTGCAGGTTCTATGTCGCTGGCTTCTGACCGTCAGAAAGAACTACCGCACTGTGGCCTACCACAACTGGCGCCATGCCTTCAATGTCTCACAGTGCATGTTTGCCATGATCAAGGTGAGTCTGTCTGTTCATGGGATAAAGAACACAGTTAATGGACACATGGTGCTATGCGTGAATCTGCACTGTACAAAGAGGTTTACTTTAGAGACCTAACTTTCAGCTGGGGTAGCAGTGTGGGAGTATCTAAGAAATCCGAAGGTTAAAGCTTTGTAACCACAAGGTTGCAAGTTGATTCTTTTTGTGGATGCCACCATTATAACCTTGAGCAAAAAAATCACTCACTGTCACAATGAGCAAGGCATACTTCAGTAAGCACCTGGCTGTACAAATGCATTATAATGCGTGTCAATACATTAAGATAAGTGAAAATACATTGTGTCATTCATTTATTTGGCTGATACTTTCAGGGAACACTGGCTGCTCTTGGGAATATTGATGGGTTATTGGGGAGATTGTTTCTATGGCTTCAGAATCTATCAGTACTATCATGTATTTGTTCTACCTAAGGACTATACCAGCTGATTCTACAAATTAGATCCTCTTGCTGGCTGAAGAGTTATGGTAATTTGAATTAGGAGCACACGTATGGTAGTACTCCAACTTTTCTGGAGGCAGGGTATCCACCTGTGGATATTGCTGTTGGGAATATTGATGGGATGTTATGCCTGTCTCTGTAGACAGCAGGGTTCCAGGAGGTGCTGTCTGATTCAGAGACTCTGGCGCTGATGGTGGGGTGTCTGTGCCATGACCTGGATCATCGGGGCACCAACAACGCTTTCCAGGCCAAGTAGGTCACGAGGTCACTTCCACTGTATTACAGTATCACACAGGGCATGGAGCTGAGGTTGGGAGGCTGGGTCCTCATGCACCCCTGTGCTGCCCCCTGCAGGTCTGGTTCAGCATTGGCACAGCTGTACGGGACGTCCGCCACCCTGGAGCACCACCACTTCAATCACGCCGTCATGATCCTGCAGAGCGAGGTGACCATGGAAACCGGCTAAGCAGCTCTCATCCATTACTGCCCTGTCACCTGGCAACCGCTCATCACCTGGCAACGAGCTGCCACTCATCCTTCATCCACCCGTGGTCTGGTGATCAGCTGACCTTCAGCCTTGTCATTACGTAATGGAGCCATTGTTGGTATTTACACCATCACATCCCTCACCATTGTTGGTTTTCCATTGGCCATGCATGGATACAGTTATCAAATGTTACAATTTGGCACTTCATTTTGTGACATCATTGTTTTGGGGGACAATAACAAACTGAAGAGGTTTATAGGTGATCAAACAATTCTCCATGTATGGCAAATGGTTGACTATGTGCATGTGAAATTATTATCATTGTTTGCGGTCCCCATTGATTTCCTGTCATAGCCAGGGGAGATGGTGTACCCAGCCATCCCAGACTGATACTGTTAATGAGGTGTTCCAGATTGATGTGCATTGATTCTCCACCGACAGACTAAGGCAAAGGAGGAGTCAGTCTTTAGTGTTTAATAAACCCATAATGACTGGAGTTGATCAGCGATAAAAGGGGAGGTAATGAGATTCCATGGTCCAACAACAACAAAGCAGCAGAAAAGATCTGTTGTTTTTAACATTCCGTCACAGAAATTCCAGAGCCTTTATTTTTTTTTTCTCCATTTCTTTTCACAGGGTCATAATATTTTTGCCAACCTCTGCTCCAAAGAGTACAGCAACATGATGCAGCTCCTAAAGCAGGCCATTCTCTCCACTGATCTCACCCTGTACTTCCAGTGAGTCTGCATTTCATTTGCAGTGCTGAGGCCTACTCAGGTGCACTCTGTGAGGACCATTGAGCTCTGAGAGAACTGAGCCACTGAGGACGTTTTTGAAAAGGTCATATATGGGCAGTTTGTTCCAAAACAAGAGTTTGTTTACCTCATTGTCATGGTTAATTTTGACAAGTGTGAAAACGCAAACGTAATTTGTTCTGAAACCAGGAACTGGGGCTGTGTTAACATAGCCAAGTGAAACTCATCTTGATTCACAACTGAAATGTGTCCTGAATCCAATCAGTCCATTTTGTAACTCACGAGAACACCAGGAAAAGCTATTCAAAATTCAAAACGGGCTGGAGACTGTTGTGAAACCAAAGGTGAAAGCTGGCATAGGACAGGACAGGATTCGTTTGGAAGTTCAGTTTTAGATCAAAATGCCCGAAATCTAACCATATGGTCTCAGGTTTGATTCACAGGAGGAGCTCCTGTTTTACCCTGCAGCAAAGAACTGAGCCTGAACTGGGTTAATGAATATCCAGAATTATAAATGGATGATACATTAAAAAGTTAAAAAAGCATCTGCTAAGATATAATTAAAGTACTGTTTTTAAGCATGGCATTACTTGGGCACCTGCATCAGGCTCGTAACTTTGATCCTCAAAATGAGCCCATTCATCGCCATGGTAATAAAAAAGACACCTGGGGAGGTTCAATTAGAAAAAAAAACACAAGTATGCATTTGGTATGTCCAACTAAGTATTTTCCCTGTGGGTCATATTCAAATATTTATTACCTAAGATTAACTTCTAACTGCAGTTAGATATACATATTTAATATTAAATTTTGAGGTAATCCCCTCTCATATTTTAGTGAAAAGCTCTGGGCATCCTTTAAGCAGGCGGTAATGAAAGTATCAAATAAAAATTTATTCCTTTATGTCACACATAAAAATGCATGTGACCGTTGTTGCCAAGTGGTATATGCATACAGAAATGCATGTGTGATCTAAACACAGTGTATGGCTAAGTTCCCATTACAGCCAGCAGGAATTGATGTTTTTCTCAACTTGTGGGCTCTGACAACACAGGAGAAGAACCAAATTCTTTGATTGTGTGCTGTCCGGAGAGTTTGGCTGGAAGGACGAACAACACAGGGAGGTCTTCAGGTACATTCTCTCCCTTTCCTCCCTTCTTATCTATCTCTGACCCATAATGGGCCCATATTAGTAAAGCATCTAAGTGTTAAAATGCAGTTCTAGGATCAGGTGTCCCCTCTCTGCAGCCTTTCCTTATCACTAATGAGATGACTGAAGAAACTGATCTCAGATCACCAGTCCTGCCCTGAGTTGCTTAAGCCCAGATCCAATGGGAAGGATTTCAGAACAGTTGTTGCCTAGCTGTGTTTTGGATAGATCATTTGACATGTGACTACATGGTTGGATATAACAGAATTAGCTCTGATGGGAGTTTTGACCCAAACAGGTCCATGCTAATGACTGCGTGTGACTTGGGAGCGGTGACACGACCCTGGGAAATTTCCAAACAGGTCAGAGGGTCTTTTCCCCTTCTCTCTCACTGTTCATCGCCCATCCACACACAATTCCTCATAATTCCATGACCTCCTATGTTTTCTGAAGTTCATGTCTTTGCTCGAACTTCAGGTGGCGGAGCTGGTGACCAGTGAGTTTTTTGAGCAAGGTGACAGGAGAGATCAGAACTGAAACTCACTCCAGCCGTAAGTACAAGTCTCAGCGGCTCAAAATATTTGGACATTTGTTTTGCTCTTTAGAATTATTATATTACTTCTGAATCCAGACAGTTGGTATTGTCAGTTATCTGTTTGAAGCAGGCAGAGAGTCAGTAAATACATGTTCTGTGTAGTTTTTTTAAGTGCAAATCTCTGAGCTTTGAGAATGGCTGCTGCATGTTTCAGTGGCTGTCAGAAGGGACTGAAGCTGTCCTTGGTGGGATGTTTTTAGTTTTTTTCATGCTACATTGTGAGCAGCTATCCATAATATAAAAAAACTTGAATTTTGCTTTTCTTTTGTTTGTGAAGAACTAAAATTAATCATAATTTGTACAACATATAACAACCTGCAAAGCATGATAAAAATGAAATTTCAGGTCCACTGGTCTGACATATTTCCAGTCTAGACTGGATATACAGGGTAAAAAGATTATTACTCATGATTGTCTGATGCAAGATCACGAATGCTTCTGTTTCTGAAATAACATGCAAAATAAGGAAAGCCTCTCTCTTCTCTCTGGCTGCTTCCTGAACTGGAACAATGAGATTAAATATTGATCTCAGACATCTGCGCTCTAGTCTCCATGTGCACGGTCAGACACGCAGTGCCACTGTCACAGCAGCCCTGTCCTTAGTGCACCTCCCACAACACACCGGCAGCCTCTCTTTGGGTGACCCAGCCCTGCATGAACCCCTCGCACACCCCCCCCCTTTACTGCTGTCATGATATCTTCAGCGCTGACTCTGTTAGCCATGAATCGCTAAGCGCCTCCTGCCAAAAGAGCCTTCCGTCCTCCCTCCCTCTGGCATGTTGCTATCTGACCGACCCCCGCCTTACCCGGGGTCTCTACCCCCTCTGGTCTGAGGTTGTCTGGCTGCACGGTGTCTGTTTTGGCTCATGGGATCCACGATTTACGCTCCTTCAAGTCTGGGCGTCGCTTATATCTTCCCCCTCTGAGATGTGGCGTGCCTCACTATCGGGCCCTTGTGTGGTTCTGATAAGCCTGGCGCCACAAGATAACTGATACCCAGCCACACCCGGCAACAGAGGATCAGCTCCGCTACAGGGGATCGTCTCCTCCTGGAGAAACACTCACTCCCTGGATTGTTAACATATGACAGGAAGCTGGCAGGATGCTCTCCATTCATGATATACGGCTGTGTTTTGAATGTGTCTATTCATAACTCATCTCCAGAGGGACTGCTTTCAACGAAACACCTGAATTCTCTGTACATTTCTTACGTTTTCTTAAATATGATATATGCATGGCCCTCTGAGTTGCTCGCTCAGTAAAGATGCTCTTTCTGCAAGTGAAGTCTGAACCCTGTGATTGGGTGTTGGAGTCCCTGGCATGCCATGCCGGCTCATGCCATTGGTGGAGGTCCGCATTGGCAAAGCAATCAAAGGGCCAGCCTCGCCAGGGAGGGAATAATAGTGGGAAAGCCGGATTTGTTGGCTGGTCTCTAGCAGCCACTCTCGGTTAGGCCAGGTGCCTGCAGATGCACAAACTGATAACTTCCTCCAATCTGATAACAATCCTGATAAAAATCCTGTCTGCGCAGGCGATCTTTGACCGAAACCGGAAGGATGAGCTGCCCGCGCTGCAGCTGGAGTGGATCGATGGGATCTGTAAACCCCTGTACAAGGTACAACAATCACCTGTGCACCTGTCTGCTCTCCAAAACCAACCTTCCGCACATGCATTCCAGGCTGATGATATGTACTTCGCTATGCATCAAAACTGCTGAACTAATACTGAACAAATGGCATTTTTTAGTTAGATGCAATGTTGAGGGATAAAGTCAGAGTGCGCTCTCAGTTGGAATACCCTATTTTATTCACAAGCCATGGTAATTGCTACAACCTCTGCTGAAAATTGCTGGCCTCAGAAATAGGTGATTTTGGTTGCCGCCTCTTTCCAAACCTCACCAACAGTCTGCCTGTATGGAGCTGCTGGTGAAGTTTCTTTCTTTTAACTCAAACTGCAAGAGCCAGCTGAGAGACAAGGAAATACTCACCAACTGTCTCTCTCCCTCCCTGAACAGCACTAAGGCTGCAGGGCCATTGGGCAGACATTGAGTTCAGATTCAATATCAGACTGTGGGACCCATTCACACTAATAGTTTCATAATAAGATAACCCACCCAGCAGCCCCATGTTGCAGCTTGTTAAATTTGGGGCATACTATCTTTGCTGACACTGCTGCTGGTTTATGTTGGTGAACCTTATTTTGTGTTCCCAGGCTCTAGCAAAGCTGAACAGAAAGCTGCAACCTATGGTCGATGGAATCAATGCAAATCGAATGAAGTGGGAGGAACTCTCCTCATCCAATCAACAGATGCAGAAAACCCCATTAACCAATCCACTGCCAGAAGAATAACCGTGCCAACGTGAGGTTCCAGTCCGGGAGCTACCCTGGCTAAAATTATGTTCATTCTGCCACAGCCCTTAAGTTTTGAATTGAATCCCTTAATCTTGCATGTGACTGTGATTGACTCTCGACCTGCAGTAGTGTGGGCTGGTTTTGCCCTCTCTGAGTGACTGCAGGTGTCGGTGGAGTAGATTTCAGTCAAGGAGGGTGCCGAGGAGCAACAGGTGGGTGGAGCTCTCAAGTTGACCAAGGACTCAAGTTCCAAAGATGCTTTTGGTTTTTTTATGATCAAAGCCCATAATAAGTTTATTGAAAACGTCTAAATATCTCATAAAACTGCCTCCAGGTGATAATATATATACAAAATCATTTTTTGAGGACTCAATTTTTTCCCCATCCCCATAAAACCACTTTACATGAAATTGATTACAGACGTGCACACATTTAGGAAATGTCATAAAAAGTGTCCAACAAAACGATGAAGAAATCTCTGTATATTGGATCTTTTTGCCTGGTGTTTCTTGTGTGATTTTAACAGTGTCTCCACTGTGAAATTCATATTTCACCTGTGAAATATGGTGCTCTGCTGAATACAGTGTTTGTTTATTATGTGTTTGATGTACGTATTGTGTTCAATGCATGGGTAGATTGAGAAAATTGGTTTTGCTTCATTTTAAAGCCAAAGTAAGCACAAAAACTTGCAACAGGAATAGTTGCTAAACAGAAAGCTTTCTCTTTCAGTTAACAAAAATACGGTATCACTGTGATATATTCTTTGGAATGTCGACTGGAACAAAAGTTTTGTTCCTGAATGTCTGCAGTTTATTAGGACATGTATTGGTATTGCTTCTGCTCTTTGGGATGTTTTATGTATATGGATGTGTGACCTTAATAAGTTTGGGTTGCATGCACTTAAGTCTTGGTTAGCATGTGATCAGTATTGCCAGCTGTATGCATTGCTGATATTAAGACTTGCAGTTTGCTTAAATCTCTATTTTTCATATTGTTTGCTATTTTTGTGCAACTGCATGTAAAATGTCCAAGACAGGCATATGCCTTCAAACTGATGAAATGACACATTTCATGTTTACTGTCATGCATGACTTGATTTATGGAAACCCTTCAGGAATTCTGGAAATCCCAATGATGACTCGACAAACACTATGGCCGGGATTCAATCAACATTCGTCCTTAACTTTGGCTCACAATTAAATGCAAGTGCTCACGTTTATCTTCACGTTTATCTTAGCAATCATAGGAATTAAACTATTACCAAACTATTAATGAAGTGAAAAAGTATTGTGCTCTCATTCAGGTGTAAGTAAAAGCTAGGGACAACTATTGATTGATTCTGGACCAACATGTTTATTTCAATTCTGTTAAGATTGGTTATACAGGGCAATAATGCATGTCCTTTAGATGCACAATGTACGTTTAGGAAGAATATTTTTAATATATTTCAAAAAGCAACTCTACCAAAAAACAAGGGCTGGGATTTAAACAAACATACTTAGTCTCTTTAAGAGCATATGTAATCCAGTCAGAACAGATGCTATATGACAGCATCATCATAGCATGCGCTCTTAAAGACTCTGAGGTCCACTTTCACTGAATCCCACTTGCCATTTAAGAGACTCAATGCATTTGATTGAATTTGTGTAATAACTTACTCCTGTAGTTTTGATAGTGTGAAAGAGATGGGTCATTCAGTCATGGGTATTCTTGAAAGAAAATCTGTTTAGAACTATATGGTGTACATCTCAAAAGGACCTACATTTTTTTAATTGAAAAACTGCAATTGAAAAATGAGTATTTATTTATCGGTTTAGATTAGTTGCTTTATTGGTGTTAATATCTATTGTGCAGGGATATTTATACAGTATGTTTCATACAAATTGATATTGACCTCCACTGTGCTGTGCTGACTGGATAAGCTGGAGGGCTTCAAGAAGGTATTCCAAGAGGAGATTGAGTTTGTATGGTCAGCAAGCTTTTACTAATCCATACAACTGAAAGCAGTTAAATGTGGATGGTATAATCACTCACCATTCAACAAAACGTTAATATACCATTCTACAATTTGTGGAATGTAGCCATTTCACAATTAAAGCCAAATACGGATACCCCTTCCAGAAGCAGGCACGGATACAACTTCACTGCTCTGTTCACTGAGTGGACTCGTTCTCACTGTTGGGATTGATGGATTTTTCTGTCTAATAGTAATGACATAGTAATGACACCCATTGAGTATCAACATGGGCCTGCTCTTTACTTGCCAAAAGTACAATTGAATGATTATTACAGTGGTGAATTTATCTTTGGAAGAAAAACATTTACTTGGGGAGCATAAGAAAGCATTGGTGAGGAATATAGTCATTGTGGTGAGAAAATCAACAGAATGAAGTGGAAAAGAGAGTTATGATACTTATTTACTATAGAGGGGAAAAATTGAATAAATTCTAATATTTTTAATACTTTTTATGTTTTTTTGTTCTTTATCTGTCAAACAAATGACACATGAAATAAATGAATGTATGTTCTTTCAAGTTGTTTGTTGGTTTTTGGTTTTTAATCTGATCAAAGTTATTTTCATCCCTTCTATTTATGCATATATGGCTCCTTTTTTGTCCTATATAAATTTGAATCGGTGTCAGGCATTTACTTTCAAGTCTCAGTACTGTCAGGGGATGCAGCTTTGCCAACTTTATTGTGTTTTGTGCTCAAACGTAACTTTATCTTTATGATATTGCCAGTCTGTGTGGGCTTGTGAAATGATCTGGGCTGACGACTGACATTTAATGGCTCTTTGAAAATTTCCTTCTGAGGGACTGGGGAGCAAAGCTTACTGCACTCTGTACAGCCACTCTTGTTTCTGCATGATCCAACACTTCATGAGATCTAGGCATGGTTGTCCTCAAGGATCAACCATCTGTGGACATTTGCCTATCACAGGTGCTTCGTTTGACTTAATTTGAGAGATGTCTCCTGTGTAATTTGTGCTTTATCAACATACTGTTATACTTTTGAACCCAGAGGAATAAAGTTAAAATTAAACAGGCAGAAAGCTGAAACTTTTTTGCAGAATAACTTGCCCAAAACAGTGCTATGAAACAAGCAGTGAACTCCTCACTACCCCCCTCATTATAATTATCAGTATCATCAAACCGAATAAGTGAACTGTCGCCACTATCACCATAGTCCTGATAGATTCAAAGTCTCTATCAGAGCCTAAGATGCGCAATATGTGAAATAAACCCCATGAAAAATATATGTACAGATACTTTTCTCCTGCTCTTCTTAAGCCCATACCCAGTGCCCCGTAATGTTTGATGTGGATTTTAATGAAGGTCCTGAGGTGAACCAAGCAGCCTGTATCTTTGTGCTGGCTTGACACAGAACCAGCAGCCTGTATCTTTGTGCTGGCTTGACACAGAACCAGCAGCCTGGCTCCAGCGAGCATTACTCTTTAATCTATAATTCAGGGATGACTGGGTCTGGTCTTCCTTTGGGTTTCAAATGAAGGAAGAAGTAGAGAAAAAGAAAGACAGTGTGAGAAGAAAAAAGAGAGGATGTGTGAGAGAGGGAATGAAAGAGGAATCATGCAAGAGGGGTGGAAGTACTACTGTGTTGAAGGATAATTTTCCATTCCATCTCCCATTTGTGTGTGTGTGTGTGTGTGTGTGTGTGTGTGTGTGTGTGTGTGTGTGTGTGTGTGTGTGTGTGTGTGTGTGTGAGTGTGTGTCTTGCTCTCTCTCTCTCTCTCTCTCTCTCTCTCTCTCTCTCTCTCTCTCTCTCTCTCACACACACACACTCTCTCTCTCTCTCACACACACACACACACACACACACAGAGTCAACAGAGTCATAAACAAGAATAGAGTCACAGACACAAATCAAACAAAAGTGGAATGGTTTAATTTGTGTAATTGTTATTTAAAAATTGCCATTCATGGCCTTATGTAGGAAAACTTACAGCACAACTGACCCTAGAGTCATATTGAGAGACTAACCTACTCTTCTTTGCACGTTTGTGGTTCTTCAACCCAAACAGGAACTTGGGCGAACCCTGTGTCAGTCTCTATGGTTCTCCTATGCATGCAGCAGCTCCAGTGCCATAATAATGAGGGGGAAGTAAGTGGCATGGTACCTGAGCATGTGACCAGTAAGCACTGTGGGATGGACTTTCCACTGCGATTATCACATTTCAGGCAAAAAAAAAAAAAATTTCACTCCCTTACCTGCAAAGGTAACAACACAAACACAATCAGCTGTTATTAACTCTGAGAAGGGCAAATTCAGTCACAGAACCAAAGATCGACTCAATGCAGAATTTCATAAAATGGGGTATAACCAATCAACAAAGGCTTAAGTAGACTAAAATAGTGCATACTATTTTTAGCCTCACTGTGTAGATGTATAAATGTGTTGTATGTAATGAAGTCTATTTCTATGGAAATGGATGCCTGTAGACCATTAGTTATTCATGAACTCATACCGCATGAAAATGTAAAAAAAAAATGTTTAACAATCCCTGTACAGTTTTGTATTATTAATAGTGTCGTCAATGTGAGTAAATTTGGATATGATATAAGTAGGTTATTAACATTAATGTATGCATATTCCCACTTGTAATGCATAAAGAAAACAGCCCCAGAAATAGAGATTAATTTTCAGAATAATAATGTTGTATGTTTGCAGTTTGCAATCATAAGGCATAGTCATAAGAACAAAACTAAAAAATTAAAGACAGATTGCAATCCTTTTTCACAACAGCATTGAATTACATTTCGAACGACTTTCTCTCAGTATCCTACAAATATATTTGACACATACCAGGAAAAGGAGTCACATTGTTGCCAAGTAACTTCAGTAACTTAACCTCTCAGTGGAGTCAGTTCAAGGCAGGGGTTGTCATAAAAATGGTATTTTATTTTTAGGCTACATTAAGGGCATGTAATGTTTATTTTTGGATAAATCATATTTAATCTTATAAATCTTAATTTTTTTAATCTTGTTCTTGGCCCATATTCATCAAGTGTCATTAGACTCACTGCTACTAGTCTAACCATCACCGGATGAGTTTATCACAAAGGTAGAAGAGATATGGCATGTTTGTACAAGCACATCTCAAATTAACAAATTTTACCTGCTCTGTGTACTTGCATGCTAAATAGTATATCCTAATTGGAAGTATGTACTAACAAGTACACAAGTATGCAATTTGGGACACAGCCAAGGGTTCTATATGGCACACAGGGAGTCTCTAATATAGCAGTGTATTATTGTTGTATTATAATTATGATGTCACTGGAGCAGTTTCATGGTCATGAATAATGAATCATTATTCATATTCATTCTGCTGAGGCTGTGCCATCTCCAAGGCAAATGAGAGAGGTGTAGAATATCTGTAAACTGCTACATTGTAGCCAGACTCTCCTTATGAAACTGGCTTTGTTGTCAGGGATATGGAGTAGGTGTGGGGAGCGGAGCCTGCAGGCTGTATGGAGGCCAGTGCCACTTATCCAATCAGGAGAAGCAAAGGGGCAGGGTGTAGTGGAGGGGTAGGATTATACATGGCGTGAGTGTGTCAGGGGTCAAGGCAGAGATCATTCACACATTTGCCCCTTAACCCACAGATAGTTTTGCCCATTTGGAGCCTCCGGATCTCTTTGTTTTGTCTGCTGACCAATAGGCCATTGAGGTCATACTCCAGCCCACACTGAGTAAGAGAGCCCTGTGTGTGTGATGCCCAATCCATTCACTCTCTGGTACTAAATGTTAGCTCAATCAGCCAAGTGCCATGTGTCTGCAGCAAAAAAAAAAAAAGCTCAAACTCCACTCTCTTCTACTCCAGTGGAACTCAGTCTGCTCTACTCTTTCTACTCTTCTACTCACAAAATTTAGAATTTAGAATGTCTCCACAAAATTAAAGACAGATTATTTTATCAATGTATTGAATTATACAAAGGACAAAGGATCACTAATTGTAGGACAACTTTGAAAAAAAAAAACATTTTGATGATTTGTCACATATACTTTTTCAAGCACTACATAGTTTGACCATGTCAGGACACTATCTAGAAATGAATTGTACTGGGGGAATAGCAAAGGAAGCACCACCTGGCTGCACTGTTCACTGTGTAATAAAAGTACAAAAGAAAAAAAAAGGGGGGGGGTCTTCCCATTCTAATGAGGGGGGTGAGGGAGATGGAACAGCATCACAGAACAGTGTTGTAATAAAAGACACATCTGGAGTTAACATCCTAATACAAAAACATACTCCTCTGTGAAATATACAGCTAAAGGTTTCTCAGCAACAGGGTTAGGCCTCTGTAATTCTAGAGGACATCTAAAGGAGTGGTGAGCGCAATATACCAGGGAGCGATCCGACTTGATTACTACAAGACATTTCTGATAAACACATGGGGATAACTTCATTTTTTCTGAAGAACAACCAGTTGGAACCTGCCATGCAGTTTACAAGTAGTACATGTTTCACTGCTGCAGTTCTACCACACTGTAGTAAAAGGTTAGACGAGCAAAATGGCATGCTTTGTAGTTAAACTGGTGGGATATCTTATCTAAAAGTCGTGTTGAGTTCAAAATATTCAGTATTTTATGGTTTTTCAGAGAATGCAACAAGGTATTCAGTATTTTTGTAAAATATTATACAATCCATATTACAATATATCCAGAAAAATAAATCAATGAAGATTTTATAAATAAATAACTCTCTTTAACATTGGGGTCCAGTACTGTGTTGGTACTTTAAAAGCAGACAAGCAACGGCACTCTGAGATCAGGTTTGGAACTAAGCATGTACATTGTTTTAGGGCAGAGGTCATGTAGATCCTATAACCATTTTCATGTAGATGCTATTGCCTAATTACCTGTGGGCTAGCAGTCACTGATTATTACTTAAATGTCGGTAGATCTCAACAGCATCTATGCTCGACTAATGCTTCCATAAGCAAGCAGTGCGAATGTCACCCTATACTGGCCTCAGCCATGCGACCCTCGCTCCACTTAACAGGAATGTACTCCAATTCAACGCTTTCATCAGCAACAAACTCGAGGGAGCAGAATGATTCCGACAGTTGCCTCTTTCGCAGCTGCCTATGACATCACCGCATTCGACGCACATCATTTGATCTCGCGCATCGCGAATATCGAAACTGAGACTTTGCTTAGATCCCAGGACTCAAAACCCAGTCCAACTGACTTATAAATTCTCTGTGTGTTGCGTTCGTTCAGTTCTCATCCTGCCGAGGGCTGTATATACCATACCTTTTTTTTTTCTCTGTCTCTCACATCCGTTCTTGCGCCGGGTCCAGAACTTTAAAGGGTTTTTGTTTGGAGAGCAGAGAGCAGAGACCAAGACGCGTTTGATGACATTCCAGTCAAGTGATCAAATAGTTCTGGATAGAATGGGATGCAGACTCTTAACTCTTTGTTAGTTGGTTGTCCTTTCATTTGGTTTTTACATTGCATTTAAAACACATAGCTTGAAAAACATGTTTATCATTAATTTTGTTATTGTTCTTTACACATTTTTTTTTTTTTTTTTCTTTTGTCCTACTTTGCCATATACTTAGCTCTCTTGTTAACCCACACCATCTGTCAGTTGCCGTTGTGGATTTTGCATTAATTCTGAACAAATTTGTTTTCAGTGAAGAATGTTTATGAACTGGCTATGAGTAAGTTCCTTCATGTTCATGTTCCATTAATGATGATCAAATTGCACTGTGAAGACATAGGGTGCAGCACTTAGAGCCCTAGTAGAGACTGTAGTGCCAAATATACAAATATACCATAATATTTAGCTGAGAGAGATCATGCATTGACCCTTTAAACTTTAATCTGGGGTCAAACCGATTGTCGGTCATGTAGCTTCAAGTTGTTTCTCGTCATCTTTACCTCCAACAAGCTTCAAGTCTTGTTAAGAAGGTAATAATGTCACATCAGTCACAACAGTTTGATGTGTCAGTTAAACCGTAACTCAGCTGGCTGTCATTTCAGGTAGATCCTATTTCTCTTGATCTGACACAAATATTAATCCCAAACCTTTTAACAAGACATGAAATACTACAATGTTGCAGACATCTACAAATTGCGCAAATGTTTTTGTAACATGACATACTTTTTAAAGAGTGAAGGAAAATGCTTTCTCCCATGTACTGGGTATTTTTTTATGCATGGAGTCTGGAAGCCCATGAGCTTGCCTGCAGCTTCTAGTTTGAAGTTGTTCCCATTTCAGATAATAGCCTGCTATTTCCCTCGAAGAACTGAATGGTCGTGAATAAGAATATTTATGACTAGCCACAAAAAACATTCCCTCAATACTGAAATAAACAATCTTATTTTCCCAAAGGAATCATGAATAAAACATTTGTGGTGTGAGATTTGATGTTTATATGAGACTAACTGGTTCCTATAATTGGCAGAGCTTCTATAAGTGTCCATGACTGCACTGATTCCATCGACACACACAAGAAGCACCCTGGAGATTTAACTTATATTGTGGTATATAGGATCCCGGTGGGGTGGGGCGGGGCGGGGTGGGGTGGGGCGGGGCGGGGTGGGGTGGGGCGGGGCGGGGTGGTGTGGGGTGGGGTGGGGTGGGGTGGGGTGGGGTGGGGTGTCATGCCTAACTGGGCTCAGGACCCCCTAACTCATCTTACACCACTTCAAAGGGATTGCTATTAGCATGCATTTACATACAAAATTGCTGCAATATCAACATTCACTGCTCTGCCTGTGATATATTTAAACACATTTTGAGTATTTTTCCACCAGTCTGTGAGGTGTTTTGCTTTTTGACTGAGTTCTGGTCATAGTTCTGGTTGTTCCCATCCAGAACCTTAGCTATAGCTGAATCCTCAGTAAAATGAGAGGAAATTACAGAGGAACTTATTCTGAAACTTATTCTGGCACGGGAAGCTTTGCCACATTTAAATACACCCCTCCCTTTTTCTCTCCCACTCTTTTGAAAATATGTGTGAATATTTAAGACAGCAGATGTGTTCCCCTGTTTGTATGTTTTTGTTTAAATTTTGATCATCTACAGTCTGTGTAAGTAAGGTCTAATAAAAAAAGTGTCCAACAGCAAATAAACTGCTTTTGGGAGCATGGAACTGTTTGTGGGATATTTTCTTTTCTGTCTGTTCAAACGAGCACATATTTGGTCAAATGAAGTACATGGTCCTCTGCCATGTTAATGACTGCTTTCCCATGCCGCTACATCACCAGCCAATCAGCTGCCTGAATGTGACATGTTTCCCATGACTCCCATTATCAGGAAGTGGTGAAATGCAAGTGGATCTCCATGCAAAAAGCTGAATTCCAAGAAAGGAGCATTTCTAAAGAGAGCACACAAAGCTAAATGAAGAGTCATTCATGCACAACCCTTTCTCCATAGATCAAACTTTGATAATACATCACAGACAAAAGGACTGACTTACACACCGACATTCCCTTACACTCTGCAACACTGACACTGTGTCTGACAGTGGCTGAGCATGCTACAGGCAATGTTTGTGTGTGCTCCTGGCCAGTGTATTTGCATATATTGCAGGTGATATCTGTTCATAGAGCAGGCAGTGTCCATGTGTGGAACAGAATGTATTGGTGTTTATAAGCAGGCAAGGTGGCTGGAGGATAGCAGTCTCTGTCAGGTGATGTCAACAATTTAAACAGGCAAAAATATGCACCAGTGCTGGGTGACACAGGTGGAGGTGGGTGTGGGGGTGCGGTTGTGACCGTAGGCACCTTAGTAACAAGCTGTCAGGTGCAAATCTGCTCCGGGGGGCTAGAGAGAGCCATTCTAATTATCAGAACACACAAAAAAATATTCAACAATTTCATAACAGTTCCTGAACTTTTTTTTGTAGAATGAAATCCTACAAAATATTTTAGAGTGAAACAAAAAAATAAACAAAATGACAAGTGCGTCCAGAATTCTTTACTAATTTGATTCAACCTCAAACTTTTCTGGTAAAAGCTTACAATGGCTACTACTATTTCAAACATACACAGACAAATTCAAATCCAAACGTAATACCTTGTTCACTCTGTGAACGTAATAAGTGGGGAAACATAGCCTATACTGGTATCTTGAACGAAAGAGCTTCCATGAACAGAGCAAAGATAAAATTGGTACAGTTTCTAATTACTGGAGTGATTTTCAGGATATTGCTGAGGAAACTACATTCTTCGGTTTGATACTTCTGAAGGCTTGATATCTGATAACGGTGGATTTGGAAGTTTTCCCTGTCTTCTTCCTGAGGACCTGTCAGGGATGTTTCTCACACTCAGGCTGTTATAAATAATCCCTTCCCAAAGGAAAGGTCCAATACATTGAATGTGCAGAATGGGTTTTAATAGCTCCCACTTTGATCGACCCCTCTTTCCCATCATGCTTTTTCATTTGTCATGTATACTTTTGACCCCCAAACCCTTCCCCTCTCAGTTACTCTCTCCTGTGTGTACAGTCACTCAGACACTAAGATCACAGCGAGCAGCATGTGACAAAATGTACATTAAATGGAGCACGTGGGTGACATTTTGGTCCAGCACGGTATGTCCCTGACATCCCCATACACGGTGCGGCTTTTGTTCTCCGAATATGGAAGAAACAGACATCTTATTGACAAATAAGTCTTTTTCATTTAATTGAAAATAATGTCTGTTTGGGTTTATGTATACTTGAAGGTAAACGTGGGCTAGTTTCAATGTTTAAGCAGTATATCAGGGGTCTTGGTATACCCGAAAGGCTGATCTGGTATAACATTAATTGAGCTGTTCACACTTTTATAAATGCATTTTAACATATTTACATAATTCCATTGAGGATCTTTATTGGAAAAAAGGCAAATATCGCTGGATATCACAAACAGATGTGGCCCAGGTGTGTCTCCTAGGGAGATGCTTCTCAGACAGAAGGAAGGCAATTGAGACCTTTTCAGAAATGTTTCTTTTTCCAAAACATGCAAGACGTCCCTTAAAATCTCACAAATCACTCAGAACTGGAGACATTTTCATTTTTTTTTCCATCCCATTCCTTTCCCACTTTCCAGTTCCTCCCCAGATTCAGTATCTAAACATTTTTATTCACTGGAGGAGGGGAACAATATGTCTTTAGAAATATTCCCTGGTTCTGCACGTTCACAGAACTTAGCTGGATGCTTTCATTAGCTTCATTTCAAGAAACCGACACCAGACATAAATACATTCATATATCATAACATCACTTCACGTTGTCATCTCCAATCTAAATGTTTAACTTATACTTTTATCCAATTCAAGCAATATAAGACAATACTTGCTGCCATCAGCAAAAGGAACAGACCCAAAAAACGAATGTCCCTTTGAATTCAGGATATTCTGCCCAGATATGAGCCTAAGAGGAAGAAACTGCCCTGTTGTGCAATAAATATAATTAGCAATCACAATTTATACACAATATATAAAACATACACAAAATATTATTTCAAAATGAAGAATGAATATTAAAAAAAAACTGAGAACAGTGAGTAAATTCACAGTCTTGTCGAAAGCATGGTGGATTCTGAGAAGGACGTGGAAAAATGTGTGCTCTTAAATCTATTATTCATGACACCTGGTCAATAAACCGGTGTCAGAAGCCTTGGGCATGACAGACCAACCAAACGAACTGGAAAACAGGGAACCCCACGGTACATCTCAGGGATACAGCAATTTACACTTTAGATAGGTACATTTATTTTAGGAAATATGTATCTTTAAAAACTGCTACACTCCTACATTTTAACACAGCGGATACTTAAGCAAGACTTCAGTGATGCAGACTTTTAAGACCTGAATATATAACACAAATGTCAAATTAACTTTTTAAATTTTTAATAGTTTTTCATTAAATCCATCTATTTTTCTCTCCAAGCAAAATTTCATGACAGAAAGCAATTCTGTCCATTGATTTATTTTTCTTCCATACTTCTGATAGCCATAAATGTGCCTAATTGTTCATTTAACTACTGAAAAGCTGAGAGTTGTAAATGTGGACAAATTTCATAGATGTTGATATAACTAACGGAGCAGTTTATTAAAAGTTGATAAAAACACTTCAGTAAAGCACCATTATGATAGACCATTATATTCTGTACCATTTGTTTTTATTCCTCAGAGGGATACGTTATTATGACACAGAGAACAAATGGCAAACTTCCAACGTGATGGCAGACATCAGACACGGCTGCAGGCTCCATTGTGTGCAGAGATTATTGCCTGCTTTCCTTCCTCTCGAAACAGTGCGGTGTGATTGCAATTAAAAAAGTCACGTTTGCACGAAAATGTGCTTTATTGATTTAGACAAGTATGCGCAGGAAAATGACCCCAGGTTCTGGAACTTCCACTATCCCGCTAATTATTGACATACCTCTCTCTGAGACAGGATGCCTTTTAATAATATCGCTGATGCACAACATGACTCTAACACGGCTTGAAAATAAACAAACCTCTTCTGGTGCTGATGAGCTTCTCTAAACTGTGAAACAGACCAAAGAGTGCCTTTCAGGAGTTTCCCGTCTTTTTCAACTTTCTTGACGCACGTGTGCCCAAAACAGGAGAGATCATCATAGAAAAGGTGTTGAAATGGTAAAGTCCACAGAAAAGTTGGGAATAATGAGCAATGGTGACAGCATTGTTATTTTTACAGTAAAGGTGGGGCATTGTAAAGAATAAAGGCCAATCAGAGAGCAAAGAGAAAACACGAGCGCTGACTGATGTAGACAGAAACACCGTCCTGGTGATCTACAGAAACAACAAACTCTAGTGTTTGACTTATTTTTGCAAAGGTCTCTGATTCTGCTGGCTTCCACCTGTGAAGCCAAATAACCTGCCATTAAAACCCTTTCAACAGGAGGGAAGTCACAGCACAATGCCAGCATAAATTACACTAATGATAGATAAGGTTATTTACTGAGGGTTCAATGCACAATGAAAGCGGACATTGAAGCTGTCATTCACATACAGGGAACTCTTTGGTGTTTTTTGTTTCTTCTCCAGCATTAGCGTCAAACGTCATAAGTTTGACGGAGTCAAATCCAAGATTGAAATCTCTTTTTTTTCTTGTCTTAGTGACCTGCACAAACACAGAAGCAATTGACTTCAAAACAGAATTGTCGAATTGCATTTTTACTGAATTCTTATTCATTATCAGGCAATATTAGGTGTCATCTCACACTGACTACACAGTGCAGGAATGGATGTAGTCCCTCTTACAGACCCAAAGAATAAATGTTTTTCTTTACTGATTAGGTTTGACTGATCTACCAACTCACATGCCTGCTTCACTATGTTTACTACCATATATATATTTATATTCTTTTCTTCTTATTTAATTATTCTCTTTTCCATTCAGAGAATTCTTTCCTAACCTCATCTTCTTTCTTACCTTCATCATCTGCTCCCATCTGCTCACTGTTCCTCCTCATCTCTGGTTATGCTGATAAGTGTTACTTGAGGCATGAGAATGTCACATTCAGTACTGTCAGCTGCACACAGAGTGAAGTGAGGCATAGACTTCGAAAAATGTCATAAATGTTACTGTTTATTATGCTAACACCTTGTCAACAACTCCAGGACATGTCTGAGAATGGGGTGCTTTAGTTTCATTTTTGGAATGCTTGATAAAACTGGAAATAAATGCCGCACAATATAGTAATTCTCTTTAAATCAAGAGCAATGCATACATTTCAAAATGAAAGTCCAATATACTTCACTACATATTTCTGTTAATATATAACAAACTACAAATGTCACGTCATATAAATGTGTTTAAAACGTATTCTACAATTCAATGAATTCTTTTCTAAAGAAAACGGAGCTGTATGAAGCTTTTAATCATTGAGACTCCCACAGAACTGACCCGACTGCGCCCCCTCACGGTAAAATAATGTAGTGGTCAGCTGGAATTGTTTGTGTAGCTAGCGCCCTCCTGTGGAAGGTCAACAGGCACAGTATGGGTTGACAACTTAGAAAATAACTTGCAAATACCAGAATTACAGCAGCTATCCCAAGCCTCGCAAAAAGCTGTTAAATCACGACCCTTTAACTTCAAAAATTTATTTTAAACAGCTTGTGCATGTACATTAAAATGCGTCTGGCTCGAGCACACTGTGATCTTAAAATTATGTGTAATTCTTTCCTGACTATAGTCTGATCTTAATAACACTGCCTGATTACAGTTTGGCTTAACAGCGCTATTCCAAGATTCAAGATGAAGAATATCATAACGCAGCAAATAATATCTGTCCACATTCAATGACATTGTGATGTGGATTTTCATGAAAATGTAAGTAAAGTGATCAACTGTTGATATCACTCGAGGAGCAGTGTGAATATTTAAAATACGTTGAGTCTATGTATATTAGCTTAGGTTCTTTTAAACAACACTTTGAGACTATCACTCAACACGTTCAGCCTGCATGCCCTGTCAGTGAAAAAAATCATTGTGTTTTATCAAGGATAATAACTTGACAAGTAAACGTATGGGCTGCGTCGGAGTAAAATCTGGGAATTCTCATTAAACTCGGGACATGCAGGGGCACGAGCTCCTCAGCTAAAACGAAAACACAACGTCTTAGTCGTGATGAGAAACAGCGCCGCGGGGCGGAGAGGGTCGCGTTCGGACTGACAGGCAGGAACGCCCCTGCGTGATGACAGGCCGAACCTCAGATTCCTTCGGTGAAAAGCCTTTGATTGTTTGTCGGACTTCTTCTGGTTTTGGAGAATGGCTGTCAGACTTGTCACTGTGATGGACGGGGCGAGTATTTCACCCCTGATAATTACAAGCCCCCTCGAGCGAGACACCGGCTCCGCGAGACCAGGACCCCTGCCATTCAAACCGTAACCCAACCCAATTCACTCTGATTCACTAAGGAAAAAAAAAACAAAGACAAAGTTTGAGTAGGATTCTTTCATTGGTTGCGACGTTTGGTGTTATTTTTAATATTATTTCCTAGCGAAAATAACTACATAATAATCTCAATGATCAATTAAATATTCTATCATCACAATTTATATTTTCTAAATGAAAATCGTAAACCGGTAAGCCAGTACCATTTCGAATCATCACTTTTAGTATTGGCCTTTTCATTTTTACCGTAACAAAATTTTAAAATGTTCCTTTCTCCAAGTCTGTATCTCGAGTGAAAATCAATGCGCATCGAGGCAATGTCACGGGCCTTGCAGCACACAGCGAGAAAGTGGAATGTTTATTCGTGTTGATGACCGATTCTGTCAAAGCGCTCGGAGGCCAGGTAGAGTTCCCCAGCGGGGTAGGGTGTCGCTGTGACATGTACTATTTGCTACATTCTCACCTGTGACCCGCCGAGGGGGCGGATGCGGGCTGTCAGTCAGATGCTCCAAACCCCAGCTTTCAACAACAAACTGTGTGGGTAGCCTACAGATAAAATCTAAATGTTTATCACATCGGATTACATCTTAGTTCGGTAACCTGTGTCATCTGCAGATGAGAAGCCCCCCTTTACTATAGGCATACTAAATATGACTCTTCCTTGCAAGGATAATAATGAATATAGGACAATTAAATACAGGAATTAATATAATGTCAATTTTATGAGCGTAAAATTAAGTAATAACCATTATATTGTCAGTCTTTCAGTATTTTCATTACTGTTGTGTTTGGCTCATTTTGAGATGAAAAAGTCTATGAGGAAGTGTTAGGATGGAAAATATGTGGGAACCCATGGCAGAATAGCGTTGACTGTGAATGGTGTTTTCTTTATAGAGTCCCAACAATGCTCACTTATTCAGCGCTCCCTTCACTTTGTTTTTTGTATTTTCTTTTAGCGTGTTCCTGGATGTGCTCTCAGCTGATCAGGCAGAGGTAACTGGTGAAAGAAAACTTTCGAAATAAATTTGCTCATAAATGGAAAGAGCTGTGGAGATACAAGAAAAGATCACAAAACCTGTCAGTGTTCCGGCAACTACTTTAATTACTTAATCTTAAATTGGTAGTGAAAAAAGATGTTTCAGATGGTTCATTACATCCTATCCTATTGCAGATTTGCCATAATGCAATATAAATATATACGGGTGAATCCTGGAGAATAAAATGCTACACACGTCACTCAGAAGAAGCAATGACATTTAGCAGACCTGTGTCATGATTTTAGTTTAGTAAACTTAAATCTTAAATCACGCGCCTTTATTTATAGGTTGAATACTTTGCTCAATGGCACAACACCCACAGTCCAAATGGAACTTCCCTTTAATCCCTTTAACGTTTTGCCACACCACCCACATTTCTGAAGGGAAATTACAGGACAGAGGTGGATGTGACCCAGCATGCAGTTGTCACAACGGGGTGCATCTCTGTGTTGTTTACTGGGTAAAGCTGGTTCTCCAGTGTGGGTGATGAGCTTGGATGGGCCCTCCCTTTCCTCCCACTGTGAGCAGTGGGCTGGAATCTGAGCTGGATAAAGGCACTGATCCCAGGTTCAGAGAGGGGCGCTTAAACCGGCAGCACAGATTTACGACTCGGAGCACCCCTCCCCACCCCGCTCCCTGACCCCAACCCCCCTCCTGCAGCCCTGCCGCAGGCCACTCAGTTGTTTCACGCCATCTGTCAAGAGAGGTGTCCTTCCCAGAGTGCACTGGGGGTATCGTCAACGAGGTGCGGAGCTGCCACTCAGAGTGACACCTCCTCGCTGGGTACCTGCCCTGATGCCCTCTCCCCTGCGCCACTGCACCGTTTCAGCCAACCTGGCATCTCTGCAGATGCCTACGATTGTGGGGCAGGTTTTGATTGAGTCTGAGGGACACTGTGCGATAAAGGCATTATTGGACTAGACTTTTACAGAAAATCTAAAAGGTGTAAATTCCCACTTGACTCATCCTGCACAGGTTAAAAATAACGATGCACAGTGATCCATGTCTAAAGAATTTGTTTTCTTACCCAAAACTCCAGTTACTGCCCCCACGGATTTATTACTACTAATAAAATATATCGTAAATAAATGTTTTTTTTAATTAGATCAATGTGATAATTTAGTACATTTAACCTTTATTAATCCATTATTAAACCCTTATTGTATCAGTAGGTTTTTCTTTCTGAAACCCAATTGATACAAAAATATGTTTTTCAGGGGTACCTTAATCTACTTGGCAAGCGTGATTTACATAGTTGTTTTAGAATAAAGCAGGGATGAATGAGTTACCAACAGCACTTACTGTTGGAAATAATAGTAATATGATAACAAAAAGAAATAGTCTAATAATTATTATTATTCTGAGGTTTTTCATAATGATTAAGGTTTAGGTCACACATACAAGTAGCATAACTGGGGCATCTTTAAAATGGTGAGCAAACAGCATCTTTACAGTTTGAAGAGAACCGCCACAAACATAATACTGAGTACCACCCCTCAAGTACAGATTGCATTTCAATGTCTGAAGTGCTTGCCTTTTATTCTTTCATGTCTAACGTTGCATAATAATAGCACAACCATAGATGGCATCACTGTTTTACTTAATGCAAACTGCTTGCCTCATTATTGTACATCGCTATAAAGTAAATCCGCCCTTGTAAACATACCAGTATTCATTTGCCTGCTGATATATAATTTAGCATCAGTTTCATTATACTGCTTTGTGAAGGAAATGTAGACATTAAGATGGACTTTCATATGCTATGTACTCTATGCTTCTACATGCTTGCTATAATTTTGACAATTGTAATTTTATAATGTGCAATCAAACAATAAAAACTCTTTTTCATTGGCTTGAGAGCCTGATTTCTTTCATCGCACCAAACTATGGGAAGAGGAAAAACGGACTTTATTGTGACACGGCGCCAGATTAATCCGGGAAGGTTTGTTTTAGTGTGGTTGAATTACATGTGCCCCCGAGTCACTAAGTGCATGTGATTGAAGTCTTGGGCTTTCTCTGTATATAATACGGCAGGAATGCCAGCAGGGCTCAGTTACACACACGGTGTATTCTGTTCCCTGTTCGAGACATGCGGAAAGGCAGGTGCAGAAAGGTGAGGTCTGTGTTGACAACTACGATGTCCCAGATGAAGTTTCCTGTGCGTTGACTGAGCAGTTGTCACTGCTGTAGAATTTTCGTGTTCCACTGAGGTGGGTCAGTTAGTCTGGTAATTCTGTGAGTGGCATGCTAGGTTGATGCTAACAAGGTGAGACTTTGTACGAATGACATCAGGATTTGGAATAAACATCAAAGAGAAAGGGGGAGGAGAGATATTATCATCTCCCCTGTCAGACCTGGTTGTGCCGCGCGGAGCTGACTGCTGAATGGCTGGGGTCGGATGGATTGAGTGTGACGGACAGATGTTTCTGTGAACCACGCTATGCAACAGACACAACTGCTGATCTGTGGCCAGTCCAGCTCCGCTGACCCATGTGCTCCACATCTGTGCGGACATCAGCGCCAACCCAAAGTCGAGGTGAGCCAAGCGTCGCTCACGCCAAGACAAACCAAGCCAAGGAGCGATGCGGGCCCCAGCCAAGCTGGACCAAAACCCAAGCCAAGATCTCTCAGTCTACGTGGAATATCCCCATCACCACAGAGGATGAAACACAAAGCAGAGACACGATGCGTCTTTAAAAGTGAGGCGCATTAATTAGGGCTGGGGAGTGATATGTATTAATGATGATAAGCAAGCTACTGCAAACAGAGCGAGGGAGAGAGAGGCGTATGATATGCACAGGGAGAAGGAACCGTTCAGTAGCCAGAGCATCTGTGACTTGGTTCGCATTTCTGTCTCTGGTATCGTGCAGAATGAAGGCTTTGACAAGGCCTCAGTGGAGAAGCTGGAGATGTGGAAAAAACGCATCATGATGTCACAGTTTGACAAAGAGTGAAGGAGCCAGACCCGCGACCCACAGCGCAGTGAGGGAAGATTCCCACTGTTTGAATGCATAATAACCAAATCCGCCTCTGTTATGATTTCATACAAGATCCCTGACATAATACAGAGTGACTCACTGCCGTGATGTTTTCCTAACCCCTGCCAACAATGGGCTTTGTGATTAGCAGGAAAAAATATTATTCTAACACATCTGACTGCAACTTTTCAGGCATTTCGGGGAGAGTGCAATGTGTCATCTGTTTGGAGCAGATCTGCTCTGTTTCAGAGAGAGTTTGCTGCTTTTCCTAGAGCCAGATGTATTTCCAATTTCACTAATAACTCCTCAGGCTTTAATCAGTGTGATTGTTGGAGCAAAACAAGGACAGGGAGGGAGACAGAATGAAAAAACGATGGCGGCAGAGATAAGAACATGCACCGCTGAAAATGCAGAGATCAATAAAGTTGAAATGATCAAACATTTCTTTTTTAACAGCAATTTTAGAAAGATATTTTTTTCAGAATATTTAAAATTATACTTAATTCTTGGAACCAGTCACTATACGAGGCAATATTGACTCAAACAATCTAGTCTTGGTAATGTTGCTTGTACTGTGTGTTGCCCTGGAAGAATTTTAAATGAGTTCACAAAAATCGTGCATTAGAAGATCGATATCTAGCCGGAAATATGAACACCACATCATGATCTGACCACCCTGGAGGCCCGAGGAACAAAGATTAAAGCGTTCCTAGACCTCGTGGGCCCCAAAGCGTGCAGACAGCGTGACGGCGAGGCTGGACAGTAATGGACTGGGCTTCTGCACTGGGAGGAGTATCGCTTACAGACCATGTTAAATATTTAACAAGGTCAGAGAAAACTACCACACACTGCAAAAACAACTCTGATCGCCTATGGTTACTATGGCGATGTGCTGATTAAATTCTCCTCAGTGTCCCAAGTAGAATCAGGATAGGAGGTAAAAGTTCATTTAAAAAAAAAAACACAGAACTGACAATGTGCTAGAAAAATGTTCATGACTCAGTGAAGCTGTCTAGTTCTATTTAATTTGAGGGACCCTCTAATGAAAATGAGCAGGTCTGATTTTTCTCTTGTAAAGCACATGGTGCTTGTTACTCCCTGGGTAAAGTCAGTTCTGAAGTTTCCCCGAAATTTTCTGAAGCAAATTTTAAAGTTTCTTTACGTGTAGAGTGAAAGAGTGCCTGAACAGAATCTTATGTAGTGGTGACTTATTTAATGAACCTCCAACTACTATGACAGTACATGAGTACAATCACATCTTTCACACAGTATAGCTGAAAATTACACCAAGTGCACCATCACACAGAAAATGAGCTTTGTTGCTTTAAATGGTGCTGTTTGCTAGTACGAAGCATTGTGTGTATGCTAGCGTGATGAAAGTGTATTAACGCCTGTTGCCACTCTTCAGTTGCCTGCGTGAGTGCGACAGCTCATTTTTCTTCCTTATTTCTCTGTTATGAGATTAGATTAGAGTTTTTGCATTGTTTTGTTTAACACATTGCACCTGTTTATATTGTATCGGTTGTATGCTGAACTTGTCTCTGTTTTTAAGCCTTATGACTCTTCACCACCATGTTAGTCACTATCCTCTACTTATGCACTACTATTAGTGTCTCTCACGAAATAGACTACATGTGTCTTGCTTCTTTAAGTGTTGCAAGATGTTTGGTGCTTTAAGAAATAGTAATATTATATTTATAATAATGTCTCCACAGAGACTCTCAGGAGTCCACCAGTCAAAGCCAGGGAATGTCCTGCAGACATAATGCTACATTTATTAGCAGCCTTCCCTTCACTGCTGCCTTCATAAACACATCCCAGCGGGGGAGATGCATTTTTACAAACATGTACACTGTCACTCATTTCGAGGTTGTGATTTAGGGGTCTGTCCTCATAGACATTGTTTATCTCCAGCAATCAAAGCTGTAACTGGCAATAGTGTGTGGTTCACGCTCTAATTACAACAGTGTTCTCCTTGTGATTTCTGAACTTTGAGAGTTAAAAGTTTGCTCATCGGATTCAACTCCCCTGGTGCCAACCGCCAGATGAAACTTCTGTCCGTTTCTCTGGAGAGCGGATCATATTGGCTGCGTTTTCAGGAACCGCAGTCATGGCGATGTAATTTAAGCATGGGTGAGAGTCACATCCCCCTGGTCCCGCTCAACAGCAGGTCCAAGAGGCTCCGGAGCTCCAGCCACAGTGCCCGGCTCCATGTTTTTCTGGGAATAGAATCAGCTATGACCTCAGCGGGTTCCGGAACTCCTGCTGGTTCCCCGTCCGGAACCCGCTGCTGGTCCCGTCTGGCCGTCTCCGGTCCGTTGGGCAGAGTCCAGCCCCAGGTAGCAACGCTCCGGCCTACTGGAGGGATTTTCAGCGCTCCTCTGGAGCTCACAGACCAGCACACTGACGAATAACCTTCATCCATTACTGTATATTGGATTTTAATAATAGATTAAGTTAATTAAAATTATTTTCTTTGGGGCCTGCAGTCACGGAGCCAGATTTGTGTCTGAGTATATTGCCAGAAAGAAAAACATTTTCGGCGCCTAATCACAGAGCAGGTGCACGGGCGTCGCTTCGCAGTTTTCAAAATGTGTTTCAGAACTGTGGCATTGCCGGAGATCCATTTACTTTTGTTAGTGTTTGGGCATGCTAGGGGAAATATGCTGTTTGAAAGCAGTCAGATTTACAGTTCGGTGACAATTTAGGTAAATCCAAATAATATAGGGCTTCGAGCCCCCGTGGCTATTTTTCTCTATATAAATTCTCCTTTATGTTTCACCCTGCATATATCACCCTGTAACACAAAGTGTTTAAGCCCAGATTCTACAAGATTTAAACCCAAAAGGCTCTGATATAAAGAAAAAGCTTACAGAAAGTTATACAGCACTCAAAAGGCTGAGTACTCACTCATGAGATTATACTCATTACCTAACGTGCAGAGCGAATCTTACACCACTGTCTTTATACTTTGAGTTGGTTTGATACATTATTAATGGCTATTATCATGACCATTATCATTGTCCGATAGGTAGTTATTGTAGGTAGCCACATGGTCTGTGCCTTTGTTTTATGACAGTGTGATAGCCCACCTAAGCAGAAATCCCAGAGGAGAAACAATAATACTCTGTGTATGTAGACATTGAAAAAAAGGATTTGAGTCTAAAGTAGAAATCGAATAATTGATTGTAAGAAAATGGAGAATGCTGTGCATCTCAAAGTGTAATAATAAACTTCCATGTTGTTTAGCAGTATTGGCATTTTAAATCATGCTTGTGATGTAGTTTCGCTTAGAAATTGCTTTACTATACAGTGCAAGGTAATTTTAACCCCCATCAGTTACTGTACACATGCAAGGTCTGGATGCTATAACAGTGTGAAACTTATTGGCAAATGACAGCATAAAGAAGTCAGAACAGTCATTCTCTAGCCCAATAAAATGAATTGAAAATATCAAAATGAAAGTGTATGGGTCCTATCTTCTCACTAGCCTTGCCCTCAGTCCTGGCTGGGACATTGAAACGTCTGTCTTGTTTTGAACAATCAGGCACTGGTCAAAACTGGTACAGGGCAGATTGAGTCCACATGTAGGGGAATTGGGTTAGTGAATTATATCAGAATGGATCAGTTCATGAGCAGAATCACAGCATTAGGGACCGGCGGGCCACGCTTGCACAGAAAGCCCCCTTCATGGCCATCTCAGAACCAGTGTGAGACCAGCACAGGGCAGTAAGGGAGCCATCTGATGCTGGTTTGACTTTAATAAAAAGAGCCATACAACAAGCCTTATTTAAGCTCCCTGCCCTGCCCCTCCCCCCCACTGCGCCCCGTGCAGGTGTGTGTAACTTTAACCGTCCGTATCGGAGACCTAATCTCTGCCTCAGGTCCGCGGAATGTTCTGGAATGGGCCGTGTTTGCTTCCCGCCTCCTGGGGAATTCAGCTGGAGTGAAACTGCCCGGCAGAGTCCTGTCCCGGGCTTCGGATGCAAAGCAACGATCCACATCGCAGAGCTCTTAGAAGGCATATCGGTTTGTGTGGCTGGACTCTAATAGGCTCAGTTCAGATGCTGCATTTTGCTTTATGATACGGCAGCATTTTTGTGGACATCTGGATGGATGTTACATGACCTAAAAGTTTTATGAAATGCCCAAAGTCACATCACAATAGAGTAACTATCTTACATTATATTCCATTATTTAATTTCTTAAACAAGTGAACTATAAGAGCAAAGCAAGTGACTGCAATAATCAGGCATGACTAATGATCTCTGAAGGTAAGCATGGAGTTTTTTTGTCCCTTAATGGCCTCCATATCAGACTCGGGCCATCCCCATAGGGACAGATCACTCTTATAGTCAAAGGGTTTCCTTGGAAGTGGCGCCACTGCAGAACCCAGTGGTAAAAGGCCATGGCACAAGCCATTGCTTATCACATCATTTATACAGCTGAATGACGCACCTTATCTACCAGCTCAATCCACTGGGTCACATTACAGCCATGAGGAATGTAGCGGATTGATAATCTGTAACATCAGGATGCTTTCTGAAGGGATACGTTACCATAAACAGAGACAAAGGAATTTTTTCCTTGGTCCTGGCACCACTTAGATGGACCAATCAGCATGGCTGCATGATTTAATCCAGTGGTTTATTATTGTATTTATTCCACGCAGGCCCGGGCTGCTGCAGTCGGTATGGGAAAAATCAGGACCTCCCCAAAGATGGAGCTTTGATCAGATCCTGGGTTTGCTGGTGCGTGTGTTGCGTCTGGTTTTCTCCCTGCTCTCCCAGCTGGAGCGCCGTTGTCATCCAGTTGAATTCGGACCCCATGGAGGGCCCCTCTCTGGCGCTAATCAGACTCAGCCTTTCGGGGTCCCCGTGGCCTCGTTAGAACGCTCACATGTGCTGCTAATTGGCTGTTTGTTTCACGGCCTTGACATTTCAGAGAGTTGATGTCTCTTTGTTTCACACTGAGCGGCCAGAAACTCCGTTTAAGAGGGAAAGTAAGGAAAGGCAGCATTGATGTAAGAAATGTGGCAACAGTTTTCAGCTACAAAAATAATTTTTTCAGCTCCGCATTAGACAAGCAGTAACAGCACAATCAAAGTTTTGTCAAAGTTTCAAAACAAAAACCACAGCCCTTTTTTTATTCCCAAGATTTATGTAGCAGGCAGATGATGGCAAACAATCTCTAACCAGGGTCGGATTGCTGTGTAAACCTTGAGATTTTTCAAACAGGGAGAAGTACTCATTTTGAAACTTTATGGGGTATTTGATGACTGGCTCTTATGGTGGCCTTCAAGGGCAGTCTGTTTTTTCAGTTTTAATTGATCCCACCAAAATAAAAACTCTTCCAGCAAAGAATCCCTCTCCAAGAACCAATGTCTCAACAAAAACGCTTCATATGAAGAGTGCCTCTCCAAGAGGGAATGTGCAAGTTCTTACAAGGTCCATTTAAAAAGACAAGGCATCGCCAAGAGGAAATAATCTGCAGAGACACCTCCAAAGACAAACAATGAAAGGTGGTGAATCGGTGGTTTGAGGGTTAAACTTGTGGTAAACGAGCTGAACCAAAAATGGAATGGAGCTACCATATAGATGGACTGGATCTGGACCAATGACTGTGACTGGCTGTGGAAGCAAAGGCTCCACAGATGGTTGGGTCAAATGCATCCATGACTGATGGTGGAGTGTAGCGCCACTCATAAAGCGGTTAATGAAATATTCTCCCATCACTTAAACCAAGCATTATTTTGTCACACCATCTTGTACAGCTGGCTGTATCAATTGTCCAATAATAGGTGATGAATTTCTTTGCCTACAACCTGCAATAACTCAAATTGAGGAGAAAAAAATACAGCAAAAACAGCAGACATTTTTGACAAAGATTTCATATATTATTCCAAATTCAAGAAGTGTTTCAGATTACATTTTACCATGTCATATCTGCAACACCAGCGTCTGCAGAAAAGTTTCAAAGCAGAATTGCTGTGACAATAAATAGTTTGACTTCTAAGAGAATTACAATTACATGGGAATCCTGAATATACTGTATATTATCATAGTGTCAGAGACAGAGAAAAATAAAACACCATGACTGGGACACTATTCAAAATACACATACAAAATGCTGTGCAATGCTTTGGCACACCTGCAAGCTACCATACAGTCCAACAGAAGCATAATGTTTTTCTGTCAGGGCAAAGGTATTATGTCAGTTTATTAATGGAGGGTAAAATATTTATCTCCCAGCTCTGCTGGAGAAATGTGTTTGTGAGTTGCTGCAAACATCAGAAAACAGCACAGCTAAAAAGAGAATTCCGTCCCAGCGATGGCCTTTTATGTTAGCTTTTGAAGTCAAAGTTTCAACTGATCATGCTATGAGCAAGTAAAGGCAGGAGGTACATTGAACAGTGTTGGAAGTGTTGGACCCTCTCCATGACCAGTGCTGTAATGCTTTCAGTTTTGCCAAGTAAGTGGCTGTAATATCAACTTCTGCCCTTATGCTCTTTCAGATATAACATTCTTTTGCCACTCCCTCTCATTAAAAAAGGTTACAAAGTACCAAAAAATAAGACCACCGTACAACACATTTTAAGCATGTACATGTATGCTTCTTTTCACTTTGGTGGTTTGAGCTCATTGACCGGGGTTGGATAGGAGGGGGGATATTTGGAAGCGTGCCCCCTAACGAAGCTGCTGTCTGTTTCTCACAATACATTGAGTCACAGTTCACATCCAGCCTCTTTGTATGCAGTACCAATTCTCTTATTAACACAATAAAGCGTTTTAATATGCACAGATTCTCTCACTTTGTGGATAGTACTTCATTCTGCAAGCACTATCTCTGTGTGCGCAAACAGTATGCCTCCCTCACTCACCGTGCACACTAACACACAGTAACACTAACACAGTATTTCGGCATTCACTCCAATATACACAGTTTTTCGCCCAGCTGCGCTGTCTGGCACCCTGTGCATGATCTCGCTCTTCTGCGCATCCGCACAGTCTCCCTCCGTCTAAAAACAGGCTTTATGCGTTCTGAAGTCTCTTCCCCTCTCCCATCTGCCCCTGGTTAAAAGATTTTCCGAGCAGCGGGGCTGGGGATGGGGATGGGGATGATTCACGAGAGTCTGAGGGGATGCGCGGAGGACAGCTCCACAGATAAATCCCTGCGTTCCTCACATAACAGAGCCATCGCGCGCTTTCATCCAGACGGTCTCTGAAACATTAATGCACCGCCTCCCAAAGAGACCGCGCTCTGCCAAAGCACAGTGATGTCTTGATTCTCCTACCTCTGCTGGATGCTATTCAGATCTGTTAAAGAATGAAATTAGGGACGACGGCTGTAACCTCATCAGAATCGAACCCAAAACAACCCCTGCGAACGATACCCTTTTATCAGCACTGATGCAGACTGACATGTGATCAGTCATAAAGGTGAGAGAAATGCTTGATATGAGTCTAAATTTGATCTGTTCATGTCTACCGAACTCTCTTTGCGTTGATTGATGTTGCTTGCTTTGAAATGGCTCAGTGTCAATGAAAGCTTATGTTCCAGACTGGCACATGGACTGCTTTGAAAATTAAACACAGAAAAAAAAAATACGGAAAAGGGCCCAGACCACCTTCAGCTCCTGCCCACCAAGAGTGCAATCACAGCCAGACGCTGCAGAGGACAAAACTCTGAGAAATACAAGACCCCTCTACAGAGTGGCAATCAGCTTTCACAGGCACTTAGCTGTATTTAAAAGTGTTGCAGTCTTGTTTAACACAAGGAAAATCTGGACAAAAGCAGGAGTCCCGTAGTCTCCATTTTAACAAGGACCAGCTGGGAGCTGAGAGGGAACACAACCCAGCCTGTGTCTGCCAGCTCATTTCCTGGCCTATGAGAGTCTGTTTCCTCTGCGTCAGCTCTAACATGGCAGTGCACACCGGGGGAATTCTGAACGGAATCAATTGCACTTGTTACTTCTCGAGTTCCCCCTTTTTTTTTTTCAGTTACCAAGGGCTGGAATCTCAGCTGCAAGCAATTACCGTGAGGACCTACTGAGTAATAGCTTCCAGATTGCTTCTTGATAGGCCCCAAATTGAAAGAGACAATTTTGAGTTTGGACAATGTAAATCCATTTCTGATTCTGTCAGGTCCAGGCAGGTTTTTCTGAGGGGCTGTGCGACGGTGGCGGTTCTCCCCATTCACGGCCAATAAAAGCTTAATCTGAGAACAAATTCTCACGCCAAGCACCCATCCCAAGACTGATACTGTTCTTAATGATAAGAACCAAGTACTTAATGGAACAGACTGTAAAGTTTTGGTGGAAATATCATTTTCACAGAGGGAAAGCACACTACAGTTGTCCCAACATGCTGACTCAGAAAGAAGATCAATTTTAGGAGCTGGTTGCAGGTCTGTAGAATCTGGATGTCTTTTGACAACAATGGTTTTGTTTCCTTTGAACAGAGATTATAATGGGTAGGCAACAGCTGTAAAAGTCAACCACAATCCTAAAGCTTTTCATTTTGAGTTCCACAGTTATTCTGCATTTCCTTTTTACTCCCCAGAAAATGTCCATAGTATAATGCAGCATTCTTCCTTCACCACCAAACACTGAAGAAAGCCAGCATTGTCAGACTAATGGAGAGCTCTACTTCTTTTAACCAGATGCACAAACAGCATGGTTCACACAGACCCAAGTGTAGAAACACTCCTCAGTGCAATTTTGACACGTTTTTTTTTCGGGAAAGAAAATATTATTACATTTCTCTCTTATGGCCATCCTAATTTCCACCGCAAACACTAACACATGGATTGACTGGAGAGTGCAGCGTTTGTGGAGCAGGAGTTTAGTCTCTCCCTGTCTCGGATTGTTTTCCCCGCAGGCAGTATTGGGAGCTAGAGTGTCCTGTGTCCTGCTCTTTCTGGCTGTGCTGTTTCTCACAGAGGACAGGCTATGGGGCCCTCGGTTTTCCTGTCAGACTTGTATCACAGTGACAGGTCCCGGTTAGCCTTCAGTCCTAAACCCCCATCACCCAATGCCCCTCCCCCTCGTGTTCCTCCAATTACCCCCCCCGGCCCCCCACCCCCACCAACACCACAGCAGCATCCAAATGTTCCACCTTTGAATCTTTCCATTCAAAGGAAGCAGAACAGATTTAGAAAGGAGAACAGAACGTGACATTCTGCAGCTGTGACATCATCATGAAGAGGCGCTCCAGTGATAAGGACAGCGGCGCAGATCGTCCAACGACATGTGCAGATCTAATCTAAACCTGATTTATTTCAAATCTTTTTGTTGTTAGGGAAAATATTTCCAGGCCAAAAAATGAGGCTTTATTTCAAAATCAATTTCAAACTGTTTTAATGTTGACCCATTTAGATCTGAGAGAGGCTCGCTAGGCATTTCAAAGTCGATTTTGCGAGTCTGTGAAGTTCTTTTTTCAAAAAGTGAATTTTAAATGAATGATTCCCAGCATCGAACACTGCATAATTAAGCAATCCAGAAGGATTTTAGACGCTCTGTAAACGTCAACTGCTGAAGTGTAAAGAAAAACTGAACTGAGAGAGAAAGACAAGAAGGAATAGTGCTGCAGTAACACTGACCATCAAACCTTGAAAGGACCATGGGACTGCTAACGTTCCATGCAAGAGAAATTGTGAGCGAAAAGGTCAGCCGTGGAGGCCTGTCTCTGCCAATTAGACAGCCGTCACTTAGGGGGCGTTGTTCTTTGTTTTGGGCTCCAGCTGCGGGTTGTTACTGGCAAATTCTGCCCGGGGAGGTGGATGCCAGATGCCTGACAGACGTGGCAGTCTGAAACATGTGTGGTGAACCAGCCGCTGTCAGCACTAAGTGGGTCTAGGTCATTGAATTCTGGCACTTGAAGAGCTAATGTCCAGGTATTTCCATAGGCTGGCCCTGAGACTAGGTACAAAAAAAATTGAGAAACAGAACAGATCCACAAGCTGTACTCTCTCTCTCTCTCTCTCTCTCTCTCTCTCTCATAAATATACACACATAAATATAAATCCACAGGCTGTAATCTTACCTAATCCTAGCTGTCTACAGGTCCTCATCATGTTTGCGTAGGGGTCTTTTCTGACAGCAGTCTTCCCAAGACCTTGGGTGCTCTGCCCAGTCCAGGGAGGATATAAAACAGCATGTAAGAGAGGAAACCAGTTCAAGTCGAATAAAGTAATGAACAACACAGATGATGAGGATGTGGATTGGCAAATCAATCTCTCAATCCAAACTTGAATGTATTTTGGATGAATGAAAACTTGAATGGTCCTGCACCACAAGAGAAAAGCAGAGTTCCTTTATCTTTTTTACCCAGCCCCAATTCAAATACATTTTAGTTGCTGCAGATCGAATGCAGTAATGCGGCAGACCAGGAGCGTAGAAGACCTTAGTGCTCTTTCCAGATGGTGAAGATATCAATGCGGGGAAATTGTGAATTTTCCGAGGGTCTGGTGGCCCTTGGATCAGGCTGGTACTGATTTAACTTATGAACATTTGGGGGTTCCAAAACCCAGCCCTTCGGCCCTATTGGTATGGAGCCCTGATCCACCCGGGAACAGCTGCCAGGCTCTGAAGGAGAAGGCCTGGACTGGGACTGAAACGGGTCCAGCCTGGCTGTCATGGAGACTGACCTCCGCCTGAAAGTTCATAGCAGACAGCTGAGAGAGGGAGGCCGAGAAATGTCCTGGTGAAGGGTGAACAGACAGCCTACGGGAGATTATGACAGATCCTGGGAAGAGAGGAGACAGGCAACAGCTGCGGGATGATGAGAGGTCCCCCCCCACAGTACACACACATATGCATACACACACACACACACACACACACACACACACACACACACACACACACACACAGAAATGCGCGTGCGCACACACACGCACACACACGGGCTGTGAAGAGCATCTCATCCATAGCACATAACAACTTTCAAAGAAAATGGACACACCCAACAGTAAAATCACAGTAAGTGTAACAGAGCGATCACAGAACAGTCACATAACCTTCTTACAAGATAGCTATAAGGTATTTTAATCCTTGCAGGAGTTACTAATTCAGGTTCCTGGCCACCAAATATGTACTATTTTTGAGAACGATAGAAACCAGTAAAGCTGGTGCATTCCAGTTTGCCTCTTGGCAGTATTAACTTCTCAGGCTGTGATGGTAACCCGAAACAAAGACTTATACATCATCCTACCAGTCAAGTTAACTTTCTCAGCAGGCATTCTGGGGACACTCAAATCAAATTTCCCTTTCAAAACTGTTCAGCATGAAACAAAGATCCTGCTGCTCTTTCTCATTAAGGAAAGCATTTTTCGATTGCTCCAGACAGAGAAAAGCACCATTTTGAAAATGACCAGGAATCCCCTCATCCTGAAGACATTTGGAAAGTACCATGGCATACAGTGTGTTTCTACTGGAGGGAAAATGGCTGAAAGCTTGTTGTGGAAATACAGCAGTCATAACAGCTAGCCAGATTTTCCCCTTGTGTCTAGCAGGTCATGGGTAGTTTGATGTTAATTTGCTCAGACCCAACATGGAATGAAACGTTTGGAAAGTTGGTGAATCATAAGAAGAACAACAACGCTTTGGGTTTTCTGTTTTATGTGGCTCCTGTAAAAGCCGCTTTTCAAGCTGTGCTGAGAATACCGCAGCGGGGAGAACGGGGCCCGCGCTTTGAAGGACATTAAAAGTGACAGTGTCCACAAGCAGGACTTCACGTGCCCTTGGTGACTTCCATAACGATGCGTGTCACCGCGGGAAACGCGGTGTGTTAGCTCACTGATGTCAGCCCTGGCGTCTCCTGCCCCCGCACACTTCTCGCGCGGGCCTCACACAATCCGTCTGACCCCAGCCCTCCCGAATCGTCCCGCCTGGGTACGATCAAGCCTCATTAGGCCAGACGGCTCTCAGATCCCCGGCTCTGTAACCAGATCTAAAGCCTCGGGACCGGCTCGGGAAAGCCGATTCGGTGAAAACAAATTCTCTCTGATTTTTTGAGGCAGAACAGAGCAGCGCTCCTCTGGGTTGTTGACATGTCGAAAGAGTGGCTGAGAAGCGAAATGCAACCCGTCGCTCGTGGGAGCCCTGTTCTCCCTGGGCGAGCGGAACTGGAGGCCCGGGGACAGAAACTTGGCCGGACAGCCTGGGGGCTGGATTCTGGTCAGGGTCGCCAGGGGCCCCGCGACACTGCCAGTCAGGCACAGAATGGGCCTAGTGACGCAACCCCCAATCAGGGGGTTTGGGAGAGGCGTGGCTGACAGGCGGTCTCTGTTTTTGGGTGCTGAGAGGAAGAACAGCATCTGCACATCTAGGCCAAGAAAAGCAAACTGGCATGACACGCCCAGCTGATGTACTTCACTCATATGTCTGATCCAATAAAGCAGGTCAATGCCCATACCCAGTGGTGTCTGAACCTAATTACAAACACACAATTGTTATTTAGCAGACCCATTTTTGCAGATTTATCAAGCATGCTGTTGTTTACATATTTATGTGTAAATATACTATGAACTTAAATATGAAAACATTTTCATATGTGTTTCATGTTGGGTGTTATTGTTAATTATTACCAAGCTAAAACCGAATTGTGATGTCCACAAAATCTTTGCCTGCAAGGGCATTTCCTTTCAGTGGTGAGATTTATCTGTCTGTAATTTCCTCTGCAGTCATTCAGATACCTATCTGAGTCATAATATTGTTTGACCATTGCAACTTATAAAACAGTAAGTCACAGATTAATATTTCATTGGCTTGTCACATTTTAGTAGCATCTCCATATAAAAAAAAATGAATAAAAAATGCAAGTATGGAGTTTTATTTATGAAGAATCATGACTCCAGCCCCTCTGTACCCCTGCTGGGGAGACAGCAGGATTTCCCAGAATGCCTCTGGCACTTTATCCACCTGCCAGCTGTCCCCCCCACTGTCCCCTCCCGTAGCTCCCCTCCCCTCCGGCAGCAGTTCCAGAGTCCTCTCCTCCCATGTCTCAGGACTCCTTCCAGCTTGATACGAATCGGCAGGAGCTATCCCAAAAAAGCAGATGCTAAAACCATTACTTTAACTTTCGAAGAAATGTTTTATCATGTATAATCCATCAAAGTGATAGAAATTAATCTGCCCACAACAACTTTGCTCATATTTTCCATGAACTTTGCCTTCATTTAAAATGGCCATCACACATGTAAAATCTCCCCCCTTGAAGGGAAATATAGAGTGCTTTACTCTCGATTTAATGGCAAGTGCTGTTTGTGTGTATCACTACAATATCTTGGCATTTCCTTTCCCAAAAAAAGATTTAATTGCACTTCCTCATAATATTTAACATCTGCTGCTCCCATTGACCGGTCCTCCCCATGTTCTCTCCACCTGCTGACAAAAAACATGAATGTGAGATTGGAAGAGCAATGTATAAATGTCATATCTCAACAAGAGAATAAAATGAAGTGCACAGAGAAGAAGAAGAAGGAAGAGGAAGGTGAAATAGAAAGAATAAAAGAAATAGGAATGAGAAAAGAAAGAAGAGCAGACGAAGAGGGAGGGGAGGAAGATGAGAAGGAGGAGGAGGAGAAAAAGAAAGGAGAGTGGGAACAGAAAGAACAAAAAAGGAGGAGAGGAGGAAGGAGCCACAGCATTAGAAAGTGGCGGGACCCCAGTTCTCACTCTGAGCTGCGTCAGGGTGAGGGGAACACACTGCAGTGCTGAGGGGGCTGAGAGTGACCCGGCGCTGGAGCACTCCCAGGGTTTCTTATTATGGGTAATGGCTCCCATCTGTGCACAGAACTCTCAGCTCTTCATCTCCAGCACAAATACATTCCAGTCATCCATTCTAATTAAAACACCAGAAACTGTTTCCTTTTTTTTTCCCTTTCGTTCTTTTCGCTTGCCATGATATCATATACATCATGACTTCTGGATAACTTCAAGGCAATTCAGTGACCATAGCATAATGTGAGCAAACATTTCAAAGTACTTTATACACTGTTCACATAACGCGTTCCTTTTTTTAACGCAGCCTTAAAAAATGTGGAGCGGGGACTATTCCCTTCTGTGGATCTGTAATATATCAATGTGAAGTATAAACAGGCTCTCTGGCCTGATTTAAAGAGCGATAAAAAACACATCATATACATGTAATGATATATCTATGCATTGCACTGATATTCTGCATGACTACGACGGCCAGAGAAGGCGAATGACATTCGGCTACAGTCGCGTTCCCAAGAATCAGATCCCACACCTGTTAACCAGCTTGACCTGGTGTTTATGATTAGTTCTCCCAGCTGACTCGGCTAGTTAAACTACCGAGAGAAAGAGAAGGAGAGAGAGAGAGGGGGGTAGGGGGGACTCAAGTGACCCAGTGACCCTGAACTTTCCTCTGAACTCTGAACTTTTCTGATTGGGCCCTTCAGCACTGCTCATGCCAGAGGAACTCTGGGATTGTACAGAGGGGTCAGAGGTCGGCACCCCTGACCAGTGTGCACAAAGACTCCCTAAGGCCTGAAAGAGAGGGGTGACCCTGTGCCCTCACTTTAGACTTCACTCAAAACCACCTCCGAATACCAGAAGCAAAACACACGTTGTACACATCATCAAGAGATGTTTTTCTGAGATGAGGCTGAGTTGTTCTATGATGAAAGCAGTTATAAAACCTTAAAACTGTTTTTAAAGAAAAAAATGGCCTCTCATTGTATGAGAGAACCTTTCAAAATATATACAATGCCACAATATTTAAATGCATATATGTCTTACATCACAAATATATGGAATATACTCATCATACAAGGGATCAGATCGCCACATATTAAATATGTGTGGCACATGCATATAACAGGATAAATACACGCATTAAAAATAAGTGATCTAATCGTTTCTTTAATTTATGTTTTAAATTCACTATTTTGTCCTGTAAGTAAAAATTTCTGAGCCCTAATATAAATAAATGATGACAAGCTGATTACTAATAAATACAGTTATATTTCAGTATATATAATGTTTCAGGTTTGGTTTGGCTTAAGTTCCTTTAGTCCTTTGAAGTGTGTTTTACTTGCACATACCAGTGTACTAAGTGCTTGTGTTGGACCAGGTGGTTCTATTCATTGAAATAAAATAAAAGGCTTTTTTATCACATTTCAGAAATTCTCATTGACAAGACAGTGATGTGTTAATGACACTAGATTGACACAGGGGTTTGTCCGTCAAAAGCGGTCATGGATGTCCCTGTCACTCAGAAAGCTCAACCTTCTCAAAAACACAGACAGAGGAGGGAAACTAGCAAGCCTCCAAATCAATCAAGAGCCACCATTTCTGGCCATGTCCGCTGTACAGCAAACTCATTAACCATCAACAGAATTCCAACCAAGAATATAGTCATTATTGCCATATACACGTTAATCATTTGCAGAGTTCAGTGAATTAGGACTCAAACCTCTGTGGAAAGGTTTTTTATTTTTCTCACTTCTCCCTTGGTCTAGTTAACCTTCTAAGACACCACAGAGTGAAACTGAGCCCACAGTGAAAGGGCGCTGCAGCCAAAATAAAGACTGAGCTGGACGCAATCCTTTTGTTTTTTTATACAGCCTTTCCAACATTTTTCAAGCATTAAATATTAGTGTGAGGTCTTTCCTTTTTTGTAAATCAAGGGTCTAGTACAGTTTTTTTTTTTTTTTTTTTTTTTCAGAAACCCCAAAACACACTAACCGGCCTCATTATGTGCCCTGACCAGCTTTCCTAATACAAGCCTGGAGCTTCCATATATCTCTCCACAGTGCGGCAGCAGGCATAATGGAGGGTCTTTCACACTCTGCTGTGGTGTCAGAATTTATGATGGAATTCCTTTTGAAGGAGGTCTGTGAAATGATGGGCTGCCAAGGGGTAGGAAACATATTCTCCTGTCCCACTGCAGAAACGAACAAACCTGAGGAAATCCACAGTGTTGCAGTATATACAGCCTTTGCAAGAAATTATGCCACTGAGAGCCGTTTCATGATCTGAGAGAGACAGGGGGTTGGGAGGGGTGGGCGAGAGAAACAGAGGGAAAGAAAGAGAGGTAATGGTTGCCAGTTCAACTCTCAGACCCACGCCAGTCGTCTCTCTCGGTGTTTATATAAGGGGATTGTCTCAAAGGAAACTCCGGCATAAACAAACTGATTAACAAAACCATAAAGTCCACAGTTGCTGATTGCTCCAGTTTAGATTGGGTTGGTTTGGGTTTATTTGTGTATGTCCTGATGATAAACATCTCAGCTGTTTGCAGAAGACAAATTAATCCATGCGGGGGTTCCTGCTACAGGCTTCAGGGCCCTCACCCTCCCCCTCCCCACCTCTCTCTCACTCTCTCTCTCTCTCTCTGTCTCTCTTGCTGCCTTTTTCTCTTTTTCAGTTTCTTTTATTTCTTTATTTCTGTGTCTGTCTGTCAAACAGGAGTGCCCAGGTCACAGGCACCCTTATTTTCATGGCAACAAACTGATTGGCAGCTGTGAAAGGGAGCACTTGATGCTGAGAGAGGCCGGGGTGGAGAGGGAGACGGCACAAAAGCTGGCCCACCACAAAGTAAACAATAGCAGGGAAGAATGGAGTGGATCTGGAGTCTATGAAGTGTTCAGGGAAAGGAGGAAGGGAGAGATGGAGCCGAGAGGGAGAGAGGGAGAGATCGATGGGGAGGAAGCGAGAACGAGCCAGCCATCAGCAGTGAGTTTAAACCTGGGAGGTATGAAACCTGAGAGTTATGGTGCCAGAAATCTTACTCCCTGACACCAGTGTTCCTCCTTACCCCACCTCCTCCGAAAAGCCCTGCAAGTTTGGGCGAGGAACAGGAGACTTGCCATCAGCACTCACACAGGGTTTCCCCCAAACACAGGCAGGACTCTGGACAAAACAGTTTCCCAGGGAGGAAGGAAAAGCAGCGCTCAGTACTGAAAGACACAGCCTTTAATCACCAGCGCACAACATTTCAATGTTTCACTGTGCTCAAAGATTCATAAAAACCAGGCTGTCACGGTAACGGTCCAGCAGTGTTCAGCCGCAATCAGCATACAAGCAACCACGAAGGCTCAGTGCCGATAATTTTTTAAGTACGCTTAAAAGCCAGGCAATGACCCAGCACAGATACTGCAAACTCAATTTAGAACCAAACATTTATGTTCAAAAAGCCCTCTACTTTGTTCCAACAACCGAGGAGCAGGGAATGGACATGTTAGCAGTCAGTTTTGTGAAAAGTTCCTGTTTCTCTGTCCCTCCTCCGGGTCACAGACACGTGGTAGGATTGTAGTCTGAGGGTGCTCTGTACAACGTGTCTAAAAATTTTGAAGAAAACCTGAACTGTGGTAGCTAGCCTTGGTCTCAGCAGGAATGGAATGACATGGAGGTGACGATGACGGCCCTCGCACTGTCTGTCTCATCACACCACACATGAAAGGGATGCTCTGCACATGGAAGTGTCTGAAGAGTTAAACTTCACAGAGAAAAGTCTGTGGGGCCTTGTCTCATATAATAGGGCCTGCAGTTAATACAGGGCTTGCTCCAGCTGAAAGAGACAGGCCTTTAGCTGTACACTTCAGAGCTGACCTTTTTCTCCAAATCTTATACAGAATGCCCTGTAATACTATATTTCACATATAAGGGTCGGCTCTGCTATACCTCGCATATACGGGCCTGCTATACCTCACATATAGGAGTAGCGCTATACCCCACGTAGGGCTATCCCTGCCGTCAGAGAGCCTGCAGTGTTATATTCATACGGATTAGTCACATGTGGTGCAGCTCTGCTGTACAGAAAAGGCCATTTGATTGCCATTTCTCTTGAACAGAGTGACTTAGGTACACCGGGCTTCCACCGTGGTCCACATGGTGACCCGCGCTGGCCTGTGTGTGACCCCATATCTCCAGAGTGATGTTTATGAGTTACGGACTCGCTGGCTCTGCCAGCGCACTACCCCCCCCACCCTCCTCTTTCCTTCCACCCCCCCGTCTCCCTCACTCCCCAACCCCAACTCCCCCCCCAGTCCCCGTTCCCCTGAGCCAACCCCCTCTGACAGCTCCAAACACAACAGAGCCTGTGAAAGGACTGACACATTCCTCCCCCTGCTTCTGAAAGGACTCCATTTAGCACGCCTCCCGTTCCGCTCTGACTGACGCCACGGAGCAGGGGAAAAGTCAACTGGCTCCATCAGGTCCAATAACACTAAAGAACAAAACACCACGAGAGAAAGAGAGAGAGAGAGAGAGAGGGAGAGAAAGAGAGGGGGAAAGACAGAAAAAAGGCCTGCAGAATCAGAACTACAGGCACTGTGAGGACAGCTAGAGAGAGAGAGCGAGAGAGAGAGAGGGGAGAAGAAAGATTCTTTTCAGGTTCAAAGACACTTTTTCCTCTCTTTCTGTCCATCAATTAGAGCGGCGGTGGCCGGGGGTGCGGGGCGGGGGGGGCGAGGGTCCGTTCTCATTGGTGTCATTCACCCGTCAATAACCCTGACACCCGCTGCAAAAGGGCCTCATGCTGCACTGCGGAAACTGTCCGTCAGCCAGGAGAGGCGGCAGCTGCCTTCGGATCACCACCTGTTTGTGCTGGGAACGCAGCCGCCGGGGCCCAGAGAACTGGCCCACGATCCTCTCTGCTCCCCAGCCCTCGCTCTGCGCACTCTTCACCTCTCCCTCCGCACCGCTGCCTCACCGCCATAACCCACCCACCACCTCCCCTCAACTCCAGTCCCCTGGGCACCATCTCTGGCTGCTTTATACAGCCAGCTTGAAGTGTCTCAAATATGATTTTTTATACCCATATCCAATTTGTGTCTGAGCTTTTTCTTGATATCTAAACAGACAATAGTCATTGGAATCTGATTTTTTTTTCAGATCCAATTAGGACCATATTAGGATGTGGTTCACATCCAATACAAATCTGATTCCTCCCCAATGCGAGTTGTGTCTGACTGATCAAATCAGAATTTTTGCCCTTGTGTGGTTTTTCCCATCTTTCCCCATGCAGCACAGTGTTGACTTATGTCATCACTCCATGCCAAAAATAATAACAGTCAGAGCTGTAATTTCAGAAAATAATCACGAGCCAGTAGCTTGTCTGAACTCATGAATCAGGTCTCGTCGTTTACAAAGCATTGTGCGAATAGCCTCCCAAAAAGAACAGTTTTGAAAAACAAAGCAGATTTTTGAATTACAGGCTGCTGCCTAAATGCAATCTCTGTGTCCTGTGAGATGCTGAAATAAACACACAGAGTCATTCTCAATGTGCTTGAGTCGGTCAGTATTTCCAGTGGTTACAATAATATATGCACTGAATATGGACACACACACACACACACACACACACACACACACACACACACACACACACACACACACACACACACACACACACACACACACACACACACACACACACACACACACACATACACACGCGCGCGGATTCGCTTGTCCAAGAACAACAGAGACAGCATCATGACATATAAACTAATAAAACAAATACCAACTAATAATGAGTAAAACTCGTAATAAAATGTAGAAAAGTAAAAACGGCTGCAGCATCTCATTATTTGAAGCTCTGCTGGACCACCTGGCTGGCTCTGTGCATGCTTGGTAAGATCTGGGCTGGCTCTTTGCATGCTGGGTTAGATGTGGGCTGGCTCTGTGCATTCTGGGTAAGATGTGGGCTGGCTCTATGCATGCTGGGTAAGATGTGGGTTGGCTCTGTGCATGCTGGGTAAGATGTGGGTTGGCTCTGTGCATGCTGGGTAAGATGTGGGTTGGCTCTGTGCATGCTGGGTAAGATCTGGGCTGGCTCTTTGCATGCTGGGTAAGATGTGGGCTGGCTCTGTGCATGCTGGGTGAGATGTGGGCTGGCTCGTTGTATGCTGGGTGAGATGTGGGTTGGCTCTGTGCATGCTGGGTAAGATGTGGGCTGGCTCTGTGCATGCTGGGTAAGATGTGGGCTGGCTCTATGCAGGCTGGGTAGGATGTGGGCTGGCTCTATGCAGGCTGGGTAAGATGTGGGTTGGCTCTTTGCATGCTGGGTAAGATGTGGGCTCTCAGATCCAGTTTCAGTGTGAGGAAGCTGAGTCTGACCCAGGCTGAGCTCCAGCAGTAACAGCTATCATCAGGACCCCCACTCTCCAGGGCTTCCTGAGAAAAGGCTGGTGGAGACAGCTGTCTAGCTGTCTGGTGATTTTACTGCCTACAACCACACACACACACACACAGATGCATGCACACACAGGCATACCCGCACACACACACACACACACACACACACACACACACACACACACACACACACACACACACAGATTCACATCTCCAAGAACTCATAATGCATAATCTAATAAAACAAATACAAAAATGTCCACATGCACACATCTTACACACAAACACACATTCACAAACATCAAGCATGCACACACACACATCACACACACTACAGAAACATGCATGCACACAATTTCTTTTCATCTGCAGACATGCAAACACACACACACACACACACACACACACAAACAGGCTTTCATTAATGAGGCATACTTATAGCACCATGTCTCATCAATTTCCTCAATCAGCGTAACACAAAGTTACACACTTTCTGATCAGGGTCTCCAGCATAAGTTGTTTTACATGAATGGGCGCTTGTAGGAAAGCAGTGCACAGGCGAGTGTTGTGTCTCCATCGTTTAAAAACACATAAATGTCTGGATTAATACCAGAGCCCGCTTCCTCTCAGAATAATCTATCATTTCAGCGCAGGCTGGATGTTTTCCTTCTCTTGTGTACTCAGTGTGTAGTGGGTCGGGGGTCCCCCAAAGTCGGTCTCAATTAGCGTTTGGGACACAGAGCGAAGGTTGTGCGTGGTCCAGAGCACTGGTGCTGGGGCCGGCTGGTAAACTGATCCCCTCGGCCCTGTCAGAGTGTGTGACTGGCTTGCCTCACTCTGACTCTGCTCCCTGTGTTCTGCGGTTTATCTAAAGTGAACGGATCGTGTTAGCGGTGTCCTCATGGACCAAATTTTCACCCTCCCGCTCATAACGTCCCTGCTAATCCTACTCGCACTCCTCCTCTTCCGACAAACCTGCCTTTCAGCCACCTCCTTTCAAAAATCCCTCCTTTTCTCCCCACCTCCTCTTCATCTTCACCTGCCTCATCACCTCCTCTTCATCTTCACCTGCCTCACCACCTCCAGCACACTGATGATCCACCAGATTAGCATGTGACCTCTCACCTTTCATTGTGTCACCATTGCAAAAAGCTGCTGACTACGGCAGAGTCAAAGGACTTCCCTTTCATCCGATGAATTAGCATTTCACCATCTTTCAGGAGCAGTGAGTTACATGAAGAGTAGGACCTCAGAGATACTGTATGTGCACAACGGGAATGGAGGTCATTTGGAGCTCTGAAATGTGTAACTCTGAAAGTGATATCAATTTAAAAAGGTTAATGGTGTTTTTTAGAACGCTGTTCTCGTAAGGTTTCTATAAACCTTCCTTTACCTTAAGCATTGGCATCAGGATCTTCTAATGACGGCACACACCTTCAGCACATACCTGTATGTGTATATAGCTGGCGGAGGATGGTTCCTGTGGTGTTGTAAAAAACTGCTTCAAGTACTGTGACTGAAAGACTGAACCGGTTAGTATATCAAATTATGTGAAGGGGAGGTTAATGCAAACTTTTTTTATGTAGGGAAAACGCTGTCCATTCATTTTCAACACAACAGACCCAGGCAATTATCCATCACCAAGCACCAAGCAAAAACCTAGATGATTATAAAGTGCTGGAAACGCAAAATATAATGATTGGAGTGTAATATATAATGTAATATTATGAACCGCTGGGAAATAGACACAGCTTAATCGGCCTAATTTTTGTTACACTTGATATGTTTTATTTGAGTAAGAGTCACAGGGTGATTGTGCTTTGATTCCAGAAGTTCATTGTGTGAGCTTTGCCTTCTTCTCCCTGCTGTGTTTCTCAAAGACAGATACAGCATTTAATGGCTCAGAACACAGCCATAAATGCAATCTGGGACTTTTGCCTCCAGAGGACATTATTTCAAAGAGTGAGATTCCCGAAAATTGTGTATCACATCTGATAAAAATGGAGACACAAACCTCTGATCTAGAACAGTGATATGAACATGTTGTGTCATTTAACTACACAAAAATCACTGGTCCTCATTTATTCAAATCAAAGCAGCAAGTTTGGGAATGCAATAAGTTGCCTTTGGGAAACATTTTTGGGGGATTAAGTTCTCTGGCTCTGGTTCTGAAGGTCCAGAGAGAAAATGGCTGCCTGATTTTTAGGGGCCTGCACAATCTACCATGTGCATGACAGGGTGCAGAGAGTTTATAATGGTCCAAAGTGTATGACTCCTGCGTTATACTTGGAACATGGGTGATCCAAACTTGGATACACACTTATCATGAATTTTGAGGTTTCATGAGAAATCTGCTCTAAAATAGATTAAGCATGTATAGCCTGTAGACTTCAAGATCAATACATATTTAATTAATTATCAATTGCCAAACACTATATGTCAGCTTTTAAACATTGTTAAGTTACAGCACTTTTCTGAGCTGAAAAAAAAACTGGAGGTTATTGTATTTGTCATTGCAAAAGAATGACAGCTTTCTGTTGGACTGAATTAGACCACAGTTGCTGTTGCAGAGGATGCTGGGAGAAGAACCAAAGAAAGACACAGAGTTTGTCGTGGAAACAGTGAGGCAGCTGCTGCCCCCGGAACCCCCGCACTCCATGGTGATCGGCACCCCCCGATTCATGCCCGCCGCGACGCCCACAAACAGAGAGAGTCACAATGGAAGCCAGCGCTGGCCTCAGATCCCAACCACAGTCTCTCCTTTGTTGGTGTCTTTTCACATGCTGACCTGAATTCCCTGCAAGGCCCACTTCTCACACACCCACACAAACACACACACACACACTCCAACTCATACACACACACACACACAGACACCAACTCTTACTCACACACACACAAACATACCAACTCACACCCACACAAACACACACACACACCAACTCATACACACACACACACACACTCCAACTCATACACACACACACTCCAACTCATATACACACACACACACACACACTCACAAAACCCAAAACAACAGAATTCACAGCTCCAAGCATATACCCCTTTAGAACTGTTTTGCCATTATGAATTGTAACGCTGAATTGCCATAAAAACATCCCTTGCTCCAGTGATACATGTTTTATTACTTCATGGCAAAAATGGCAAAGTTGACTGTGAAAGTCTTAATGTGGTGTGGTGGAGTTTGTATGTGCAGTCGTGGTGTTGGCACTGTAATCCAGCCAGCTGACATGTTCCCAGCCTGCAGTCAGAGCGATGAATGCCGCTTAAACAGCTCACTTCCATGTGAAAACTCTCCCATCCTGCAGTCCCAGCTGGAAAAGGACGATTGTCATTCCCTGTTTCCCAGATATCCGGATTATTGGTTGCAGAAACAATCATTTACTCTGATACTCTGACCTCTCTCCATAACTACAATCATGTTTTTGTTTCATTGCGTGCTTTTGTATTGTTTTAGAATGAACAACCATTTCAGTGACAATTCGAGGATACACATTTTGAGGCCTTGTCCACTGAAACCAACCCAGGCAGACTGAAAACTGAGGAGTGACAGCAACTGTGTGATCAACACATAATTAAAGACCGGATTAAAACAGAACTGCTTTGAGAGACGCATTTATGCTGTATTAAAAAGATCATAAACAGAATAGCTAGATATGAAAGCAACTACATAGATCGCATCATAAAAGTGTTCCTGCTGCACTAGTGGAAACATTTTAATACCCAGTGTGACATTCTAGTGGTGACAGAAACAGCTGAGGAACACTGTGCCGTTCAATAGCACAGCCTGGCTCACAGCTTCAAATGGGTGACATTAGATACCAGAATGCCGGAGAAGAGACTAATCCAGGCAAAGTACTGCTACATTAGAGGCATTACTCTCAGTGCTGGAGGGCAAAGTCCGTGAAATATTTATGATAGTTTTAGGTAACGCAGCCAAGAGGAGAGGTGGCACCATTTTCACACAAACTGACCCTGCATCACAGATATCACTTATATGTGCTCTACAGATTCAGCAGTCCGCACAAGGTGGACCCATAAACCATCTTATGAACGAGCTCTGAAAAACAGATCTGTCAATGTCTGAGAGCAGTCATTTTAATAGAGTTACAACCGAGTCAATGGCTTTCGAATGCACAGTTTAACAACCTGCAAATCAGCAGCACACAGCAATAATGACACGTTTTTCATTAAAGCATCTGGTCAGGAGCCCTTTGATCTGACTGGAACAGAGCCAATTTGTGGACCCCTATCATCTGAGCAGGGGGTTATACTCTGAATTAGCCATACTGCTGCCGGTGCTGCCATGGTGTGTGTGTGTGTGTGGGTGTGTGTGTGTGTGTGTGTGTGTGTGTGCGTGCTTGGGGAGCCATAATGTGCTCACTGAATTCATTCATTGTGTTCACAGGTTTTAATATCACATCTTACAATGTATCAATTTATCAGGTTAATTAACTTTGCAGATAAGATAAATAAGATTTTCTTTCCTCTGCAAAAAAAAAAATTCTGAATTTTTTCTGAAAAGAAAAATAGACCATAAACTGATGTGACACCATAATGTTTGCACTGAAACAGCTGAGCCTATTTCATTTTAAAAATTGAGTATATGTGTGTGTGTGTACGTGTGTGTACATATTTATGGGCATGTCTGCTGGTGTGCATGTGTGTGTGTGTTCGGAGTGTTCAGATTATCAGACAGTTTTCGTACATGTATAAAAGCGTTACTTTTCTTGGTCAAAGTGGGAAGGCAGGATGTATGAAAATGTAACAGCCCAATAAAGACACACTGTAAAACCTGCGTCCTCTTGTGAACCATAATGCGGACTAAGAGAGAGTGACATGCACTCATTAAAAGTGCTTAAACAAATCAGCTGAAAAGTTTACCCACTCAAAAAAAAAAAAATAACACGACTGGCACGACCGGCGTATGTCTCTCCGTAACCTGAGAGTGGAGGGTCTGGCGGCAGGGCAGCGGCGTGCCGGCCCGCTGAAAAGGGCCCAGTCAGAGCCCGGGCTGAGCCCCACAGACCTCTGCTCGCAGGGGCCACAGTGGCGGGGTCCGGCCATCTGGACGCGTTTTGCTGCTGACAGGAGACCACTGTTGACCCTCTGTGGGGAGCGCATTCACCGCTGGCCAGAGGAATGCGCTTTTCCAGAAGAAACGGTACGGATTAGACCCAATGACTGTGGAAAAAAAAAAGCCCCGACCGTTTCGCTCCAAACAAGTAACAGTTAGATTTTATACACATCTGTCTGCCATTAGGTATCCTACCCAGGGAAGAATTCTTTTGACCTCTGACCCCCAAATAATGCTCAGCTCTAAAAAAAGTCTGCTATATTCCTGAATCTGAGACAGCTACAACTGATTAATTCTCTCATGCTTAACACCACAGGCCTGAGGGATAATAGAGATTCTATTTTGCTTTGGCCCACATGGTAATCTTGCAATCGCTGACGATTGTGGAACGCAAATCTTTTAATTTTTCTGTGAGCCGTAAACCACAGAGGATGATGAAGATACTGCTGGGCATATGTGGTGATCAGGGTCAAGAAACACTGAAATGAAGAAAAAACATTGCATTACATAAAAACAATAGACTTTAAAAGCTTTAACATTTAAGTATTTTAATTCAGTAAGCTTTTACAATTTACAATACAAGGACAAAACCATAAACAACACACAAGAGACTCCCAAAACAAAAAGTATGGTGTTACATTGTTGTTCAGTTCTCACTTTATGACTTATAAATTATGTTGTTGTTTTTTCTGTTGTTGTAAAATTCATGAGGTTATTACCAGCACAGAGATGTGGTATATCGTTTATAACAGACAAAAGTAGTAAAGACCAGTCCATTATATGCTGACATTTTGTTAATTCCACCTCTGAAGGTAGAGTTGTCCTTCAATTTTCAATGGAAGTCCAAAAAATCTAAAGAGACATGATAAAAAAAATGTAGGTGATCCAAAACACATTAAAACAGCAATGTGGATAAAGAAAGGGAGAGAGAAGACAAGTTGAGCAGCTGAGTTCACTGCAGGTTGTAGAAGATGAAGAACATTAAAAGATGGTCAACAAGAACAGAAGTGGCTAAAGCACAGACATGATGTTTGGAAGACTTCAAACTAAGGGATGAATTTGTATTAACTTTGCGTATGATGAAGGAGCACAGGGTGTTTTGAGGTGGATAGGATTTATTCTCAGAGTGACACAGTTGAACAGAACCAGTGACATGCTTGTAATCTGTGTCTGGATTGGGGAGGTAAGACTTTACACTGGTCAGGATCAGGAGGGAGAAAACTGGACAGGCAAAACACCACCCCACACCCATACCCCCCACACACACACACACCCATATGACCCCCCACCCCCCCTTCCCTTACACTGCTGGAGCCCATCCGCCCCGCATTAAGTGCCCTGTTGCCATAGCGACTGCCACCACAGCTTCGATGACCCAGGATCAAAGGGTCATAGTGTCAGGGGCCAGTCCGCACGGCCATTTCAGGCATCCCTCTGAAGTTCCAGCCAGCGACATTGTATCGCCCCACAAAGATCAGCGATTTCCCGAACACCAGTGACACACACAACTCCTACACAGTAACATCGACAGCAGAAAGCTTATGTGGGGTATCACCACCCAGAATTAGCTTCAGGAATGGAGGGGGCTGGGGGCTGGGGATTTGATGGAAAATACTCACATGCTGCAAACACGCTGAATGCAGATGAGTGACATCTGGTGTATGGTCAAAAACAACAAGCTAATTTAACAAACATAGACAATAGATTTGTGAAAGGATGGAGGGTGACTCAATAGTAAGTACTTTACAATCATTAGTAATTCTTTATTAATCACTCTATATGACTTGCTGGTGTGTTAGTGAACATTTGTAAATTACACTGTAAGTGGTTGCAGTAAGCAAAGTTGCTCACTGATCCGGCACTCAGATCAGCCTTCCAGGTGAACTATGACCTGCACAGGCTTCAGGAAGTCAGGCAGTAGTGTTTACCAAGATCAACCACAGATAGTGTCATTTAAAAATGTTTACACATTACAGATTAGCAAATCCTGTGTTATGATTAACAAACAGATTACTAATGATTATAAGCCACACATTAATGTGTTTACTTGCTAGTTTTTGCATTACCCAATCCAAAGTGTAACCTGACAATGTTTTATCTGTTTTCACATTGTAGAAAGGTGTTTTGCTTCTCTCCTGTCATCCTTCAAGCACTGTCTGGGTTAGATGCTTTTGACCCTGCACTATAAAATAATATGCTGACAAACTAAGTCGCTTTTGTTAAAGGAAAAAACCACTCTACTGCTGACAACAACAGAAACTGGCCACAATAAATCCGGACAAGAGCTATGGGCTGCTGCTCTCATTTAAATGAGAGGAGGTCATGAAAAACACATGGGGGAAAAAGCCACTGTCCAGAGCGAGGTTTCATGAAAACAAACACGAAACCACAAAGGAGAGGACTCGCTCTCCTCCAAAGCCTGCGGAGACCAGAGGAGGAGGAACGTAGCATGTGCAAACCTGATAATGCTGACACATCTAAACACAGGCAATACAAAACACACACAAACACTAACAGGCTGGCTCGATGCTAGGTACTCTCGACCTTCATCAAGAGGGAGAGAAAAAATCCTTTTCATCACTGTTTGGTCAATGATGTATTAATATTGTGTCAGGCAGAGCTGCTGTGTTCTCTGGATGGGTGGTGCATTATAGGGGGAGCAACCTGATCACACTGGGGTCTCAGCATTGATTAGCAACCCGAGTGCCCGGCTGTCCCGGTCCCGTGCCATCAGCCACAGTATGATCAATAGGGCTCGTTCCGCACACCATCAACAGCTCATTCATCTTCTGCAGAAAACCCCCCCCCTCCCCGTCCACCACCCCCCCCCCCCCGCACCCCCGCCCGCCCCCAGCCACTCTGACAGGAAACATTTTAATCAGCTCTCCGGGGGAAATCCTGGGGCGTGATGTGAGAGCGAAGGGGCGAGATGAGGAAGGAGCCGTGAGTGTCCATTACCTGAGGCTGAAGCTCTATGAGCGAATGTATGGGATACCTGTTCCAGTACCGCGCCTTCACAAGCCCACACCTCAGCCCACACCAACACATCCTGAAGGCCCGGGGGCCCCTCGGGGTCTCTGAATGAAATGGGGGAAATTTTATCCAAAATAATTGGGAAGGTGGGAAAATTTTTGCAAAAGCATTTTTCCAATGTTGTGGTTGTATTTCCATATTCCATTAATTACACATGTTATACTTGCAGTTAAAATCACCTTAATCTAATTTACACATATATATTTGGCAGTGTAGTCATTATTGCAATCATTCATTTTTTATTGATACTAAATAGTTGCATGCCTTAAAGGGATCTAAAGATAGCAACTGGTTTGTAACTAGTTGTGGATTTCAGACTCTTATCACTGTATTGAAGTGAGGGTCCTCAGCACAAGCTCAGTAAAGAAAGTGTCCACAGTTAATCTGACTCATAGAGAGTTTTTAATGAGTCCAATAGGGATAATATATACTCTATCAGAGTTGATTTAACACAGAATGTTTGACTATATAGTTGGTGTGAGCAGGTCTTGAAGTGAGGCTTGGGAAACCTTGTTGTAAATTATGTCCGCATGCAGAGTCACAGCCTGTATGTGTTACATTTACGCAGTCAAAAGCAGTCAAAGTATCACATAAAAGGGATAGCGCCACTCGCCAAAAATTTAATTTGCTGTGACCAAGAGAATCCGCTATGGCCTTATGTATCTACCTGTCTTTCTCTCCATGTACTTGGTTTTTTTTTTCATTCTTGATGACTTGTAGAAATGATGCTCTTGGTCACATGGGCCTATTATCACCCATTAGGATAATTTACATGCAGAGTTTGCTTAATAACTTCACTGGTAAAGCTTCAGCCAAAGTACAGGGGCAGATCTATCAAATGTTTGCAGGCTGAGAGGGGCTCATAAAACTGTAGATCAGCCCTTTAAATTTCTGAGATTTATTTGCTACACACACGCCATAGAGCTGTTTGCCTTTGGTTATGCAGAGATTATGGGACTGTATTATCTGCATGTAAATGCTTATTCACGTGTGATATATGTGATCTTTTTCCAAAAAAGAGGAAAACACATGATTTATGCTGTTCCTGCATTTAATGTATACTTTTTTTCTGCCTTAGGTTTGTACTATGGAAAAATGTACAACTATATTACATTTTAAGGACAGTCACGGTTTATCATCTTTCCCATCAACTCCATGATTAATGATGGCAATGAAATTAAAAATATTTAAACAAATTTATAAATTAAATTTCATTTATACACAATAAAGATCTGGTTAAAAAAATAGAATGAATCAGTTTAGCCAGACACTGTCTGACCTTTTCCATGTTTTATTTAGAAATTTTGCACTGAAGTTATTTTTTGTTCAGAGTACATAAACTGCACAGAAAATCCTACATACTGAGACTTCATGGACAGTCAGAAATTGATATAAAAAAACTTTAAATGCTCATAGATAATTCAATACAACCCAGCTCTGCACAGACAAAAATCTAAAGCTAAGTGCAACTTCAAAGAAAACATTACAAACTAATTTATGATAAAATCTTCACACTGTATTTTATGAAAAAACAAACCAGCTAACTGCATGATATATCAGGGCAAGGTGATTTATTTTCTCATAAAATATAAATGAAACAATTTAATTACTACAGATTATATTGAAAGAAACATGGTGAAAAGGGCTGCGGGGTTAAGTAGCTGGGCTTGTGAGCCAAAGGCTGTATAATTAAAATCTGCAATGGACTATAGCAATGTGTTAAACAAAGGCCCTGATTTGGAAATGTACAGTAAAATTATTTTTGAGCAATACACAGACAAACTGAATTTATAATGTTAAAAAGTCTATGTCACATAATGTTATTTTTGCAGAAGAATGTTTTTAAAAAGTGTGAAGAAGTTTTTTTTTTTTTTTTTTTTCAGATTTAAAAATAAACCCTCTAATCAAGGGTTACAGAAATGTCACTAAAGCAACAAACAATACGTCATGATCAAATTAACTGAAAACTTTTTTTTTCACACAATGTTGAAGACTTAATTAAAAGAACTTAAGATAATTGAACAAAATGTTGAAATGGTTTGTGTAAATGATTCAGTCGATATACAAAAATAGTGGGTTCCTACCGTGAGAGGAAAGGAATACAAATCACACAATGTAATAACAATGTTTGCCCCTATTTATGTGCATTTTGCATTACCAATTTAAAAAATAACATATTTTTAAAAATGAACATACGTCAATAAAAATTCAGTATGAAGTCAGAAACCTATATTTTTAACATTTCTACTCATAAATCGTAAATATAGGTATGCAAGGCTGTATCATTTTCAAATTTTCTCTTTAAAAAGTTATTTTGAAAACCGTTGAGGAAATGATGTATTCTGTTGTGCAGTCCGGATGTCAGTGTGTTGCTTTCCTTTGATAATTCACCCTCTCCGCACCTTTGTACATGTTGCTGCGAGAAATGTATGTTTCAAATGGCACTTCGTGACTATAGAGAAATCTATATCGAGACTAATTAGTAGTTACTTGTGCGGTAAGAGTCCTTCGGTTTTTATTCGTTTCGATGTTTCTTATTTAGACCAGCTGTTCATTCAGGCTGTCTAAAAATCTTCCGGAACAAGACCCCTCCATTTCACACTACCTCTTCATGTGTAAGAGTCCCACTTGTTACGAAACTAATCGACCAATTCCAATATGTTCATCAACAATTAAGTTAGACAGAAAAGGGCTCGTGGGCTGTCTTTCGTGAGATTGTGTGTATTGTGTGCATGGAATTAAATTCGTCTTGCAAAATTCAGGCCACTGTCAAAGACTGTTATTCTAGGCTATTCGTGCCATTTTATTGTGTACATAATTTGAATAAGATTTTTTTGTTTTCTTTTCCATGAAGAACATTCCAATCAGGGAAAGCAGACATATGTATCAAGCTTGGCATCAAGAAAACTGACATAAAGTCTGTGGCCTCTGGTTCCGCACAAAAAAAATATATTCTGTCAACACCACGGAGTTCCAACCCACAGCGCTGGCTGGGCGTCTCAGAGGTCGATACTACTACAGAGGACTGGAGAAGGAGCCAAACCCAGCAGAGAGGGGAGAGATGAATGCAGGACAACAAAGCCTTTCCATCCGTAACGTTTAATCTCGGGACCGAGTCTTCAGACCACAAATCTGCCCCGATGTGCGGAAGCACGTGATCTCTCCTGCTCGAAAACGGTCGGATTGTTGATTTAAATTGTGATGTCGGGGCTTAGGTGCTAACAGAAGGGATCTATACAGAGTCCAATCCGGGCTCCTGTCCTGCCCAGAACAAATGAGTGAAAGCTCAGCTGTGCCCCATATGTTGTTCCCTCTCGCTGGTGCATAAAATATGCGATATAGAGACCAGACCTGAAAACTATCTCCCGCTATCCAGCTTTAACACTTCAGGACATGTCCTTCTCAATTTGATGGGCTGCATTATGATATTTTAGTCCTTAATTACATGTGACCAGGGTGTTTTGTCTTGTATTTGTGATGTAATGCATTTGTTGTCACAAAAAGGTATGGCCGAAATCTTTCTGAACGTAGGGATGTATTTCAGGAATTTTGTCTGTACTATGGATATGGAAAATTTTGACCATTAATAAAAATATTAATTTGGAGTTGTCTCTCGTGAAAGTAGCTATTTTCTCTTTTGTCATAGACCACAAATAAGGCTTATGGGATAGAACACTAAAAACATTTCTTAGGGCTGTTGTGCTCAGTTGTCCCACATCACTGCTCAACTTTAAAGATATCTAGCAAAATCAGGTTTTCATTTTAGTTACATCTAATCACCCATTTGCATCACAAGCTATTGTCAAAGCCTTGATGCCAAAAACTGAAAAAATACTGGCTGCTTTCTCCAAACTTTCACACAGATCCTCTCAGATAATTTTGCAGGAACAAGTCCTAACAGGACCCAGCCAACACTCTGTGTGGTCTATGTCAATAAGCTTGAGAAAATTCTGGAATTTGGGAAAGTTGTAAAAATAGACTATGTAAATATAAATATTGGTGCATTATAGAAAGAAACAACATAGTTTAAACTTATCTAATATCAAATGACAGATATAAATATTTTTATTCAAATGCATGTTAGTCTTGGTGAGTTTGGATATCTCCGTAGTGTGAATATGGCATATTTGTGACACGTTTATGACTCTGATTAATTCGTAATGTCTCGGATAATGGGCAAAGTCGACAAAACTGCCTTCCGCTGAGTGATCTAGTGGTTAGCACCACCTAGCGGGCAAAATTTAAAATTCTCTGTGCCAAGTCTTTCTGTTTACACTACTTTTCAAGAGGTGGAAATCACCACCTCTAAAGAAAGAGCACTAAAATTTATTTCTTCCACCCATGCACTAAACCAGTTTATTCTACTTTGCACAATTTACCAGCTAGGTTGACGCCCTAATTACTGAAATCACGTCTTGGTGTACAGGTAGAGCAAATACTTTGTTGAGCTTTTCTCTCCGAAGTCGGAGCTTTCCACCTCTGCTTTACGTAAGTTAAATATAAATTTTGCGTTCTGAAATTAATTATTCATTAGTATATATTTATTATCACTGGTTTTAAATATATTTAACTGAAACGAAAATTTACGATCTATAGTTTCTAGGGGGTTGTTTGTTTCTAAACAAAAAAAAAGCTGAAAAAATTATAAATTGACTGGTGTAAAGTTTTTGCAATCATTTTTACATATATCTACAAGCTGAATCATGCTAATTTTCCCTGTACCTCCACTTCGGGGCGCTAAAGAGCTGCCTGAATTTAGGGATACGTCATTTCTGTAAATTACACATCGAAATGTGATTGGCTAAATGGGTTCCATGACGCTGATGAACATTTGAGCCAATAAAAAGCTTCTCTTCAGTGGCACAGTTTTGATTGGATAAAGAGAAACTGTCAATCAAAGCTCCGTTTTGGCTGTTAAGGCCGAGAGCCATCACTTCGTTGCTGGGTGTGGAGAGTGAAAGAGCTCCATGCTGAAAATAGGAGCCCTCCCTTGAATCAAATGGACACGTTCATTCTTCACCAGTTCAGATTTCAGTGTTTTCAAATTGGCCTTAATTTACCACCTTGTTTGTTGGCCAGCTAGTAAATACCACTAATACTGCAACAATGTTTACTGTCGTTTGATGTATATAACTCAAGCAGCTTACAGTTTTAATAACTCAAATAAGAATAAAATGTGTACATATTCCAAATAGGCCACTCCTAAAGTTTGGCGAACCATTTATGTCCCAACTACATCGAAGCTCAGTATCCCAGTGCCCCTGTAATAAACACACTAGTTTTATGAGTATGATTTGTCTTATGTGGGAATAAGATGTGTAGGCTACAGTAAAGTGTTCCCTTGGCTTACTGTGAGTCAATCAAACTCTGTCCATACAGGATATGCTGCATGGATTTAAGACACACTTCATTTAGCCTCTAACATATTGCACAGGCTGAGTCAGCCAAAATGACTCTCCTAAAAGAGAAGGGAAGGCCAGCGCGTGGTAGGATTTCAGGCCTGCAAAGAAAGTAAATCTTTCCACCCCGACTTGGCCGAAACTCTTGTTAGACGTTCCACGCATGCTCATTGGAATATTGTCGGTAATATGACGTCACATGTATGGACCAATCAAATTCCAATCGCACAGGACAGACTACAGCAATGATTTAAGAAGGTGCATGCTATAAATCTGTCTACGATGTCACGAACTTGATTTAGATCCTTTTACTTGTGGATTAATAAACTTTACCCAGTCTCAGGCTTTTCAGTTTACAGAATTTCAAAGAATATCTGGAGATTTACATTTTCAAGACTTTAAACTTGATCGTGCTATACAACAGGAGACTTGTTCATGGAATTAAATCTTTTCTTTCCCGACAGAGAGGACAACATGGGAATAACTCATTGATCATTTTGAAGTTCTGTCTTCGTCTTTTTGCTTTTATTTATTCATTGCTGTGTACACCTGAAATAGTTGCAGCCTATTGCTCTGTGTTCGTTCACAAAGCAATAACTGTAATCTACTGCAGTGTGTAGGCTACTCAAAAGGTAGCCTGTTCTCATACAACAATGAGTAGTTATGTTAAGTATTTTTCAAGTTGGTGGTCCTATGCAACTTCAGTGTAGATTTAGGTTGGATAACTACGTAGACAACGATTTACAGTCTCCAGCCACAGGTGAAATCAGTCAGCTGGGAGGCTGTATATTCATGAAATTACGAAGTTTCACTACAAGATCATTAAAAACATGTTTCTGTCCCTCACAAATAGGCTAATAGCATGTGATTTTCGATGATGGACGGATGAAATTTGCTATATGCGTGTAATCTGTTCTCTGAAATCTTGAGGAAGGTTTGTTCTTTTGTGGTTGTAAGCTTATATGTCTTTAACACCAGAAGCTCAAATAAATCAGCAATTTCCTGTTCGAGTGTCATGAGAATAAATCTCCCAAGCAGTGCGCGAGGAAACTCAATTGGTCAGTGTGGAAAATCGCTTCCTCTTAGTTAAAGATTGTGATCTGAAATTGATACAACACAGTATATAAATTCTGAGAGCTGTCAACTAATGCTGTACATTATCAAGTAAGCAAATCAAAGTAAAGCTTGAAATGTCAGTTTCCGGCTGCCACTAAATCAGTTGCATGGACCAATAAGTTCACGTTCAATTCAAGATTTTTGTCACGTGCGTTGATGTAAACATACCTAAGGACAAAGGATTCCAAAAAAAGTAAATTGGCTTCTGATAAATTGAAATGTACGACAGAAAATTAGACGAACAGATTGGGGAGCCAGTAGGTTTTTCAGCAAGAATATGAATACTGTATGTTTAATAATCAATACAGTGTGTACATCTGAATGATCAATTAGGTTGTATGGCATTACAGGCAACCCTTGGTTATAGGCTGTATGTAGCCTGTATCCAACATGTATTATATTCACAAGTCTGTGGGTGGAATTCTACGATTCTAGGTTCGAAAAGTGTTATTGTTAAATTTTGAATGAACGAATGATTTTTGTTTTTTGCATTGACTTTTCCACGTGCAGCTAATTTTCACTTGCTTTACCCTGTTCAGGTGATGTCTCTACCTGCCTGCGAGTCGTCTAAGTACTCTTCACTAAATTAAAAAAAAAAAAAATCTACTCGAGTCTAACAATCGTTTTTTATTTACCTGAACTTTTCATTTGTATCGGCTATATGTATTAATCAGTATATTTTGTACTGCTCAGTTTGCCAATGTTATGATATATTTGAGACTTTTGTTTATTTTATTTTGTTCACTTTTTATTTGTAGGTAAGGGCTTACCTATTAACAAGAAACTGCAGTGACTTTCTGAAAAGTACATTGCTTGAGTATTGTGCTGCATCTTTAAGAATTCATATTTTTCAGTAGTAGCACACTGACCTATCATAAAGACACTAATTAAACGAATTATATTTTGTAATGGCGTGCCTTCCCAGTATAAATTATTTGCATAATGACATAGTGTTTCTTAACCTTGTGTACTTTCCTTTCCTTTAAATAATTAACTTGACGGACACCGATGCTGATGACCTTTCCCACGGTAGTGCTTGGTTGAATGAATGCGTCTATGGCCTCAAAAAGAAATGCATAATTCTAAATAATCATTGCAAAGGCAACAAATCGGTTATAAATGATGAATAAAATACATATGCAACAGTCTGAGGCGTGGTGTACTTTCAACAAATCAGAGGATGGCTTTCTCACACCTCCCCTAACGGTGAACGCCCCTCCCACAGTAGGCAGTCACTCCTACAAATAACCAATAGAAATCTTGAGGACGATCTCTCAGATCAATGACGTATGTCGGGCAGAGCATGCCCTTAAAAGGTAAGCTCAGCCCACTGTGTTGTGCTACCCAATCATAATCAAATCATGCAAAGCAGAAGAACTGTATATATAACAGAACATATTATTTCAATTATATCAATATATATGAAAATATATGTAAATATTTGAATATAATCAAGCTGTAAGAATATGTCATGTTAGTATAATTTTCCAGAACAATTGTTGTTTCTTATTATTTTTTTAATCAAAAATCATGTAGCATTTCATGTTACATTTCAAGTAACTCACACCAGACTAGAGCAACAAAAATCTCATTCACATCTTCATGTTCGATTTAAAGATCTTTGATCCCAACAGCAGGTATTGTTGTATGCCGTTCTTTCAGTCAATTATATAGATGTAATATTAATTATTTTGTGCAAATCATGAACTCTCCTTTGGCGGTGCAAATTAACTTGTCATGATTAATCTTTAAATTCTAAATATACATATATATAAAGAGTATTCCAAAGTGTGTGTGTGTGTTTGTTTGTTTGTTTGTTTGTTTGTTTGTTTGTTTGTCTTTTGTTTTTTTGTTTTTTTTTTCGGTTGCTTGATTCTAATCAGTTGTAAAAACAAAATTCCATATACAGACAAAAACGTTATATCCCAGTTTACCACATTAAGATATTCTGCATATTAAAAAAACATATTACTGGGACTTTGTCATATACCAGTGGCCATGATAATTAAATTCAACAGCTTTCAGTGAATATCACCATCACCAGTGTAGAGGATAAGCTGACCAAATCTCAGAGCCAATGAGTACTGTTTGTATGATGGTTTTAATTAGGCACTTACTTCTCTTATTTATTTGAAGCAGTTCTAGTGGTTTGCACAGAAGTTATGTAAAAGTAAAACTGATTATTTTTGTTGTCTAAACAGCAAGGATGTCTTACATTCTCAGCTAGTAATGCAGTCACATTCACATGGATGAATGGCTGAGTCAAGCCAATTATGGCAGAGGGAACTGGATAGAATGACAACCTGTATCCATATGTTTTCTATGGCATAGGGCTCAAGGTCACTGGTTTAATACTTCAGCAGTATAGACCAGGGCTGAGCACTTAACCCAGGAAGGCCAGTATGTTTGCAGGTTTTTGTTTCTACAGTTAACCATGGCTTGTGGATAATTAGTTGTGTGTGCCAGTTCAGCCATATATTAGTCCACATTTCTTGTAGGTGGATACAAAGCTGTCATTCATTATCTTAAGACATTTAGATAAACTGTCAGATCCCACAATTGTTTGGATTTAATCAAGTACATTAAGGAATAAACAGCAGAATTTGTCATCAAACAGATACAGCCTTCTATGTCCAGCCTGGTATAGAGTAAAGTTAGAGTAAAGTCAGAATTAACTGTACATTTGTCATTGGTCATGTGCTTACTCAGACCAGGCTATATTGCATGTCTAATAGATGATAATTTGGAAAAAGACTGTGTTTCACAATATTCATGGATTCCATCTATATAGCACTTTTTGTTTCAGGATTTTATAGCACCTCACACTGAGGTAGATGGACTAATTTCAGCTGTCATCAAAGTGAAGGTGATGCACAGCAGATGTTTTTTTCACAAGAATACTCAATACATATCATCTGGAGTGCGGAGAAAGACTATTCAGACAAAAAGTGGGGAATCATTATGTGAGCAGATCAAAAGCCAGGGTAGAAATATGACCAGGTCACCTATCCTTAAGTGAAATTTTACAAGCGTAATGGAATCTTTAATGATTTACAGTATTACAGGATCTTGACAATGAATCAGATGTATGCTTTCCTTTAAAGCACAGTGACCCTCAACAAAGTTGTTTCTTTGTTAGCACGGTTTTTGGATAATTTGTTGTCTATCATTTTAAATCTGGGAGGGCCCACAAAACAGCTGCAACAAAGATTTACAGGAAGACAAATTTGACAGTCATGGAACATTTCATTTTTATGTGCCTAGTAGAAGTTTCCCTTCATTCTTTCCGTTTGAAATTGTCAAGACTGAGCTGCTGTAGTTCAAAATAATAGTCACAAGATGGCAGTATTTCAATATAAATGAGCATATTGACAAAATGAGAGGGAAGCTTCATCTGTCTACGTCTTACGTCATGGATTTATGTGTCTTGACACATTGTCAAATATTTAGTATTTTAGCAGCGTTCATTGCTCCAGTACTCTGACCTCATCAGACGCACAAAGCCATTATACAAATTATTGTCATGGGGTCTGCGAGTTTAAAACTGCGTGTGTTTTCCTAACATTTTCGATCATGTTACTTTTACTGACCACTTACTTCAAGTTTAATAACTATCAACTCTCTCAAACCCCTAAAAATAGCTCTAAAATATGGGCTACTGCGCAGTTCAACGGCTAGCCTAAATTAAATCTATTGTTCTAACTGAAGCAGGAAATGAATTAGACTTATGTTCTCATTTTGTCGCAACAGAAGTGTTTCAGAAATATTCTTAAAGACCACGTGAGAAGCACGAGCAGATTGTTTCCTCGCGCCAGGCATTGCCCCCAGTCACTGTTGTCGTATTTATGTAAATCCTGTAACAATTTTACTAGTCATGATCGCGTGCATGTTGTGAATGGATAAAAAGATGCGTATTGATCACATTGTTGACTCTCCATTTCCCCAACTTTAAACCTGCTAAAATAAAACCTAAGTTTTTTTTTTTTTTTGCACAGCCTGTATGGATGCGATTGGAAACGTTATTCAAAGGTTAGACAGTGTTTGAAAATAATAGTTTAACAACAGTACATTCACATTCCACAACTTTCATGTTTAGATACCAACTATTCATCTCGCCAAACAGAAAAAGAGGGGGTGTGTCATATTGAACAAGCCTTGTCTTGCTGGCAAGATATAATCAGAATTTTAAGCTGTATTGGACACATGTCCAAGGTATCTGTATGTGCCTGAAATTTATTTGGTGCATAACCTCACATCAACAGGGAGGTTGGACTTGTGATAGTGGTATTCTTATATAACCAAAAAAATGTTACGTGATAACGCAAAGAGACAATTTACATCCTTAGTTTGCATTAAAACATATTGATTAAAATTACAAAATTCTACAGTGGAAAATACACATCATTGTATGAATGTAAAAGAAGCATACATTAATATGCATGGTCATATTTGTATCTCCAACTGTTAAAGGAAATCAATGGACTATTTCAGTACCGAATATTGAAATAGCTACACTAATTTTTCTTCAGCATAAGGAGGATATAAAGCACAATGTTAATCTCAAGTGAAATATTGATTTGAGAGGATCAGATATACACACCTATTAGCCTTATTATCATTAATTACGGGATTACAGTAGGGAGTTACAGTATGCTCACCTCCTCACGTAATACACACCACTGTATAGCTTTGATAATATTTTACAGCTCTTTTTTGTTCCTCTCATTTGGGACCTGTCCCGAGCACAGTTAGCATCCACAAAGACTATCAGCAATATTATAGTTCATGTCTCTTACAAGCATACAAACATTTTAGCTATTAAGATTTACACACTTTTCTTCAATTTTTATTTTACGGAAATGATAATAGATATTAGATACAATAATGCTGAGCAAAATCTAAAATCGTAACATAATACACATAAAATCTCCTGAGTACAGAATGGGATCAGGTGAATGGGAATTAGTTCAACAGATAAATGTATGGAAAACAACAGTTCAATTACGTCAGGTTTATTGTTTAATTCGGTGAGCCGAGATTTTATCTTTTACAATCCGAGGCAGATCAAGTTCATTTGGCTTGTTTACGCACAGTATCGCCCTCTGCCTGTATAATATCCACACTCACACACCCCGCCCCCCTTTAAGTTACCCCAAGAAAATCACCGCCAATATTAAAGCTAATGATCTATTTAGAGAACAGAGCAAATATTAGTATCAATTTGTCATCCTAACGAGAGAATATCACACTGACTAGGCAGCGATATGTCAGCTATGTGCACCATATTTTCCGGTGGGCTCACATCCAGGCCTGTATCTCCCCTCCCACTGCTTTTGATCTTCGCTGCTCCCTGTTTTCCTGCCCTGGCCTTTTCCCTGAGAAACCACTTCCTCCGAGCATTCCGTCCGGCCATTTTTAATTTAACTCATTCATGAAAAGTTTTCCGTAAACACAAAGATCTCTACATTTCCCCGAACCCGGCGAAATCTTTCTTGTACAATTTTCAGGGGATTAAAGAGGAAAATGTTACTCATCCCATTTGATATTAAAGCGATGAATGAAAGTGTCTTGACTGGCTTTGTATTCTATTCAAAGCTTACGTAGTTTTACTAGACATCTGATGATAGCTCACACTAGAATACGCAAAACGGTATATTAGCGCAGTCAATAGTCCGTTGAATTGTTTCACAGGCACATCCACCGCGGCGAAACGCTACGGTAATTATACGCTGTGCTGGCAATCTTAGGTTGCTGTATGTCGAAAGTCTCACATGTTACCAGAGGACAGCCTTTTACCGTGGTACTTTTAGCTACATTGTTTTGTTCGCTAACTGTTACATCTAAAGCACAAAAGAACTAGCCAGCAAGCTAGCTGCCGAAATATCTTGTCCGAAATACTGGTGTTCTACTCGAAATGTCTAAATGAACTTTTCATATTGTACATGGGATCTGCTTAGTCTACTGTAGGACTTAAGCATACGGCTTAATGGCTGACTGCGTTATTGCGACGATTGATCTGAGTACAAAACATCTGACAAAGAGGACGACCCTCACATTTTGATGAGCGTCAGGTACTGAAGGCTACATCTGCGGATGTTGTTAGCCTGCCAGCTAATAGCAGCTCATGTTTGTAGCTTTCGCAACGTTCTAAAATGTGTACGTTTTAGCAACAAGCGACATATAGGCAACTTCAGGCAACTTTCTCAAAGTTGAAAGTCAGTAATTATACAGGTCTGATTTCTGGATCCACATTATAATTATGATGGTTGTATACGCATTGTTAGCTTGATATATTTGAATAAGAATTGTTAAAATGGTGCAGTTCACCACTCCTGTGTATGCTGTAAAATGACATCGAATTTAGTCATTAGAGCGTGTTTTTTAAGATGATAAGCGAGACAAAACAGACATCGTCAGTATACGAATGTGAAGCTTTGAATATTTATGCTGGTTTCTTTATTATCTTGCTCGTGGTGAAGTTAGACATTTATAAATCAATGTTTCTTCTTGGACCAGATACATCTCCTACAGCTGTGCAACGCTGCACTGAAGTATTCCAGGCAGATATTATACAAATTATTCGATTAAAAAAAGACTGATTATCTCTTTACCTGAAAATAATCACTTTTGCACTTTCTCCACCCTAAACTGACACACGACGTTCTCTGTACATCTAAATCTAATATATCTAAATATGTAATATGTTTAATGTATCCCAGTTTTTTGTTGTTTTTTTTTTTTTGATTGATTGACAACTTTGAAATGCTGATGTATGCCTTTCAGGAAATACAATGAGAAAGAAACAGAATGTGAAACAGAGGAAGACAGAGGAGACGACAGTTGTCCAGGAGTTTGTGGTGGAGAAAATCATTCACAGGAGAGTCACAAATGGAAGAGTGGAGTACTACCTCAAGTGGAAAGGCTTCACTGAGTATGGGACCTGAAATCTCTCTCTCTCTCTCTCCCTCCCTCTGCCCCCCCCATCCCCCCACCCCCCCTCCCATCCCCCCTATCTCCCAGTTGATGAAAGACTCTGTGATTGTACAGTGGAAAAAGTCCCTGTTTTAAAAACATTTTATTTCCATGGTACTTTTAAACATTGGAGAATAGTATGCTGGACTCGTGTTGATGACGTATGTTTAGTAGGTACTCACTTGGTCCTTGCCTGTTCCACAGTAGTGCTGTTTACCACAGATATGGTCATAATGCAGTCCAGGCTCTGGATATGTTACATCCACATGTGTACCCAAATGAGTTTTCTTTTGTAGCAACAGTTTGGTTGTGATTGCCTCGTATAAAAATCAACTGTTTGAACTATAAGAATGACGACAAAACCATTGGTCTAAGTGGTTGGTTTAATGTGTCGAAATGCTGGAAAAACCAGCTTTTCGCAATGTCTAATAGCTTGTGGGCTATAGCCATGATGTGGGTGTCTGTTGTCCCAATATGTTCTCAGTGCCGATAACACATGGGAGCCTGAGGACAATCTGGACTGCCCCGAGCTGATCGAGGAGTTTCTGAAGGGATTCACCATTAAGAATGAGAATGAGGGGGTGGATCAGTCACCCTCAGACACACCGGGCCACCTTGAGGATTCAGCCGAGATCAGTACTTTACACGTGAGTTACACTGATAACAGTGTCAATCGCAAGGAACCGGAGGTGACCCCCCTTCCCCAGGGTGAAACACTTTGCCTGTCCTGAAGCAGACTCTACACTCATGGGTTCTGGGCTGTCACACTGTGGAAATGTGATGAAACTGTTCCGAATCATTCGTCTCCCTGTAATTGAGGAACTTCCAACAACCAGATTAAAAGGATGTGAAAAAACCGTTTCACCATTGACAGGAAATGTGGGTTGCCTTGAGAAATGTGTTTTAGTTGGACCTGTCATACATTTACAATTCAGCCTCCCTTGATTGCCTATGCTTTTGATATGTGAATGCATAGTTAGCTTAGCATTTTGCCTGTGGTTTCTAATGAAGTATTATGGCACTGAATTAAACCATAAAAATAAGACAAAGATTTGGATGCTACTGATGCGTCTGTCACAATGTAGATACATGGGAAGAGAGAACATCAGTGGATTTATCTGGACTTTAATTAAGGCATTGCACTGGACAAACCTGATTTTATGTCTTAAAAGTAAAACTCCTCTTATAATATATGGAATCCAAACAGTTTGATTTGAAGCAAAGCTGCACCTTGTTTTGTTGGACTTCAGAGTATTTCAATTTCTTTATGATCGCTGTACAGTCTAAATATCCTATTTGGAATTGTAGTGCAGATATAATACGCATATGAGAACATTCTTGTTGTTTCCCATATATTATTTAGGGTCTGCTGTATGTTTGTTGTGCTGACATTTTCTGTGAGGTTGTAGCGTTGTAAAGACAGGTATGTAATGTCAACTGGACAGTTTTTCCTGTATGCCAATTTGTACGATTGTTATAGAGAATCAAATATATAGTTGCTTCTAATACAGCAACTATGACAATGCTGCCCAATTTCTCACAAATGCAGGAGCTGTCTCAGATTGAAAAGCAGGAGAGTGAGGTTATGGACCCGGGCGAGCGGGACACAGGGCTTCCTGCAGCCCTTCTGGGCCAGCTCGAACCTGAGCGCATCATCGGATCTACAGACAGACAGGGCGAGCTGATGTTTCTGGTGAAATGGTAAAGAAATCCACTCTTCCCCTTCACAGTCACCTTTCAGACCTGTCATAGATCTATAGCTCATATTTTCTTACTGGTGATTTTCATCCAGAAACAAGAGGTTTAAAAGATAAAGCATTATCAGCAAACGGATGAGTTTATTTTGTGGTTTAGCCATGATTTCCTTAGTTGTATGAGGGGATCAGCTAGATTTAAAGCTCTTATGCTTTAATCATTTTGACAAAGCTACACAGCTTCTAGTGTGCTTACTTGTTGCAGATCCATTGTATGGTTATAGTGGCCAATCAGGATTAGGCCTGGTGTACAAGAAGAAAAACTTCTGTTTGGTAACTTTAAGTCCTGACACTATGATGGGATTTGGATTTTATCTGAGCGTTCTCAAAAAATGAAACACTTGAGGTGCGTAGTAAAAATGACAGGATAGTGCAGTGCCTTGCTGTTGTGCAAGGAGCCACTTGTATTGAGCATTCCCTCTCTCTCGTGTGTGTGTGTGTGTGTGTGTGTGTGTGTGTGTGTGTGTGTGTGTGTGTGTGTGTGTGTGTGTGTGTGTGTGTGTGTGTGTGTGTGTGTGTGTGTGTGTGTGTGTGATGCGATAGGAAAGGCACGGAGGAGGTGGCCTTGTTATCAGCCCGGGAAGCCAGCGCCAGGTGTCCCCAGGTTGTCATCGCCTTCTACGAAGAGAAGCTGACCTGGCACTGCGGAGACGACGACCAGCAATGAGGAGACGCGGCTCAAAGAGAGAGCGCAGGTGAAGCATGCGGAGAGAGCGTCCGCACACCTGTCGACGGCAGCTTTTAGGGTGCCCCCCTCAGTAACCTCACATTGCATTTCCCTTTTTTTCTGCTGTTTGTTGTTCTATAGATTATAGAACCGTCTATGACAGTGTGACAGAAAAGTAGTAGCACACTGGAGTGTGAACAGATTGGAGCTGTTTGTTTTGCGTACTGTAGAGGGATGGTTTGGGAAGGAAGAAATGGCTCACTCAAAACTGGAAGGATGGCATCCTACGCTTATTTTACTGATACTCTTGTCTCTTGTGTACCCAAACAGTAGAGGCATGAGAAGTTTTAAATTTACCTCATTTGTTCCTGAAACTGTAACCCTAGGTACAGTATGTCCCTTAAGTGACATGTTTGTGTAAGAGATCAAACCATAAAATAATGTGCGTTTATGATCCCTTGTGGTTTTTTTGTTTGTTTTTTTATGAGAATGAAGTCCCCCAACAGGTCTGTCTCAAGTCCCATTGCTATGTTGTGATCTTCAAAAGATATACTATGAAGGTTGGTCAATGCAACCTGTTTCAAATGTTTATAAACAAGTACAATATACCAAAGTGATATATCCCCCTCTGCGTTGTCCTTAGTGTAACTACGTGTTTATGAACAAGTGTCTTCCTTTCAAAGGTACTGGTAAAATACCAAATAGACCGTCAGTAATGTCTTGTTTGCCCCAGAACTTGACGCACTTCCAGTTTAAGGATCTTGCATAGTGCTTTAATTAGATAGAGGTTTGAGTAATTACATTTGGATGTTGGGATGTGAGAATCCTAATTGTACCATTGTTGACGTTGCTGTGAATAAAAGTTACCTTGTACTGGATTAAAGTGCTGGATAGCATCTAAAGCTGGATGGGACACAGGAAATGATAAGGATTTTCCTGATCCTGGAATATATGTCTGGAAATAAAACTTCCCTAAAATGTGTCTGTTGTTCTCTTCCTGGATTGTGTGGAAATTGTTTAATATATCTTCATGCCATGTTTGGAAAAATGGTTTCATCGTTATGTCGGGTCCGCTGACAGCAGTTGTTTTGGGTCCCAAGTCTGCTGTGAATAGCTGATGCAGAAATACATTAAATGAGTCATTTAGCAGACATTTTATCCAGAGCAACTTACAGCTCTGTTAACAGTCTTCCTGTCACATCTCTCCCTCTGTCTGCTCCTGTTTTCATTCTCATTTGTGCTTAATAGCGGTAAGTTGGATCGCATTGTTGTTGACTGAAGAATCTGGATTCAGTATGATTTGAAGTCTGTCGAATTTTTGTTTCATGAGCTTTGGGTAAAAGCATCGAGTTTCAATAACAGGATACATTAAGACGCACTGTGATAGATTGAACAACAGGAAAATGTATCAAAACATGTTGTGTTTTCAAAAATATTTTTCAGACATAAGGAAGGTGTATTGTAGGCTGAGCATAAGCCTGCCCTCAGCCATTTACTTGCAGGGTGTTTGTTAACTGCACCAGGTGATGCATTATAATTGACCAATTATAAACCACATTGTCAAAGGTACAGTCAGGGCATGCAGAGGTTCGTCTCATGACCAGAGTTACAGTATGCTGGACTTTGTCCTCATAGTTGGCAGGTGTTTTTGGTAGCAAACTATATCAGTGGCCTAAGACAACTTTGTTTCATTTTTATTCTAGTCAGTTGGTTTTGGCATGACACTTTTTAGACTTGTTTTGAACCTGGAGAAGAACCAGAGGAGGAAAATATGAGGAAAATACCAGCTGGAGGAAGGAAGGAGGGTGGGGGTGTGACACAGTGTTTTTCTTCTCATTGTCCGTCCGTTTGCCCATTGCTGACTAACCACTTAATTATATTGGTTTTAATTCTCTAGTGCTCAAAAACAGGCAGATGTAATAACATGACAATGTACAACCACAAGCACACGCAATAAAAAAAAAATGCTGTACATTCAGAAAAACATGTGACCTGTGAAGGCACAAGTGCTGAGACCGACAGGATGACAGAAGCGTTCTGTGGAGGAGGCGTCAGCAAAGCGTTTTGTGAAAATGCACAACCGCCTCTGAATGCCACCACATGCACATTTTTCCTGTGACGGAATATCAGACATGACTGCAAGAAAGTTTAGTGTGAAGAAGGCAGGCAGGGCAAACACTTGAATGGAGACAGTTGATTTTGCCTGTACAAACGGCACTTCAGAAAAATATACTGTTGATTTATCGTCTCGTTTATGTTTAGCCCACTCAGAGACCATAGCACCAATTTTCCATGCAACCAATCAGTGACAAGACAGACTCAGGAGGGCCAGAAATTAGTTGGAACTCTGTAGGAGAAATGCTGTGGTTGCAATTGTGCTTTAATGTGTCTGGAAATTAAAATGGAATTGAATCACATTGAATTGTAGTTCAGGATTACAGGTGTAATGGGTGATCTCTGTAAAGAATTTAATCAGGGTAGCCCTCAAATAATGGCTTTCATTGATAGCGGGGCTGGTCTGAAGTTCAGAAAACGGTATTGGGTGTTGAGAAATCCTACCCCATTCATCAATGTTCTGTTTTGTTTTGCTCAAATATTGTACATCTGACATCCATCTGACAGATTTCAGGACAATTTGTTTTCTTTTAACCATCAGTCCAACTTCAGGTCCAGTCCTGTTTGAAGCAGGATATGTGATCCACTGATAAGGGGGGAAAGAGGGTGCAAAATGTCCCCTGAGTGGGGCCTCTCCTCTGGGGATACGCTCCATGGGGACATGTGATGATGTATTCTGAGAACAGTGCCTCAGTTTCAGCTGAAATGTGAAATGTGTGTGTGTGTGTGTGTGTGTGTGTGTGTGTGTGTGTGTGTGTGTGTGTGTGTGTGTGTGTGTGTGTGTGTGTGTGTTTGTGTGTGTGTGTGTGTGTGTGTGTGTGTGTGTGTGTGTGTGTGTGTGTGTGTGTGTTTGTGTGTGTGTGTACATGCATGTTACTTAGGGGGCTAAGTTTAACAGAGTCTGAGGATCCAACAGAGAAAAAGGTCTCCAGTTTTTTAAAGCTTCTTCTAAAGACAATTTCACCACTACAGCTCATGCATTCTGAAGCGTCACTCGTATTGCAGTTCTGGCCATTCTGAGCAGTAATGCAAAACTGCTCTTAACCACCATGTATTGCTCATGTATTTCTTCTAAAGAACATTTTACTATCATTTACCCTAGTCAGGTGGTTCACGTCATAAATTATACTGCAGTCATGACTGATTCTGGTACAGTTTGGCTTTTATTTGGGTGAAAAGTGAAGTACCTTCATCACTCCTGTTATTGCAGTTGTCTCGAAACATTTGTGCATATTGGTTTCACTTTCTTCATCTGACAACCAAATGCACAAAACAAGCACCAAAGTACCTTTATTTGGCGTAAATGAGAAACATTTTTTCATGCATACCTAAAGTCTGCTGCACAAAAACATAACCTTGCATAATTTAGACAAAGCCGAGAGCATGGAATCAATTTGGCTTGACATTTTTCTGGCTTCTCCACTTGCCACTCTTTAACCAGGACGCTTAACCTGCAGCTATGAATGGATATAATGTAAGTAATGTAAGTTATCGTGTATAAGGATACATGTTTTTTTTAACTACAGAAGCGGAGACCGGACGGAAAACCGTGGGAAAAATGTCCAACCAGAGGCACACCTGCTGCATATACCGCGAACGCGTCAGTCGGTCTGTCCTTCATTGCCCAAATATATAGGCCTACTGGCACTCCGAATAATCACTGCTTGCTATCGATGAAGCCAATGAAGCAGCTGTATTTGTTTTACTTTTAGAAGATTCATACACAACAAACCTGCACAAAGTGACCTACTTTCAAAGAAAATATATTTTTGTATTGATTTATTGCACGTGTACGCATGACGTAATTTGTAGCAATTGTAGGTCAGATTCGGGAAATTGCGAGTTGGCATAGCATGTGGTGGCAAACTGCAGTAACCAAACTTAGCATTCAGCGTTATCTTGTTTAGTAAGTAGAGAGTTAGTCCGACCTGAACTAAAGGCAACTCTGAAATGTATTAAATACCTGTCTGATAAACGCGCATCATCACTACAAAAAACATCCAACAAACGTCCCGAATGTGTCTGTGGGCTGGATTCACAAAGGAGGAAACGAAAGTAACCTGTCGCTGCAACTGGGAGCAACATTAACGGCACCATTTTACATTTTAAGGTATGTTTTTTAAAAGTTTCTTTTTTACAAAAACAAACTAGTTAGATAAGTTTATTAAGACAATAGCTCTAACCACCAGTCGTCCGCTGGTCATTCCGGAACTACTACATATTTTGTGAGAGGAACAAACAAGCGACGACTGTTTCCCAGAACATGCAATATTAAAGCCACTTTAAATGTAGTAGTAATACAAATCGCGTCAAACCTTAAAAGAAAGTTACATTAAGCCGTCTATTTTGTGCTTGTATATGTGTTTCCGGTCTCAATTTTTTTCTTTAATTGCAGTTTAATACCTTTAAACTGACAACATAAAAGCAATGAGTAGCACGAAGGGTTGGAGAATGAATAAAATTGGTATGAAACATTAAGAAACGTAGACTTTCTAACGGCAATTTAAAAAAATGTAGTCACAAATCTTCCAGGCTGTTAAATGGAACTAGGCAACGATAAGTGTTATAAATAAATCAAGGGTAATCACAACGTTGGCAAACATGTATGCATAACATATCCAGATTTCACTTCTATTAATTATGCCATTTTATGTTGTAAGCATTTCTACTGACAGCAGAAAGTCTTTTTTTTTTTTTTTGTTATAATCCAGTTTTCTCAGTTTTTGTACTTGCTGTATTCTGGTTAAATGTTCTGTCTGTCAACACCTGTATCAATGCAATACAATTTCTGACTGCATTTTGTGATGGAGATCAGCCATAACAGAAGCCCTTTCTACAGAAATGTATGCTTGAAACTGCTTAATCATTTCCCCTGTAATGCACAGCCTAGAAAAAACTCTGCAAGTGTACATTTTAATTAGCGATTTAGATTGCAGTGATTTTTTTTTTCTAGTGAAGGTGACAGTAGCCCAAAATGGAAACAGCAGTAGGGCATCAACTGCTTGTTCTTTTTCCCCAGAACAGTTGTCCTGGACATTCCTTAATATATTTACATTACTTAATATCCTGTATGTCTTCAGGAGTCCTACAGAACAAAAGCCTAACCACAGATACAGGGAAGCTCTTGGTGTTTCTAATCAAGGAAGTAGGAGAGGAAAACGCATACTTTTATAAATCTTAAATCTGTTGCTCCCCTCTCTCAGTTCCGACTTTTGATGATGGAGGACATGATTGATGATCTAGTGAGACGGGTAAGAGCTTCCTCCTCCTTGTTGCATTTTTACTGTACCATTCCTTTTGTCCGCAGTGTCGGGTCTCGTCAGAGATGTATACAGGACAGTGAAGGTCACTAGCCTCAGACCTGTTGACCTCAGACACAGCTCTTAAATGCTCAGCGAGTGTAGTGAGCAACCAAGGGCAACCTCTCCAAGCGCAGGAATGTTCCAGTCAGACTTCGCCAGTCACCGTCACATGACTGGGGGGGTTTCAGAACACAACAGCAGAGCACAGCATATACTGTCATGCATTGTCTGTTATATTGAAGATCATTCACTGTTTGAAAATGAACTGATTGCTCAGCCATGGAAGCCAAAGGTTGATTCAGTCCCACATTCTTACCACCTGCTCTGTCAGCCAGATCACATTACCTTCTCCAGCGTAACTTTCTGGAGCATTATAAGTAGGGGTATACTTGCATTGGTCATGTTCTCATGTGGATGTGTGTACATGCCTGCGCTGATGTGTAAAACTACTGATTACACTGTGACTAACATAGCAATGTAATTTTGCCAGCTACACACTGGTTTTAATTACAGTTTCTGTTTTAACATCCTGATATATTCATTGTTAATCTGTTGAAATTTGAGACTTTGCAGATCTCTCCCTGCCATTCATTTTTCCAATATGCTGTCATTCCACATCCCTATGCACAACACAGAATGAGCTGTCCCTCCACACAGCTGTTGAGTTGGTTGTGTGTCCCAGACTTTAGAGGTCTTTTCATCTTTGTGACACAGAAATAGGGAGTGACTTAAGTTGTGCACTTCCTCTTTTTTTTCCCATTTTATAGCTGAAGTCATTGCCATTCAGCCCAAACCACAGTTAACACTTCTCAGTTACACTCCTTCATTAGAAAAGCACACAGATTTGACCAGGGCCTCTTAGGATCGTAAGACCGCTGATCCAGTTAACCTGATCTTAATGCGTCAGCAGGAGTTCGTCAGTGTTTGGGTGCGGGATCCGCGAATTCAGAGGGAGGATTTTTGGCATGCTCACATCGACTATGAAATCTGCATACATGTAAGTACTAATAAAACTACTACTAATATGTAACTTTGGGGGCATTCATTGAAGTAGGAAATAAGATTAACTGCATACAATTGAGATTTGGCTTTATTACATGGTAGGGCTGTGTTCTGAATTTTTCCTGAGGAATGTACTTTCACTTTCAGTGAAAAGCCTCAAACTGAAGTGTTTTGTTCAGTTGAAGATATGCCCTATCCAAACAGAAACTATGAATTTGCATTGTTCAGTGAAACTTCCTGGTTCAACAGGCTCTCTGACACTTGGGGAAATCTTGGGCTTCTGTCCAGTCTTGGTAATACCTGTGGTGTCGCCAAAGAGGAATTAGCAATAAAATCACAAAGTTATGATGTAAAAAAAAAAAAATGATGTAGGTTCTTTGAAGTATTTATATGACTCCTGTTGTGTACTCCCTGGCTGTCATCTCACCCAGATGATCAAAGATCAGGCTAACCCTCTGAATGATGCTCTGAAAAGAGTATCTAAAGAGTAAAAAAAAGAAAAAAAATGAAAAAGCTTTTGTTTAGATGAAGTCATGCCCATAAACCCACCTGGGCTTCTTACCTTACCTGTACAGTACAATGTTCCCTGGTTTGTGTGCTGTGCAAAGTTAAAAATCACAACACCCGCAAAGGTAACTTACAGAATATAAACATGAAACAAAACAGTGAACCAAAATCAGAATAAGAGATTAATGCATTAAAAGAGAAAATAATAAAATCAACGTACAAGGTCAGTAATGCCATAAATAAACAGCAGAGGTAGATGAGAGTCAGGATTCAGTATATAATGAAGGATTGTGAGTGTGTATGCTGCCAGTGCTGATGGGAGTGAGATGTCTTGTGTCCTCAGACTAACAGCATGTGCTTCACTAAGAAGACCTCGTGTGTGCGGAGGAGATACAGCGAGTTTGTGTGGCTCAAACATAAACTGCAGCAGAATGCTCTCCTAATGTACGTACCTTCATTGAACCGCTGCTTCACTCCCAACATGAATAAAATAATGACATGATTCTAGTGTTATGAATTGATCAATGGCACGGTGATATATAGTTCCTGTTTTTGGATCAGATGGTTTCAGTGAACCACGAACCGATTCTTTACCAGTGTGATCTTGCTTTGGACATTTGGTGATATAATGGAAACCATTTAGAAGGTCTAATTTATGCTTTCTATCAGTTTGAAAAAGGTTGATTTTTTTTAGCCATGTGTCTTTTGTTTTAGTTTTAGTTTAGGAATTGAAATTGCAACCAAAATAATATCTAGATCTCTTATAAAAATTTGATCTCTAGGTGGAGCACTTTCATCGCGCATTTTGAAAAAGGCACCTTCAGTAGGTTTGCTTTGGTCAACATACACCCACATTTGCGGATGCTATGTTAAACATAAAATGCAAACAATTAAGTGCATTAGTGAATCAAATATTATTCAGTTAATTCAGTTGATGTCTAATATTGGTTAATCAAGACGGAGTGCCCTATCTTAGAGTGTGTGTGTTTTGATGTGGTGTGTATGTATGTGTGTGTTTTGATGTGGTATGTGTGTATCTTTCTGCAGGGAGCTCCCTGAACTTCCACCAAAGAACCCCTTCTTCAGTCTCAACAATGCCCAGCAGGTTGGCCAGAGGATGAGGGGACTTCAGCAGTTCCTGGAAGTGTGAGTGGCTTCTTCCACAGTGAATACCCACATTACCGTTCACACAAATTGCGTCAACAAACCAATGGCAGACAGCAGGAAACGGGTGGTGATGGTGATGAATATGAAGCTTCTTTGCCATGGTAATGCCACATGGCACGTAAGTGGAGTTCAGCAGAAGCTATGGAATGATTTGAGAAAGTGGTATGTGTTCCCATGAGTTCAATAGGTGATGGAGATTAAATATGACCGTGTGTTGATAAATATATTTTATGTCATAATTCAGTGTAAGAGGATGTAATGAAATACATGCTGGGTAAAAGACAAGTTGACATCTGCACAACGACTGTTTACAGGGCTGTGCAGTTACTGGTTAAAAGTGGTTGTACTGTAAGTATTGACTGGGGCAAGTCCCTTGAGTTTCTCGCTAACAGTTCATGACAGCACAGTTGAGATTTCTGGGATCTCCTCTCTCATTTTCCTCTACACTGTGGGAGGCCCAAGGTTTATTACATAAATACAGCTGATCATTTAATACATAAATCAATGTGAACATTAATATATAAGTAGAACTAAATTAATGCCTGTCATAGCCAGTATTACAGGTCATTAAACGGGTGACTGCCTGAAACCATTCAAGCTAAATGTATTGGGTAAATAAATCTGATTTGAAGGGGAAATAAAATGTGAGGCGGGTGGGACTGTTACCAAGGCTACTGTTGGCACACCAACAGGCAGCAACCCTCCTGTGGAATTCCATCTCCCAGAATTCCTCTGACACTACTGTTGATGCTGAGTTCAATTGGATCTGAAGTCCAGTGTTAGAGTTAGGGATTTGGTGGAAAGCAGATGAAGAAACCCGCTGTAGCTGTGGTTTTGAGGACAGCCGTGTGTGTGTGTGTGTGTGTGTGTGTGTGTGTGTGTGTGTGTGTGTGTGTGTGTGTGTGTGTGTGTGTGTGTGTGTGTGTGTGTGTGTGTGTGTGTGTGTGTGTGTGTTATGAGTGTAATGAGAGTGTGAGACCTGCAGGCGAAAGGAGATACTGCTGTTGAGTCACTAAGAAGAGTGCTGACAGGAACCCAACTGTTCTGGGGGAACACTGAAATTTACTGGTTCTTGCTGCCAGTTGTAGATCTGAACTCTAAATGGCTACTTTGTCCTTAGCCCAAAGAATCGGTGTGGTGTGTAGCTAATGTTCGCTCCCCGCTTCCCCTCTGTGTAGAATCCTTCAGAACCCAGTGGTGCTGTCAGACAGCTGCCTGCACCTCTTTCTGCAGTCTCAGCTCAACGTGAACAAAATGGAGGCCTGTGCGGCGGGACAGACACGCTTCTCCGTGGACCAGGCCATCCAGCGCTGCGGCTGCAAGCTGCGCCGCTTCCACTCTGAGGAGGAGCTGCGCGGAGACGACAAGACCTGCTATGACTCCGACTGCGAGAGGTGCTGCCACGGTCACACACACACCTGTTACCTGCCCACACCTGGATGCCAGCCACCTTTACAGTCAAGGCAGCCTTTTGCTATTGCCTTTTAACAACTTAAACAAAGGCTTGCCTTGTGCAGCCTTTTAACAACTTAAACAAAGGCTTGCCTTGTGCAGAAAATACTGCACTGAAGCATTTGTGTTTCAGCTGAATTCCATTTCTGTGTAATTGGCAGAAAGCCTCATATTCAAATAGAAAGAAAAATTTGCAGATATAAAAAATGTATGTGTGATGGCAATCCTCCTCATCTATTTTATGGACTTTGATTTAATTGATCAATTTAGTGGTAAGTCATAACAAAAAGAAATACACCATGTGGCTCTGAAGGGCCAGTGTCAAGCTGTGTTTCACCGTGCCAAAGTGGGTGGTGCTACAATTAGCTGTCAATCACTGACATGTTTGTTTGAATCAAAAGCATTTGCTCTTTCCTTTCATGATGTTTCACTTGGCTGTCATTACTAGAGTGTGTGCCAGGCTATGAATCAAAGGACCTGTGAACAGACCTGGCACATGAAGCCATTCTGATTCATAGAAAAGCAGCTCTGTCTCAGATTTGCAGTGCATCATGGGAGCTGAAAATGCCTCTCTCTTCCCTTCAGCACTTCCTCCTCAGGACTGGGCCACAGCAGTGAGGCAGCCACAGCCTCCGAGGACGACCTGTCCAGAAGGGAAAGCACCCCCTTCAAAGCGGGCGCAGACCGCAGTGGAGACGTGTTCTGCTCACCAAATTCAAATTCGGCGTCGCCAAGTTCACCTTGCGGGGAGCAGGGGGTTCAGCCCTGATACAGTATGTCCCCCATGGGGGATTTACTGGAAAGACTCATGCCACTGAACTCTGCTCACCTGCTTGTCCTGAGAGTGCATTAGAAATGAGGGTGGGGACCAGTGACCCCATTGGTTTCCTGCTATTCTAGTATTACCTCTTACTGTACATTCTCCATGTGTCGGGAAGGCAGATTTTGGGGGGGTTAATTTATTTGTTTATAATAGCTGCTGCTGTGAATAAACATTATGGCTGTGAATCTGGTTAAGGTTGGCTTGTTCATAAGAGAGAGAGAGAGAAAGAGAGAGAACTAGTGAGCCCTCTCAAATTTTTAATTTTCGTCCAACTCTTGCTGAATTCTGCTTTTAGAAAAAAATGTAGTGACGAAATTACAGCATTTAAAGGTAAAGCTTAATAACTTTTACATTTCTGCCTTACTGGGGAAGGTTCTTAAAATCATGCGAATGTATTTTATTAACGTATTTTAAACTTGTAAGTGCATTGCACTGCCGTTTGTAAAGCTCATGATAGTACAAGAACAGGAATGTAGGTTCAGGGATTTTGAATATTTTTTTAAATTGACAGCTCAGATTAGATCAGATGACTGCATGTAATTACATCATGGATAGCAGTATCATTATTGCATATTGTGCAGCTGGTCTGTTTCTTAATGCATTGTTTTCTATGGCAAACATTTTTTTTATTAAGTGCATACTATGTAGAATTTGGATAGAAACTTCCAAGATATTTAGTCCTAGGGTCTTTGTTATAAGTCATTTAACACAGGATAGTACACAGGGTTTTATGAAATGGTAAGGTGTATAGTTCTTGAGTTTCATGTATGCATTTGTTCTAAATGTCAGACGTCTTACATTCACACAGGTTTAGAAATTTCACATTTGTACACAACTTGCTGGTCGTCATGAGAATATATAACAAGGACTTTGGTGTTATACATGTGTACATAGACATTTTAGTCATCTGATTCCTTGGTTTTGTTCCTTGTTCAGTTTATGGTTGCACAAGGTGCACATATGTGGAAAGAACTGCCTGAGGAATTGACTGTAATTAAAGGGTTTTAATACACAAATGCATTTCAATGAATAAAGTAAATGAAAACCAAATTAATTTGCTTAAGTTCCATTTTTTTGCATTATCTGTAAGAATGAATATTTTCAAATGAAGAGTTCGGCTGTATTTTGCCTTCAGAGCAGCTCCAATCTTTAGAATGTTGTTGTACAAGTTGTGAACTGTTTCTGCTGGGTTGTTGGACTATTAAAGAAGAGGTTTACTCTGAACTTCCAATAAACAAAATCAATGACATTTATATATGGTGATAGGGAAGGCCATGGAAAGTGTTTGATTTGTTTCTGGTGGTCATGGGAACACTAGGATCAGTTTAGCTGAAAAATTCAGAGACTCGCAAGATGGGTGTCCATACCATAAGAGAGCCACCCTGTATTTAACAGCTGGAAAAGGGCAAAGTAATTTGAAGGTTTCCTTTGATATTGTCTCCAAGGACACTACCCTAGCATCCCCAATACAAATTATGCCTATGCACATATATAAACAAACTTCTACTGAACAGCTGCTGCCTTCATTGAGTCATATGATTAGATTTAAAGTACAGGATGGTATTATCAAAGGATTTTTATTCTGTCATGATATAAAAAAAGTTTTTGAAGATGGTTTGTAAAACGAAGCTGTATACCAGTATTTATTCCCAATATCCTTCAATGGTGTTTTCTGTGGACTGACGTACATGACTGTCATTATCACCATTGTCGCTGATGTGGTGAATGCGTGATGTAAATCACGTCCCTTTACTGATAGCAAACTTCGGCTTCCGCCCTGGGAAGGATGAGATGGCGGTCGCTCTGTGGTATCCATTGGCAACCCGACGTGGTAACCCTTGGCAACTGGATAGAGTGTCAGGACACCAGCCCTAAATCTTTACTACCCCTTCCCCCACCAAAATGCAGACTAGATTCAGGAGTGGAGACCGGAGTGGCCATGAAATAAGAGTAGAAGAGACCGGCAGTTCATTGCTCTAGAAAGCTCTGTATTCAAACGATTTTGAAAGCATTACCGAAATCTTCAGCGTATGAGGTAAAATACAACGCAGAGGATTGTTTTTTAAAGGCTAGGAAAAAGAGGCAACAGGAAAGGGGATTCCCGAAGTAGATTATTGAGTATGATAATAACCATTACGTCTGACTATCGTTTTGATAATAGTATGCGTATAGGTTGTAACTAATATTGTGAGACGAAAATAGAGATTACATTTAAAGTTAGTTGATAAAAGGTTTGGTAATGTGTTACACTATTTTGTGTTTCATTTTATATCATGCCAAAAGTATTTCACAATTGTTGAAGAAACTACAATTGTCATTAACATCTGAAACATTTAAAATTGAGACCTACTACTACTACTACTACTACTAATAATAATAATAATAATAACAATAATAATACTTTGTACTGGTATTTGTATGGTGGTTCTACATATGACAATAGTGAGCTAAAAAAGAAAAAAAAATGATGAGTATTTTCCATGGAGCAGTCCTGAGCTGGTATCTTGGTGTTATATTGAATAATATTATCTTGTACAATATTGTAGCACCTGAAATAACCCTGACCCTTTACTGCAAAAAAAGACTTACATGCTTGCAGCTGTCTGATCTGGCACGGGTTCTTACTGATAAGCAATGATGGATCTCATAGATAGGCCTCCTTTCATGGGATCAACCAAGGCATTTAGGTCCTTTGAATGCTTGACTCATATGCAATCACTGAAATATTTATTGCAATTTGCCCCATGTATATCATAACTACTGTTCGTTTACAGGCAACACATGGTAGACAAAATGTAGTCTGTACATGATATAGGTGTTTTTTTTCCATTGGCATTAAACATTACAGCAAAGATAGATGTGCTCTGGCAGACACTGAATAAAAAGAAAAATTATTGCAGGTCATGTGACTGCTGCATCACTTTGCACAGCTCATACTGGGCCTTAGCCTTATACCACATAAGTACCGAATATACTCAGTTTACATCCCCATAACATGATTATGAACAGACAGTAAATGAAGACTCTCTCCCTCTCTATCTCTCCCTCTCCCTTTATAGTACCGGATAACAAGGGAGTTATGTCCTATATTATGAGCACCACGGTCACATTTCATTCAGCCTCTAATAGAGTATCACCAGCTCTCTACTGCCACCATATGTGCTGCCAATCAGGAGGAGCTCTGAGAGACGGGCAGGTTTAGAGACAATGGAGCAGGGATCGTGGATTTTTATTGGCCTTGAAGAAACAGATGGATGATGCGGCCAGTCTGGGCAACGGTGCCCATTTCTGTGGCTGAGATCAAGCGCGCAGGCATACACGTGGCTGTAATGCCAGGTTTAAGGTCCACAGTGGTTGCCAAGGAGACTGCTCTGCGATGAGCACACAGAGGGGTCATGGGTAAAGTACTGGAACACAAACCATGCTACAGGGCCTTGTGCAGCTGTATATCCTACAGCTGGGAGTCTGAAGCCCAAGCATGCTATTTCTACTTGTGGCCAGAGGTCAATAAAAAACTCCCTCAGCCTTCTCAGGGAAAATAATGTGTAACTCCATTAAAGTTACCCTCTAGGACCCTTGCCTGGCTGGCCAGGAGTCTGCTGGATCATGAACTGTAAACATGATTACTCCAAAGGTAAAGGCAATATGTGACTGGTGCTGCATCTTCTGGGTTACAGACAGCAAAGGCTAATTGCTGCTAGACTCGGTGTGGCCACTTCTTTTGAGTCTCTGGGGGGTGGTTCGTGATTGAGCTTAAATTCAGGTTGGGGAAAAAACGAGGAAGAATTTAACAAAAGGTGAACTGCTTATTTGATTGGACAGCGTCTGACTTTTGTCCCTTACGCAGGTTAAAAGAAGAACCCAGGTCCAAATATACAATAATATTTCCCATATAACTATGACAGTTGTAGCGGTTCTAACAGATTTAAGTGGAGAGATAAATAGCAACATTTCTTTTACAACAGAGGAGATATAAAAACAGGTGCCATATAAAGACATTACAAATAAATGATACATAACATAAAAGAAATAACTGTGCAACAGCAGTTTAAGGGAATCATTGGTATGGCAACGGTGTTATTAAATTAAATTACACTTTAAAAATGTCACACAGAATATATATAATAGATTGGACTTGCAATCCTACTGGTATACATTTGCTCAGTAGAGGGCAGTAATGCAATTGTTAAGGAAATGAAGAACTCATGCATCAACATTTTAGGCTTTTTATGTATTTTGAATTAATTCTTTTGAAATGAAGCATTACATTTACATTCATAGCTAAAATCGTTCATACACTTAAAGATGATCTCATAAACTTATCTCATCTCATAAACTTATTTTAAGGTACTTTTGAATATTAGGGTAAGTATGTGATTCTTGTAAGACACAAAATATTAAAGCACAAAACATTTTTGATGAACATTCAGCACATAATGCAATCGCATGTTTTATTGTTGTATTATATCACTGTTAAGATCTAGCTATCATTCACTTTATGACAGACAGTGCTTCAGATGTGCCTCTGGCAGTGTAATATTTTACTTATTTCTGTATTTATTATTATTATTATTATTATTATTATTATTATTGACAATAATAATAATTTCTTATTGTTTCACATTTTTCATTTTTTTGGTCTCCTCTTCATCCAATTATGTTTGCAGTTCTGTATTTATTAGTTTAAGCTGTATTTCTTCAAACCTAGCTGGCAGGTTGTGGTACCTAAATGTCCTGGCCTGTATGTAGAGATGCTGTGTATGGGGGAAGAACTTTTTTTACTAAAGAATTTTGGGAAACTTTGGTTCAACATTATCACTCAGCAATCAGCAACATGAGTTTGCTTTGATAAACAGAAAATAATAGAAGAAAAATCAGACCTGAGCAGAGAAATGAAGAGCCGTAGCCATACACATTTCCCATAGAGGAAAAGCACTTAATTATCTTCCAGACAGGATCCTGAAGTGTAAAAACTATGCCCCCTCCTGTCATATCATTCCCCCTATCCTAATACAGTTGATGTGAATGGGTCTCTGTCCTCCCCTATATCACCTTCTCACCCCTTGTTAAAAGTGCCTACCATGCACGTTTTTTTCCCAGACAGGTTGGTTTTCCGAGTTGTACCATCTCATGGTGCTCTCTTTCCAAAAAGCAGGATCTGTTCGAGTCGTGTCATCCACCTGACACTCCATGCTTTATGATGTCGGGGAGAATTTTTAATAAGATCTCAGAGGAGTTTGCTGGGCACTTAACAGGAATGGGTGTGTGTGTGAGAGAGACTGTGTGTGTTTTTTTCTTTTCGTCAGGAATGTGCAAGGAGGTCCCGTGGGGATCCCTCTGGATTCACTCCCGCTGAGAAGTGTAGATGTCAGCCGGTTGATTGTGTTCCCCGCTGCCGGAGCGACGCTGACGGTGACGGTGACAGACTTCGTCTCACCGCCCTGCCTACCGCGCGCTGGTTAATGTCACTCCTGCTGTCGCGTGTCCACGTCCCTGACAGAGCCGCCACGCGTGGGTTCACAGCTGCAATTTCTGGGAGGCGCGTCTCTCCGCGCGCTGCTTGCTGTAACCGAAATGACCCGTTTGATAGCTAGAAACAAAAACAAAGCAACAGAACTTTTTAAAATCCTGTCCTCAAATTAATAACGCACACTCAACAACCAATTACTTTTAAGTCATGAAAAATAAACAAAGACCAAGTATGAAATTATGTCTTAAAGTGGTCAAATTTACTGTTAGAATTAAGAATTAATATGCTCCATGTGGGAGTAATCATATTTATGTCTTGCAGCTGCTGGGTGGATGCACAATAAAGAATTGCTAATGAAGGAGGGTTCCACAAACCAAGGTATTGGTGTAATGCGTGAGGTCCTGTATGTGGCTCCGCCCCTGGCTTTTAGGAAAAAAAAACTGTTCTGCCCCTTTGAGTGAAGGGCCTCACACATGGCTGTTAAGCATGGCTGCTATACCTCAGTAAGGTATTGAAAGTAATTATGGAAGAACTAAAGAGCTCTTTCTGTGACAGTGCAGTGAAGACAATACAGAGGGAGACATTATGCATTACTGTGAGTGGAAGTGGGAGTGGGATTGGGGCAGAGGCGAATGTTATCGCAAGTGTTTCTGCAAAGGACTAATGATTTATGCTAAAAAATTATGATAAGTAGATCATTTGAGGAAATAATAGAGAAATCATTTCGTAGACAGCATATAATAGTGTCCTCTAATTGATATGACTTCAAATAGATCAGCTTGGCTGAAAGACTACACAAAATGGCCACCGTCATGGATTTTTGAAAGGTTAGAGCTGATGCAGTTTAACAGACCCGTTTCTCCCCATTTTTAATTTTCTCTCTCATTAAGAGCAATATGAATTAATTCTGGCATGAGGTGTCATACACACACACACACACACACACACACACACACACACACAACACACAGCCGAAGAGAGGAATGTATGCCTGTGTGTGTGCGTGTGAACCGGCTACCATAGCGTGTGCCGCTATGCTAATGCAGAGGTGATCAACACTGTCGGCGGACTGATGCGCGCTTGACATTTCTGTAATATTAATTAGATTACTGTGTCTCATGGAGGGAAATGTAACATTCATTAGAAATTCATAATAGCGCAGACAAAAGGCTCGCGCCTCCGTGACTGACGGAGAGTGTCACCCAGTCACCTCACCCACTCAATGGGCGCGCCGGGCCAGGTCACCGCATATCACAGTAAATTGGGAGTGGGAGGACTGCTTCCTGAAGATGACTTATTAAATTGCACAAAAGCTGTCTGGCTCTCCCCCAGCCCTGTACCCCACCCTCAGTGCTCCCACCCCCTTACCTCGGTCTGTGAGTGACTGCGAGCCGTTTGCATTACCCCGCAGTCATTTTTACACACAGAGGTAATGAAGCTGTCAGAGCAGCCGCCGCTTGGCGCAGTGTGATATTCAAATGGACTCGTCCCTAGCTGATCACAGAACAATCCAATTACATGCAGGGAGTGTGACTCGGCCCCAGGTCCGGGACAGGAGCTATCTCCCTCTGCGGCCTGGGGACCTGGACACGTTAGCAAATGGCCAGTGTGAGGCTGGCCCTCTGCATAAACTCCATATGCTCCCTGTATGTGTTGTGCACGTGAGTGTGTGTGTGTGTGTATGTATCTTTTCTGTGATTGTGCATGTGTGTGTGTGTGTGTGTGTGTGTGTGTGCTCGCTTGCTTTTTTGTTCTTTTTGTGAGGGCGTATACATGCACACATGTATAAATGTGCATGTATGTGTGTGTGTGTGTGTGTATGTCTGTCTGAGGGTATTTGTATGTGCATATGTGCATAGAAATGGAGCACACACTGGCTGGAGATGGGATCTACATGCAGTAGTGACAGCCAAACAGTCCTGACACATATCTAAAGATGTTTCACACCATCTGTACATTCCATTAAAGACATATAATAGCTTGTCATAAGCAATCCCCTCTTCCAGTCCCTGGAGTTACAATTATCTGAAGAGCCAGTGCTGTCGCTGAGGAAAGCGAAATAGGAGACATTTGCGTGCGTGTGTGTGTGTCTGTGTGTGTGTGTGTGTAAGCATGTGTCTGTGTGTAAATCTTCTGTATGTGTTTTACGCATGCCTTCAAACAAGCAACGATAAAATATGATAACAGGCAGAGAATTCCTTCATTATGAAAAGCATGATTATCAAAAAATCCCTCTGGGATTAGGTTTCAGCAGGCCCAGACGGAGATGTCTTTATTTGTCCAAGTTTCTAAATCATAGTGCCATAGTGGAGACATCAAAACAGTACTTAAATGACAACAACACAGACAGTGGAATGGAGAACAGGATACACAATTGGATTTGTAATTTGAAGGTCCACCCCTTGGCAAGGCACTTAACTTCAATTATTTAAACAGAAGCTATTTAAATCAGTAGTATATAGATTACTAGGGATAAAGACAGCTGTTTAGCAAATAATTTATATAAAAGACATATAACAAATATAAAAAATATGGCCAGTAAGGGCTTTGACTTTGGAAATAATATTATTTAGACAGTAAACAAGGTAATTGATGAAGTTATCCCTGGTCCAGTTTTAAATTTCCTTGTAGCATTCATAATGAATAAATCTTTTACAAACACAAATACATTGAACTGTCTTATCAAAGCCACGGTTACTCCCTACATAAACCGTGGAGTCTCTGCCTCCGTCAGTTTCTTGCTGCACTACTCAAACTCAGTTCGGTCATGTTTTCCTTTGCTTTGATTTCCCGCTCACTACGAATTAGAAAAATGGATGATGATGCAGAACCCAATCAGAGTGTTGGGGGGAGATGAAGAGGCCAGCCAATGGGGAGTGGCGGTGGTGAATGTCTCCCCTGCATGGGCTGTGACAAAACTGAAAAATGTTGTTGTTATCAGATCCATTGGCTGATTACTGGAATCTTCGATTTTTCCCAGTGTCAATTCATCAGTGTCCTGCGGCCGGTGTTAAACACTTTCTCCTGAGTCCACTCGGTGAGTCTGGCTAGCCTGTCTCTGTCTCAGGGTATCAGCCAACCTGTCACACTATTCACCCTACGCCCCCGACCCACGTGCCTTATCAGACCACGGCCTATTTATACCCCCACCCCCTCCCCCCCTCCCCACCCCAACCTTTATTACATCACTCACTCATTACCCTGCCCCCTCCCTCTAAGACAACACCGGAGAAAGATCGCCCAGCGATCGACCAAGGTTAATGCAAGATTCTGTGCTACACTCATTAACATGTTACCTGGGTATCAATTACCACCCAAGCCCTGTTTCCAGACACTTCTAAGATAAGTCTAATGTCCCTTTGCGTTCATCAGTACACAATTGACGAGAGAAATTACAGGAGAGATTGTTTTAGATTAGCTGCTAATGTTACTAGGTAGCTGGGGGCAATTGACATCCGTGTGGCTCAAGCCCTGATGAGGTTCGGTGAAGCTGAACGATGTTCCCTCTAAAGGTAAGTAAGGAGCACCCTCAAAGTCCTCCAGGCTGGTGAATATAAAGCGTAGAGTACTGGCTCTACTGGCTGTGGCCACTGTGAACAACATGGATAAAATAGGAATTTTAAAAAATGAGGAAAAAAAAAAAAACCGATATATTTTGATAAAATGTTGCTGAAAAATATTATCTACTAAGAGAAATATTTACTTGATAGGATGTCTGATAGCAATGAATATACCATTGAATTAAGAAAAGTAATGTAGGCTGGCTAACAAAATGTATTTAAAAGCACAAGAAAAGTGTTATTGTCATAAGATTATAATACCCATTAAGATGTATTTTTTTCATGCATTGGATAGATGAGCGATTGGAAGGACATTGAGCATTGTGGCTGTGGCTGTTTTCAGTCATGCTGATGTGGTCCAACAGCCTCTAAGTCTTCTTCATTGCACTTGAAACATGTATCCCGAATTGAGACGAACTCAACCTCAATGACCCTGATCAGATGTCACAGGATCTCTCAAGATCCCAGAGACCAATAACTTATTCTAATGAGCAAACGCTAATCAATAACTAAGCTTTTTATTAATGGTATCTCCTTGAAATACAGTCTGTCATTGGTGATAAGTGGTTTCCTTTGAATCAGGAGCACAATGCATATGTCTTTGGAATGGACCACAACAACTCATGCAAAACAAGATAAGGATATATGAACTGAAGATGATCAGTCCGTTAAAGCGACATATTTTATCTTCACGCAGTTTAGGCAGAGGGCTCATGCATCTTTTAAAAAATTAGGGAAATTTTATTCAACTATATGGATTTATATACCCCTGCACTTCCCTGAAATGCATTTGGCTTTGCAATAACTGCAGAAGGCTTCTGGGGTCCTCTAAAAAAGACAATTTCCCAGCAGCAACGATGGCATTGTTTTCATTACGGCAGATCTGAGAGGCTGGGGAGGAATGATAGGGCTGTTTCATTACAGGTTGGTTAATACTAAACAACCGTTATTGCTGTGGCTTGTTCAGCGATGGGTAATGCATACAAATGATAATCTGAAATATACCTCCTTCAAAAAGTACTACAGCACCAGACACCTAATTAAAGACATAAATCTCTAATGGCTACCAGGAGCCTGCTATCTATTTAAAATCTGTCGGGTTATCCTACTTTCTTAGTATTTTAGTTTTTGGAGAGGTTCACAGTGTGGGTCAAAGGTCAGCTTTTCCACCGTAAATGGTTAGTCAGGTGCCATGCACTTCACCACTCACCTTGTTTGCAAAGATTAATTAGATTCCGTATTGTAGTGTCCTCCTCTACTTTTTGGATTGGTGTTTTGTTGTGACCCCTGTGGTTGTCGGTGTTGTTTTTTATGTATTAAACCTGTTTAATGTTAATTTTTAAAATACGCACAGAATGAGAGGTTTTCAGATGGGAATGAGCATGGGAATAATCGGTGATGCTGTTTCCAGCAGTATTATTTCGTCACTCATCCCCAGCCACCCAAGCATATGTGTGTACGTTGCGTAACTGCCCCATCAACATTTCTGAGAAGAGTGTAAAGGGTGTTTTTATTTTATTTTTATTTTATTTTTTTTAATAAAATGGATTAAGTGTTCCAGCTCTGTCAGTTTTCCATTAAATCTCTCAGATTTCAGGACGATAAAAGAGAAATTCTCATGATCTGATATTCCAGCTCCTGAACACCTCTCAGTCTGTCGTATTGAGTATCGATCCCCTCCCAGAGACTCGTTTTGTTCAGCCGCCCCTGTGGAGCACTCACGGATACAGGAGTAATAGGCATGGATTTTCCCTGGGAATATTCTGCTCTTCTTTAATTGTGTGCCCTGATCTGAAATATTTACTGCTCAAGTATTCCTCTGAGTGGAATTGACTATACCATAATTGCCTGTTTCACCGGTCTATCGGCCGTTAACCTTCAGCTGACTAGGGTAGAACAGGTGCGGCCTTGCCTGTCAAAGCCAACGTGCTACCATGACAACCCTGACACGCGCGAGCCCGGCAGACCCAAGTGAATCGATCTGGTAATGGTCCGACCCGAGCGCCATCTCCACACCGCCAGCTTTGACCGAACTTAATCAGTCCTTTCATGGTGAGCCGAGAGGAAAACATCAGAGGAACGAAATGAATTTGACCCGGAGTTTTCTCAAGCGCTCGAGACTCCGGCACGGCAGTGAGCTAGAGGAATCGGCCGATATTAATAGAAAAAAAACGAGGGAGAGAGAGAGAGAGAGAGAGAGAGAGAGAAAAAATGTTTAGAAAAGAAACAGCTTTTGTAGCACGGAAATGTGTCCTGCCAATGTCGGCGGCGCGATCGCCCTCCCCAGCACAGACACTGTTGGTGCTCTGTCAGTCACTTTTTAGACAGGCACTGCAGAAGGTGAGAGAAGGGGAAACAGCTCCATGGGGAGCAGACCATCTGCTGCAGGGCCCTGCCGTTCTTCCCTGCACCACACAGAGCTCTGCTCCTCATCCTGGCACGCACATATTACCACTTGACCACTCTAGTTCCTCTGCTGCTTTGTACCCAGCTCAGATAGGGATGGAATACTGCTGACATTTAATCCCCCCAATTACATATGCTTTACTTATGAGCTGAATTTATATTTGTTGTCAGTTAGCTGTAATAGAGTATCTGATGGTGAGGCCTGCACCACACACTCTCTCTCTCTCTCTCTCTCTCTCACACACACACACACACACGCTGCCAGGGCGAGGATGAAGATGGAGAAGCAGCGGCAGCTGCATCTGACCCCCAACCAAACGGTGCCAACCCAACCCCCCACCCTCTCCTCAGTTGCGCCTGTTCTACCAACGCTTTTAGGCTGTCACCGGGGCCCACAGTCACCCCCACAGCTCAGATCATCATTATTCCGGGGTCCATGTTGATCATTTCCTCCTCTCCACACACCCTGGCTGTGTCCCATTCCGCCCGCGCGCGGTGTGAGCGACTGCACAACGGCTCCGCTAATGGAATCTGAAGAGTCCAATTTCCCCTCTGCCAGAAAAGACAGAAAATCCTCGCCAATTCAATTATCTGCATCTCCCGCCACATCAACAAAAGAGAAGAGAAAGAGCGGGAAATATACGGCTCTGAGCTGAGCAAGGAACACGCTTCTCACAGAGCTGATTAAATATCTATACAATTAGCGTCACCTTAATAAATAACTGATAATAAATATCAGTCTCCATTACACTGAGTCTATCACCAAGCGCTTTTGGCTGCGGGGAAACAAAACAATTTAAATTATAGCTGGCTCTTTCTCTCCGGGCATACTTTAAATGGGATAATTACACGTCTGTTCATGGGGTTTCTGCAGGAGCGATAGATCACAACGTGCGGCTCCCAATCCTAGTGATAAATGTCTTTTTGTAGAAACGGGATAACTCTGCTGTCCAGAACAGGGTAGGAACCTTTCAGCACCAAGCGTTTAGTTCCACAAAGCATTCAGAGTGAGAGGGGAGTGACATGGCGAAGATAAGGTACACAGTCCATACATTATTCACTACTCCTGCCTGCAGTACAATTGTTGCTAAAGGAAATCATTGCCTGAAACTGTTCTCTCCTAAAATAACAATTTCACGGAGAGAGAGGTGATGAGAAAGATTTAGAATTAATTTAGTCTGTCATGGGGCTATGGAATCGATCACTTAACACAGGTAATATGCTACCAGGTGTTACAGTGCAGTTCTCCAGTGTACTCCAGTGAGTCAATGTTGATAACACTTTGTGTGCCTCTGCCTATACATCAAAGTGCTCATACCACCTATAATAGCCAGTCGAATATCTTTTCCTATTGATTGTATGTTACTATGGTGTAAAAACGGAGAGAAACTTTGGAGCGATGCTCATTCTTTTATGTTTTTGGGGACGTGAGCTGCATTTTAGTACCTTATCTGGGGGCAAAATGCTGTAACAGCAGGCTTGAGAGCGGAATCACCTGGTCCCCAAAACAGTTGCCAGTGTTCCCAAATCAGCCTCTTCTCGGGGCCAGGTGCTTTCGTTCCCAGTTCTATCAATCTCCCGCCCCTGCTAAGGGTCTCACAGTGGCTTGTTTCTGATAATGGCCTGTGGTCCTGCCTTCACTAGACCTCTGAGTGTGATACAGGGAGTGATCTGGTCAAACCCAGCTCGTGTTTGCTTTATTGCGGAGGCCTCACTCGACGGGGGCATATTGAAGTCTCAATCATCACCTTAGCAGCGGACAGCAATTTTTTTCCACTCACACATACACAGGAATGCCGCTTTCCGGGAAGAAAAATTAAAAACGTCAGACAAAATGAAGTCTGACTGGAATGAAAGAAGAGCTATTCCTCACTGATGTTTCTGAGGTCCTAATGAAAGCACGGGGCATGAGGCCTGCGGAGAGAGAAAACACAAATGAAGCTGTTCGAGCAGATCTGCTTCGCCTACTGTGAATCCAAAAGAAACATAGAGTTGCTCGTGAATTTTAAGTATCTTAATATACCAGAACCGTTATGGAATGGAGCAGAACAACAGGGTTTGTCAGGTCAAATATTTCCGCAGCTCAGTGATGGGTACAGAGAGGGAAGAGGCAGCTCAGTTCGGCCATTTCAGCCCCAGCATGCAGTTCATCTGTCTGCCAAGTGTTTCCCCTCCTGCGGGGCGCGATCGTCCCCTCTGCATCTTACTGATGAGTCAGCCAGCAACCGTAGCATTCCAAACGTTACCACTACTAACGCTTAAAGCAAAGCACGGCCCGATTTGGTATTGAGCTGAATGGGGGATGGAAGGGAGACTAAGCACCCTCTGGAAGCGGTGTTGTTGTCAGTGGTCCGACAGGGGGCAGGGTTATCCACTGGAGGAAGCAGACAGCCAGTGCCAAATTGTCTTGGTCCTCATTCCTGGCCCTCGAGGGCTGCAGTGTATGCTGGGTTTGGTTTGCAGCTGAAATTCCTTAGCTAGCTTAGACCCATAAAGCCGGGTGAGGTGAGTTGACTGTGTGAGCAGTTTTAATTGGTCATTAGCTCATGCTGAGCAACAACAAAATCCATCATGCACTGCAACTTCCCAGGAGCAGAAGTGGGGACTACAATAGGGGATAATGACGGACACTATACTGTAGGTTTTAAGGGAAAAGGTCCTTATTCACAAAGGGTCAGGAATCCTCCAGCATCCTTCCAAATTTTCAACTTGACATTCTCAATCTCGGTATCTGATCAGCTATAGTTTATTGGCCTTAGGTGGTGCGAGTTCAAGCGCAAAATGGCTGCCATGAATCATCCATGTGGGTCCTGCACATGGTCGGTGGATGAGTTTCTTCCAATCATTGTAAAGTGCTCTGAGATCATAAGAGGAAAGGTGCTGTATAAATATGACCATTTACTTTTATAGCAAGACACCAAACAATAAAAACATGGCTGTGGAACACCAGATGATTAACATTTAATTGGACGATGTTATATATAAAATAATCTGCCCTCATTTTTTTGACATTTTTGGACAAGATAATTATCCTGACTACACTCACCATTGATGGGTATGGATGGACCAAAAGGTCTGTTCTCATCGTTTTATATTTTTATGTTCTCACATCCAGATGGTCTGGGGCATATTATTAAAATGTTTCATAGCATAGCATTCTTGGCATTAAATAGTGTCAATTTGACACATTAAATTTTATTTTGTAACTCAACCATCTCAAACGCTCCTTGGAAAACATTTATCATTCATCGACATAAAATAATGCAGGGGAAGCTCAAAAACATCTACATCTATAAAGTGAAATCTTTGATTTTAAACCCCCAGGCATGTAATTCAGTGTCACAGAGGACCAGGGCGTTGTAGCGGTAAGTGTTCTGTGTGATGTTGTTCAGGGGATGAATGGGGCCTATTGATGAATTATTAATAATCCAGTTAAATAGGAGTTCGACATTTCGCGCTGGCCCTAAATTTTACATGACTCTGTCAGACATTGATTTACATACCGCCGCAAACTGACACCTAGGACAGGGGGGAAATCAATCACAGTGTTATCTAATCAGTCCTCGTTTCTCTCAGGACCTAAAAATGGTGCACGTATAGACAGGAGAGGAAACGCCATGTCCTCCGTCCCCCTGTCCCAGCGCCCACCGCCCTCGGTAAGGCGCTTCTCGCTGCTGCCACGGCAACGGCACAACATTTTTCTCTGTCATTCCCTTGTCAGGAAGGAAATGAGTTGCGATTCGGGTTGTCGTTCATTCATCAAAGCCGACAGGCTACCTTTTGCTTTGTTCTGCTTGGTTAGGCCGGTTACTTCAACTGTTGCGGGGCTAACGGCAAGCGAGGATTCCACTCACGATATACCAATTACTGGGAACAAGCGGAATCACTGTAGTGGAGAAAGTCATAGCCCAGCCTCCCTAGACCTCATACCTAGCAGCGAGTTACACTCCTCTCCAATGAAGCCGTGCCCTGCAGCGTACGAGGGGAACGTGAAAATGGAACCGAGGCAATTTTACCGTATCATATTCATTTACTTACAGTACTGGACCTGGTGGGGCTTGCTGCCTACCAGAGAGAGAGGGGCCCGAGACTCAGTCAGGCTGTGATGTATTTCATGTGATTTGTAATGTAATGCTCTAAACTGTCAATATGGAATATAAGCAAGACTTACAATTCCTTCATTTCGAACACATCTTTGTTAGCTTGGCAGTCACTGAAATGAACCAAAACCTGCAGGTGATGAAAGAAAGGGCTGGTTGATAACTTCCGTCGCCGTTATTCAAAACTAAAGATAAAGTGCATGGAGAATACAGGAAGGTCAGGCTGGGGGGGGGGGCCGGGGGTGGCTTTGACAGAGGTGGGTAGGGGAGGGGGTTATGGAGGGGGTGTGGCTTTTGGGTAGGCATGGCGCAGGGAAAGAGCGGGTTTCAAATGGCCCCCGCGCCTCACTGCCAGGACGCATAAATCAACCAGCAGCTTGCGGCTGCAATGGGCTAGAAAATAAAAAAGCATAAAAGCGTCAGGGTGAAATACGGCGGCAGAAGAATTTTTTTATGAGGAGACTAAATTCTCCTTACTTTGCGGCAGATCCCCGACCGGCTCTGATCGCTTATTCCAGACGTACAGTCGCAAATTACTCTAAATAAGCGTATTACCCTACACCTGGGCAACAGCCAGGGGTATCTCCCAGCCCCATTTAATGATACATATTCATTCATCTGCTATTACAGCAAGATATTTCATATATGGCCATACGTACACACACATGCTAAGCCCGGTAGTAGCGCGTGTTTAACAGTGTGAGATGTGGAATATCCTGACATTTTTAACACTGCAGAGAAAATGTATTCTGGCTCTGCTGAGATCCCCACCTATGTCGCTTTGCGATGCCGTACATATTAGTTTGAATGAAGATATATGGAAACCACGTTAAAGATTTTTGAATATATTTTATAATATACATATTATATAGCATATTAAAGTGTTTCAAAGCAGGTCTTATTGAGATTATTGGGACTGTGAGATAGAGTCGTACTAAATAAGTGTGCTTGCATGCAAATGTGTAAATGATAAATCTAACTGAATAAAAAATATATGTATACTAATATCTTTCATATGGTTGGGTCTATTCCACCAGCCCAGATATGATATATCAATAATACATATTTATGTAGGGGGAAAATGAGATTTCCTGACTAGATATTTGTGGTTTAGTAGAAAAAAAATTAGTCATGCACTTTAAATCACCAGCGCTTTCTCTTTCACAGACGCAGGGAAAATTTGTCCTGCTGTGCGAGTGTGTGTGTGCATGCCCCTAGTTCACAATTTTCTCTCAGTGCTTTGAAACTGTAGGTGTAAATTATTCATACCCATGGAGGTCCGCACGGGAAAAATGTGTCTTGTATTGTGCATGCATATGTGTATAAACATGGCCAGAGTCACAAAATATACGGCAAAAACATATCAAGCATAGCCACAAGACATTATACACTCCCCAATGTTTTGAGTATAACTCAGGATCCTTAACACAACTCTGCTGACATTGGTGGACATTGGCAGATTTATGGCACCTACATGTCATTCCGATATAAATATTACTGTATGTCACTCTGGAATAAATATTACAGCCCGATCCAGTGTCAGTATCCTTCTGGAGCGGCAGGGCCCAGGTCACCCTTACGTGAGCTACTGACTTGGCAGGGATTTTGTAGCTGTCAATCAGAGTCTCAAATGTGCTGGATTTCCACTCTGACTCCACCCCTAAATAAATTGACCTCTGACCCTTTCTCAGAGGAAGTTAGTAGCCATCTCCATCTTTGTAGTGACCCCAGGCAGATGCGAGCACTGCTGGGAACCTCAGCCAACACTGCTGTACGTAGACACCTGATCTGAGCAGAACGGGTCATCCAGCACCCTAACAGAAGGTAATAGGTCGTGGCGATCTCCTCTAACACCGCACGGCTCGTTTCCACCGCGCCGTGAGAATGACACTGACACCAGAGCAGTTTGAGGGGGGCTTTACAGGAGATTAATCGGCCATTATCAGGAGGATATTCTATGAGTGGAGGTGTGACACTTAGCTGGACTTCCACCTCACTCAAGGCTGCCAGTGACACCAAGAGGCATCTATGACAGGGAGGCAGGAGACGGAGGTGACCAGCTGAGGGAGGGATGGGGTCAGGAGTCTCTGATTTCACCCTGGCTCTAATTTCAGCTAGCACCTCTCACCCCTCCTCCCACACCAACCACCCCTCCTCCAGCCCACCCCCTCCCCCTCATAAAGTTCGGCAGAGGTGTCCATGGCTATCACTTACCCGCTAACAAGCTGACAGACACGAAGTTGGACAACGTGGGTGTACACAGAGTCACAGGGCTGGACGTGGGGAGAGTAAACGGGGTGAGGGAAGCTCCGAGAACACCTCTAAATAATCCCCAACCGATGGCGCAGCAATGATCCATGTGGGACATGTTTACTGCAGATGGACAAACACCTGTCATTTTGCTTGCCCCCACTGGGCCTGATTTGTTCAGCGAGAAACTTCATCCTATTTCTCTCCCCTGACGGGGGCAGGACACTCGGGGAGTCACATGACTCAGTCTGATTGGATGGTCAGGGATGGGTCATGTGACACAAACACAGCCAATCACATGTGACTTTAGAGGGCAGAGACTGCAGAGGGTGTTTGAAAATGTGTCAGAATATGTATGTAGTCAGGCTCTGAGTTTAGTTGATTGTGACCACAACAGTCCACCTTTTACCAATACTCTCAAGTATCCAAATCAAGTTAGAACGTGGACGAGTAAGAACTCTGAATATCAATGTCCTTGTCTTTGTTCTTTTAGACCTTGCAATGGGAAAGGTGAGATCCTCTCACCTGTAGAAACCCATCCACAGAGAACAGAGAGGATCATTCATTCCCCCCCTCATAAAGCGCAATAAAATTAGACACCATGAACGCCTTTCAGAGGTCACTGCTTTCTGAGGGGAGAGCCCACATATGGAGATGCACCCCATATGTGGGAATTCCAGCATGTCACATGACGGGTCACATGACATGTCACAGAGACTCTCATAAATCCCGTTGGCTAAGGACCCGGAGAGTCCTCTGTGAGCCTCTACTGCCGCAGAAAGGTGGTTCAGTGGACTGCTAAACTGTGACCTTGAGACATCTGCTCAGATTTCAGGGGCATTAGCTATGTATTAGTCCCCTCAAATGTGTGTTCAAGTGAGAGTGGGAGCTGCGCTATATGACAAGGGGAGACTTTGACTTTACCACACATACTGTGACAGTAACAGAACGCTGCTCTCTCAGTGCAGTGCATTAAAGCTTCTGTCCGAAAATTGAAACACTGGTGAAAAAAGAAGTTTATACATAGTATATACACATATATGTATTATAATATTTGAATTACATATGAGTGCAGTAAGAGCATTTCTTGTCAGGTTCTAAATTCCAATTATTATGGATGCACAAATGATTTTTGGGAAAGCAAGTAATTCAGAACCGAAAGTCACCCACAGACAAGAATGCTCATTAATATTCAGTGGGAACAGCTATCACACTTAACCATAAAACTGTGTGGTGGTGACCTGAGTAGCTCAGCCCAGACAGGGACGGATGCCAGACTTTGTTTCTGATTAATTTTTTTCTGTCCTTCTTGTCTGAAACAGAGCAGTCCTCTGATAATAAGCCTATTGAAAAGATAGCATACTATAGTACAGTCATACTTACAATGGGAAAAAACTCTGACACAGCAGTGAGATTATACAACCACTATATGTATATATAACTTGCCACAATATATTATCAATATATTATGCCAATAGTATCTGTCCACACTGAACAGAGGGGACAGTATTTAGCAATGGAACATGGGTGTGAAATGGCCTGGTGTTAGTTGTTGAAAGACATACACTGAATGACTGAAATAACACACATACTGAGACATACACTGAATAGGTGGCAGTGTAGTATAATGGGTAACTCAAAGGTTGCGTGTTCGGCTCTCAGGTGAGGCACTGCCAGTGTACCCTTGGGCCGATCTGTCTCTGTAAATATCCTGCAGTATAAATAGACAGTGTGTAAAATGTAAGTATGTAAGGAGCTCTGCATAACAACATCTGCTAAATGCATAAAAATATTGTTGGCATTTGCTAAATGTAAATACAAAATGTTATTGTCAGCCGCTTTAAATTAAAAGCACCTGATGTTTCGATTTATTAAAGCTTCCGAAATTAAATGCCAGATCTTAGGTGATCTTAGATCTGCTTGGTAGTGGAGGGCAGTAAGTGCTCAGAGGGTGTTGTCAGGCCCATGTGTAACAGGAAGTAGGGCAAGGGAGCGTGGTCAGGTGGTCAGCGAGATGAGGATGGGTTGAATCTAGGTGGAGTGGAGCCCTGTGCCGCTGCACCTGGCCTCTTCCTATCTCCCTGCCTGACTCTCCCTCCAGCCCGCGTGATGAACGACCAGATCCCCGCGCTGGGCTGCCCGTCGCTCCCTTCGCCAAATTAATGGGCCCCATCAATAAAGATTAACGATGATGAGCACAGACTGGGATGGAGCCCCCTCTTACAAACCGCCCATTTTGTCTCTCAGTGCCTGGGCTTGACCCAGCAGGCAGAGTGAAGGCCTTCAGATTTAAAGGGAGGGTTCTGTATTAATTACTGACAGACATTGTTTTACTGCTGGAACGCTGCCTCGGACAGCAGAGTCCAGCTCACAAAGCAACTTTGAGTTATGGCAATAGGCCTGACTATTCATTCAGGCTCTCCCAAAATCACTTATGTGACAGAGGCCAATGGTTTTACAGAAATGTTGTTTAAATAGGGTGCGAAACAACCCCAGGTGCGGCTCTGCTGTTGTGTCCTTTAGAGACGCTCTTCAGATGAACTGCTTCAGTGGAAATGCAGCTGTTTTAAAGGTTAGTATATCTTTTTATAATCACATGAGGTTGCGGTAGTTCATTTCTTCTTGGTTCTTATGCAGGTTGCGTTTATGGATGTCCACAACCGACTGTTAATCAAATGTCGCTGCACAGGCACCCGGATAGTGCAGATGAATTAGTGGTTATGCAGCCTGATTGTTCTGTGAGTGTTAAGAGTGGTCCCAATGAAAACACCAGCCCCAAGGAAAAAACAAACAACAGAAGTTAACAACATGAAAATAAACTGAAGACTACAGGCCTTATGCTGATGATTCTCTTCTTTGTCTATTAAGGGGAAAACAGATTTAGATCACTGCATCCAAACAGATCCAGCTCATTTTACTTGGGTCCACTGGCAACGGTATAAAATGCAGTTTCATGTCTGGTAAATGATATCATTGAAAATGTGGAACTCACAATCAAGTCAAATATACGTAAACATCACAAGTTGACAATGACAACATATCGGCCTGGTGAGCTTGGTCTGACTGATTATTTTAAGGTGTCACATGTCTTCCCCACATTCTCTAAGTTTAGATAATGAATACTGAATGCACTGCTTTGTTTCTTCTCAGCTATAATCTTGACATAAATCTGAAATTCAAATGGTCCTCATTTAGTACTATCCTGCTCACTGATTGGCTCAGTGGTTAAAGACTGGTCACAAATTGTTACTGGTCACATGACCTCACCCCCTCCTCAAGCAGTTACTACTTGGATATTGAGCCCATGAAAGACACTCCACATGGAATAATATCCTATAACCTAAACCAAAAACCTCAGCATTTTCCTACCTCATTTATTGATCCTGAGATCATACTGATATCCAAATGGCAGGAATGTTTTGACTGACCTACGTTGATACAGCTTACCTACTCCTAGTCTCCGGTTACAAACACTACATAAACATTCTAAAAAATACAGATTGCAAAATAACATTATTCATAGTCATTTCAGTCACAAGCATGCATAAATATATTCATATACACATCCATACATACACACATACTTACATATATTCATGCATACATACATAGTCAAACAGGAATAATACACCACAGGAAACACAAAAAAAGCTGCAGAATAAAGTAAGACAATGAATGATAGATCACTCTTTCTGTTTTATCTGAAATTCAGTTTTGTTGAGAATATCATAAAATATGTATCCTTTAATGACGATGTCATACGCAGAGTTCCAGCAGGTCTCAAATGACTTGAGCACAGTGGGGTGGGGGTGGGGGGGGGTGTTGAATGCAGATGTAGCGTGTTGTCACTGGAGAGAGATATAATTCCACTCTACGGGAGGGAGCAATTATGAGAGGCACAGCGAGAACAACAGGGGGTACTGTCACCTTGACAGTGATGTCGTCTGTCATGAGTTACAATGTTCACAAAACTGCGGCGAAACGTTTCCTGAAGCACCCACAGTTAACACACAGGATAAAACGGGCACATCGAGGATTGATGAGGGCTTCATTAAAACAACTAAAAATTTCAAATCTCATTTATGACTCTTTTTTAAAAGAGCTGTTATTATCCTCCACAGAAATGTCTCCTTTCTAAACAACCCTCACCCCTCTCTCGCAGCTTCTTTTAAAAGCAATAATGTGATATACTACTTCCATGTGTATTTCTGCTCTGCATTCTTGTAAAACATTCAAGAACGTCATCCAGCAGCTTTTTAGGAGATTCATTTAAAAGTTTTTATTACCAGTCTCCTTCAGAGACGAAATCAGTTGATGTTATTTTGGCTGTCTGACAGGGCCAAAGGTCAAACTGAAATAATAAATCCGCTCTCAATGGCTGCATGTGGCCCTAGCTCAGTGCTAAAGTTCACCTGCTCCATTGTGATTTAGTGAACTGGGAAAAATACAGTGTTACCTTTCCTTGTGTATCAGTGGCCAAAATACACCAGAGTATATCAGTATTGCGGTGATGATCTAATTTTCAGCTACTCCAAAATTTCTCTGGAAATAAGTCCCCCCATGTTTTCATAAATAATTACCTAGAGTTATTTTCTCAACTACAAAGAAATAATATTCAATGGCCCACAAAGAAACAACCTCATGATTTCCAAATGAGAGCTTCCTGGATAATTCACATTCACAAGATTAATGTCATGGAAGAATATGCTCTTTCCTAGTTGATAACAGTTACTCTGATAAAGGAGGACGTACACACACCCACACACACCCACTCACACAGGGCGCACACACACACACACACACACACAGGCCCATAGCTCCTCCCGTCTTTCTCCTTGCAGACAAATGCCATAATGGCAAGAAATTCTTCTACAGAATATTTTCTTACAATAGACTCTATCCCCCCTTGGTTGAGAGGACGGATGGTATCTGCTCCTCGCAAACAGCGTTTGAGCTGCCACTGTACCGTGTAATTAATTACACTTGGTTTGGGATCGTTAACAGTGCCGGCCGAATTTAAGAACAAATGGGAAATGCTTGAAGAAAGGAAGCCATCAGTGGTGAAATTGAATCTCCTCGCCGGTGCATTATTAATCAGCTCGGCTTCCTCTCCCGTCCCCCTCCTCATTACCAGCCATTAGGGCTCCATGCTGATTGAAGCAGTTTCTGCAAGCAGCTTAGACCTTCTCCCCACCAGCGCACCATCCCAGAGAACAATCAGAGAGCAAGGGTGCGGTATGGGGGGCTGGTGGGAGGGTGGGAGTGAGGGGTGTGTGTGTGTGTGTGTGTGTGTGTGCGTGTGTGCTTCTGGGGGGGTCCACTCACTGACCTTGGCATCGCACCCCGCACAAAAGACACGTCCACACCGTGGCTCTGTGCGGTGGAGACTCCATCACACCTTCCAGAATGCTAATTCGATTCTCAACAGTTAATTTATGCACTCGGAGCAGAGCGGTGCTGGAGACAACAAATGGCCACGTCCCGCGGTGTGTCCACTGTGAGGAGAACGCAGCGCTCGGAAACCGGGGACAATTACTGGAGGTGGGGGTCAGAGGTCAGCGCGTACACAGCAGCAGAGATGGGGGGTGGGGGAGGGACATGCAGCAAGCCCATGTCACAGAGAAACACGTCAAAGTAAAAGCACATTTTTCCAGATACACCTTGCATCGGTGAAATAGATACCGAGTGAATCCATATTTTTCAATATTTTCACTTCAGATGCATTTTAATGACAGCAGATTCAGAGCCATTCCACTAACCCTGTACTGCTTGTACCGAGGGCCTGTGGGGAGGAAAAATGATATTATTTTAGGTTTGGAAAGGGGAAGTGATGAATTAATTTGAGTTAAACTCTCCAGCGAGGATAGCATGAGTCAATACAGTTGAGCTATCTGCTGATGCGTTTGTATGGGTGACTGTAATGAGCATTGCCCTTTTCCATGTCAGGTCAATGATAGAGAGAGAGAGTGACTGAGCTGGGAAATCACTGCTAATTAATGAGGTGGCTCATTAAAACCTAGACTGACGTTAAATCCCAGGCCAGGCCTCTCTCTGTAATCACCCTGACCATGGGCGGGGAGACCATTAAATTAGGCACTTTAATTGCCCCGCCCCCCACAGGATACTGACCTATCACAGAGATGGGTGGATGAGAGGGTGGGGCATTGGGGTCCTGCACTCTGCTCAGGGTGACGCCTTCCATCATTTCTGTCACCCACTATTAATAGTTACAGGTTTTTCTTGCAGTACATAGGATGTAGTATATACAGGGTACTCTTCAGATTGTTACAAATGTGAGTTTCGATTGAATTTTGACTTCCTGAAGTGGAACACAAAAGAACTTTTCAAAGCTGGAATATTCTCAAAGATATTTTTGCCATAAATGCTGAAAATCTGAAACTCATTGCATTGATGTAAATACATGTTTAATTACCATAAACATAAGTGAGCACACAGCTGCCGATTGTTGCCAAGTCACCTTGGGTAAGTGTGTCAGTTAAGCTAATAAAACATAAGGTAACTCTTCGTAACTTTAAACAGCTGTTTCTGCTGAGAAAGTCTCCATGTATATAAATAATCACCAGTAAAAATGTCACCCAGAAGTTGCAAAAGGCAATAAACAATACTGCTGCATACTAAATATAACAAAATCACACGAGTACAGTGTATGGTTCAAACATTAGTCTTTGTAGGGGATACCAGTGGTGCTATTTAAGGTCTAAGCAGGTACACAGAGTATACCCATAAACTTCAGGGGGAGTAAAGTACCCACCAGTTAGCCTACTACCATTCATACAAGGTATGAGTTTTTGAATTACAGTCTGCCCACCTCCCAGCAAACATACTCTCCTCCTCAGTTACTGCCACACCACTGGCGGAAAACTTCAAGCCAAAATTGTTCAGCTACTGATCCCATCATGCCACCTGTCTGTGTGAAGCCTCCTGACCAATGAGAGCCCCTCTCATTCCTTTCTCACAGCAATGCGAAGCAACGCTTTAGCTGCATTCGCTACGCTCATTGCCAAGTCTTTCCAATGCCACACGCTAGAAATGGCCCCAGCGAATTCCCAGCAGTGCAGTAATTCTGACTTGGCAGTCAACCCTTGCTTGCTTTCATCCTGCTCCTTTGGTTTCCCCTCAGACAGCAGTGATTTGCGGAGTTCTGAGGTTTGTGCAGGTCGTTCGTCCACACAGCTACATCTCTCTCTCTCTCTCTCTCTCTCTGTCTCTCGCAGTGACATCACTGTGTGCGAGCATGCTGACCCAGCCAGCCTGGAAGACCCACTGCCCTTACAAAGCAGTGCTGTCAGAGGTTCTGCCCCTTTGTCTGTCCTCCAGTCACCTGCACCGCTCCCAGCACTACTTCTCTGGGTGGTTCAAACTAAGGCCTCTCTGCTGAAATTTTGATTTTATACTTGCAGGTTTTAGTTCAGATATTTCACAATTATTGGCAAATTTTAGTGTCCATAAGATAAATGGCATGGTGACATTTATCTCAAAAACCTTCTATTTTACTGTTAAACTGCAGTAAAAAGGTCCTATATTTCCTGGGCTTTGAGATGAGCCGGGCTGAGGGGAGGGGCTGGGAGCCATTAACAGAAACATTAATTATCATCATAAACTGGAGGCGCAATATTTTACCTGTTCTGTTCCTCGCGATCAATGGCGCAGTTGTATCTGATTGGTTTGCCACAGGCAGCAATAAAAGTGTGGAGGACATGCACGTACACACACACACACACACACGCACACACACACACACAAATAGTTGACAAAAAGTCTCATAGAATTACAGTGCAGTATAAGCACAGATTAAGTTGTTGATAGCCTGTGCTGCACTGGCAGCGATGGGGCTGAGGAAGTAATAACCACAGATTAACACATGATAAAGCTTCTCCACACTCACCACCGTGAGGGGGGCCCACGTGGTATAGCGGGTCAGAATCAATCAATCAATCAATCAATCAATCAATCAATCAAATTTGACACTGCTCTGGTGCTCTTTCACAAGGTTCTTTACACTGGTCAGACATCCAAGTCAAAGAATTCCACTGTAAATGGGTTATTGAACGAGCACTAATACTAATGTAAGCACTGTCAAATTGGACAGAAATGAATAGTTTGCTGGATGTGTGTATGTGTAAGCAAGACTGAGAGAGAGAGAAAGAGAGATCCCAATATTATACCCAGCTCTCCATCTCCTCTGACTCCTTCCCACAGCCCAGCACACAGAGCCTTGGAGCTGCTGTGACAGTAGTATTAGGACAGATTAGACATGGGATTTTTCACGTTTGTTTGCTGTACCTTACCCTAAGCTGGCCAGGATGACAAAGATCTTATAAGGCCCAGCAAGATTCCCAACAAACTATAGTTGTTAAAATAGTGTTGTTTCATTTGTGTACATATGGAACAAAACTTCATGCTGTTTCATGCTCACATGTGTAAAGTTGGAAGATATGACTATAAGGTTCTCATTTAAATGCATGACCACCATGCTATCAGTCCTGCTACCAGTCAGTGCTAACATACAATGGAATCATTGACCTCCCCTTACAGGGAAAACACGGCTGACTTTTTCTCATCCAGTTCCTGCTCTGTCCTGATGCATGGCCAAAAAATGTTTGTTCCTCCTGTTTCCTTCCTGTTGTATCAAGTCCCTTTTATATTAAATAAAAATATTTAATAAAATATTTTCTATACCTTCTGATTTGTGTTGCAGCACAGCAAATATTTTGTCTTTCGACCATGCTCGTGTTGAATCAAGCTTCTTTGAATATTTAATGAACCCAGAACTATACAGATGTCACCACTGGGTAATGTAAAATTGATCAGACATTACACAAGCATACATAACATGGAGTTATTGATGTCCATATTATACAATACCACAGAGATCAGCGAACGCAAGCCTTGGAGGAGATATTTCAGCCATGTCTCACCCTCTGTGGATTCAGGGGGAGTAGCGACGGCCTTGCTGCGTTCACAGTGAAATACTGGAACACGATCAGTGCTGTTTGTAAGGAGCTCCAGGCTGCATTGCAGGTCAGGTAACAATGAATCTGGCCTCGACTCGTAATGTCTGGAGGAAGGACTTTCCTACTACAGCTGTGGTCAGGCCACAATTTTATGGGCTTTTCCACTCCTACTCAATCACAAGAAAGGGAGGGGATGGTTTTCTGTTCCGGGAGGGGGCGTGGGTCCTGCGGGGTTGGCCGATTATTATGGTAACAGGCAATGTGCCATTCTCTCAACCAGAGAAAACCTCACGGTTCCTGCACTAAGGCATGTCAACAGCAGCCAGATGCTCAAGACCAGGTCATTACTCCCAGGGCCAGGGTCCAATGAAAGCATTGGTCCAAATGTTAACGCAAACATAACAAGTCATCTGGCTGGGGCCTTGTTAGTGTTCTGCCAGCGGTTATGGCGCAGTCTGTGGGCCTGGGTCAGGGGTAGACAATAGGGCACTCTCCGAAATTGTAGGCCCTTGCATTGTCAGCTGAAATCTTAATGATTTAGTGCACACACACATTCTCTCTCTCTCTCTCTCTCTCTCCCCTCCTTCATTCTCTCCCACCTCATGCCAGCCTGCAACACCCCCCCCCATACGCGAAAGAGCAGCAGATCACTGCACCACCAGCTTCCCCATTAATTCAATACAGCCCATAACTAATTATGGTAATTCATTACATCTGCAATTAGGCGGCGTAATTTACCGCCCTAGTCTCATAAAAAACAGGATTTATATGCCGTTTGAATGTCACCCAGAGGACAGAGAGATACGGTGCCACGTCTTTACTGAGGAGGAACAAGGAGCCCAGCCTGTCTCTCAGACAGGAAACAGGAAGTGACCTCCTCTTCTCCATCCTCCATCCTCCCCATGCAAAATCACCCTTTCCACTCCAGTGTCAGTGCCTTTCACATTCTTCTGTCTGTCAACGGTCACAGGCCTACATAAAGGTGGTAGTGACTATTAACTCAGCATTGCACTGTAGGGCAATGGTTATGAAGCTGGTCTAGTAGCCTGAAAGGTTGGAAGTTCTACTACCAACCAAGAACTGCCATCATACCATTAAACTTGGCACGTCACCAAAACTGCTTCGATAAAGGTATATAGATTGTGGGCGTGTAAAAATTGTATGTCTGGATAAGAGGCATCTGCTAAATGCCTAAAATGTAAATATGAAAACATAACTGCAATGACTGGGATATAAACAATCACTATCTTAATCGAGATGAAGATATGGATTCATAAAGATCAGGAATTTTAAGCTCTAACATATGAAAGGAAGTTGGGGTGACCAAGAATCTAAGCGAGGGCCAGTAGAAGACCATTTACTAATGCTTGGCTTGCCTTCCTAATTCTGCTGGCCCACAACCCCCCACCTCCACCCCCCTGCCCAGATGATTTATGCTGGATTATAATGAGAAAGGCTTAAGATCACGCAGTGATCACAGACTTGAGTGTAAAGGGAAGAAGCAGTTGAGCAGATTGATGCAGGTACTGAAAACAGCAGAAAAGCTGACAGGACATTTCAATGGGGGAGGGGGACGTTCAGACGGCTAGCTGCTGAGTCTAAACCCGTGCATCAGCAGTTTGAGCGCCGTCCAATGGGCAGGCTGGGTACACTGTTACTCATTCGCTAAGCCCCGACCCCGTCCAGGCCCGGTGCGTCTCGTCTCCCAGGAGGCCCAGGGGGCCCAGAGGGACCGCTTCTCCCAGATCACCGCTTCAGAAATGGGGCCCAAACTCCCACAGCGCCGTTTCCTTCACAATTACAGTTGGATGTTCTCCGCACAAGCCCAAACCTCTCTCCCCAGAAAAGGGCGCAGCTAACACTTGCCCTGATGTTAGCCATAAAGGAGGATAGCTGGTACTTCACTCTCCTTGACCTATATTTTTTCATTCCAGGCCAAGTCCTGTATCAACCAAGCACCACAGTGGGATTCTATATCAGTGCAGCTCTACCCAAACCCAAACCCCACTTCCCCAGATTATAGGGTGGCTAACAGTAGCCCTGAAGGAGGAATCCTAATACTTCTCTCAGTCTATATTCTCCTCGCTCCAGTCAAAACATGTGCAGATACCAGATCACCAATGGTGTGGGAACACCTTCCCATGAGCACATGGTACGCTCACTGTAATTTGGTATACTTTAATTATGGCCAAAAACACCTGTTTTTGCATGCTAATGGTAAAGCGTCTGCACGCCCTCCTGAGCTTAACGACACAGCGCAGTTTAATGAGCACAGTAAGAGCTTGGGCTCTGTCTGCAGCGATGGGTGGCTCACAGTCCTGTGCATCTTCACCATGGCTTTCATTTTGGTGATACACACATGCAACACCTCCATACAAAAACACAAAAGGTGCAGGATATCAAAGACATTAGTAACCTGAAACTCGAGACATTTTGATGATTTGAACCTACATTTAATACTGGGCTAAAGACAGCTGACCAAAGCAGCAACAATTATGGTGGGTGGGGGGATGCGGGGGGGTGGTTGGATGTTCTGAAGGGGTTAACTCCGCGTGACGCTCCGCCAGGTCGAAGCCCTGCTGCAGGGACAGATGAGTCCTCTCACATCCACCCCCTCCCCCTCTGCGCTACAGGAAGGAGCGGCTTCACAGCCCACCAGAATACTAATCAACGCCCCCCCCCGCCCTGCCTCCTTCGCTCCTGCGCTAGCATCGCTACTGTGCTACCTCTCACTCCTCTGTGTTGTTTCCCCCTCTCAGTGCTGCTTGTCCTCCCTCTTTTATCTCCCTCACCTCCAAACTGCTCAGTGTCTCTCTCCCGCATCACCACACGGCTTTCTTTGCTCTGCACTGCTCTGTCTTTCATTCTCACCTCCATATTGCTGTCCCCCTCTTTCTCACAACCTTCATCATTCTCTCTTTCATGTCCACCATTCTCTATCCTCTCTTCTTGCTCTCTCAAGTCTCTCACGTACACCTCAAATAGCTTTCCTCTTCTTCCCCTACATCATCTCTCTATCACACACACACACACACCTTCATCGTTCTTTCATTCTCTCTCACTTCCATTATGTTCTATCCACTTTCCTCATACACATACACACATTCTTGCTCGCTCTCTCTCTCTCTCTCACACACACACACACACACACACACCTTCATGGTTCTCCCTGCTCTCATCTCTCTCCTCCATCCTGCTCTCTCCACCTCTCTCCCTCTGCCAGTCTGCATCCCCTGCTTTTCACTCCTCCTCCTCCTCCTCCACTGCTCCTCTGTTCTTTCCTCCTCTCCCAGCACATTCCTGTTCTGCCCCTCACTGACATATTACACTTACCTTCTCAAAGTTTACTGTTTTAATCAAAATCGTCTTAAGGTTTCAAAAGATTAGATTCTTTATTTTCCTCATATTTCACCTGGTCAATGTGCCATATTTGTCCTTTTCTAATTCCCTCTGCTCTGACAGCCATGGGTTGGACTGACTTTCAACCAGGTTCTGTCTCTGTTAAAGTAATTACGCCGAGTTCAACTGAAACGCATTCCTGTTTGCATGTCTTGTTTTAAATTAGTGACTTAATTTGGAGAGTGTTTACTGTGGTACCCACTCCATCTTTAAATATGACTGAACTGCATGCTGATGTAAGACAAATATCCAGACATGACAGGAAATTCGCTGGGGAGACAAATTAAGAGGGATATTACAGTTGTCTCACTCGCTCACACACACACCCATTACGGCATAATACTGTCAGCTTACACCCATGCTAAAAATACAAACCCAGACGCTATCCACGGTGACGCAGTCAGTGTGAAAACTTTCCAGAGCACACATGGTGTTGACAGCTTTAATGAAGAGGTCTGCTGGATACGCATTCTACTTTAAAACACTAAGCGACACCAAATCAAAATGACTAAACAATTGCTTTCACTGGGCCAGTCTAATTTACTTTGATACGGGCTGTCATAAGCGGGTAAAAGTCTGTCAAGATAATAGTTTACGGGGAAAAAAGACAATGTGGAAACCAATCCAAAGTGTGACACACTGTGATGACAGCAACAATTTATTTTCAGCTATGTTCCACTCCATTTGGAAATATTGTCCCACATAATGTAGTCGGATTCACATCTAAGAAAATACTTACCAGATACAGAACAGGGAAGGAAAGCACTATGAGATATAATATCAAATGTCTATATAAAATGTACTTTAATTATAATTATTTTGCCTGAGCACACACAAGCATACACGTATGTTTGCAACATAGCACATGTTCTGTGACCGTACAGTCGGACACACAAACAACCTTCAACAACATGAGTAATTACTTGGCTCAATGACCAACTCATTCAGCCCCGTACTTAAACAATTGTTGCATTTCTTTACCCTGAGCCAAAAAGAAGAAAATCCTATTACTGAAATACTACATTCCAGTATGAGAGAGAGAAAAAAAACAGTAAACGTTAGAGCAGAAAATAAACAGCGTGAGGAAAATCACCACAGGTTTTTACGATGACCATCAGGCATCGGTGAGAGTTCAGAAAGAGCTTTAGCCACATAGCCCAAATTTCCTCTCCTCACACCTCCGCTTTCACACAGTCCCTCACTGACACCTTTTACTGCAGTCTGCCTGAGTCTCTGAGCCCACAGGCACCCCAGCCCTCCACTCCACCATCCACCTTAATTACCACGGTCAACCCGCCACATATAAAATGCATAAAAAGAGCAGTCACATTACTTACACTGTAAAACTTCCCACTGGCTGGGTGGGTTGAAAACAGCTACACTTCATTTGACCCAAAATAGCAAGTAGTGGCATTACTCTGTGACAAATTAATGGAGCAACTGTATGACAATGAGTGCCTTATATTTCTTCTTAATCGTGGTCTAAATAATCTGCAATTAAGGTGAAGCTAGAAAAAGATTTTCATTAAAAAATAAACAGATTCAACACGTTCAATACTTAAGTAACAATGTGTGATTCAATATTTATTTGCTAGTCTACAGTTTTTAAAATTGTGCAACTGCTGTATTTCATTCATGGTATTTCAGGTAACACAAGTCAGTTAAGAGAATTAAAAATGTCAAAGTACAAAAGCTTTTTTTTTTTATAGTCACAGAACAGTAAAGCTGAAAGATAAAAGCCACGGTTAGACCTATGATCCTTCATATTAAAAACTTCTATATTAAAAAGCTTCATCTAGCACTGTAAAGAATACAAATCTACAACAGTATAAAATACCGTAGATGGTAATTTTCACATGTGGTTTTCAAGGTCAATTTTACGTTAGCTACAATATATGTTATAATGAGGACAAAGAAATATTTCATGTAACTAATAACATAGATAACCTGACATAATTAGTTGGAAAAAAAAAACTACCAGAGAAAATAGTGTCAAGGATAAAACACCACAATACCAGAGAAAGTGGAAATAATTCATTAAAACAAAAAAGAAGCTCAGCACCAAAGCATTTTTATTTAGGAATCATTTAGACCTTTAAATATGAAATTAGTACAGTTTGACTCAGCCTGACAATCAATATCGCAAATGACTGTGCTAGGCATTTGCTGCCATCTAGTGGCCAATTCTGACACCGTGCCAACAATGAACACTTCCTCAGTTCACAACACTCTTAAGTTAGCTGCCAACACCCATAAACTATCTCAAGCTGTGTTAAATGCATGCAACCCACTGTCCAATCTCTAGCTGCTTTATAGCAGGAGATAATTCACAGAATTCATATATCAGACAGGCAATGGCAGGAAAAAACATGTATAATATTACAATCCAAAAAACCAGGGATCACAAATAAATTAAGAGGAATGAACTCAAACACATCCAACAATCCTTCTTATTTTAATACCTGACATAAATTGGGTTTAATTACCTTGAAAGTACTTGACAAAGTTCAGATTTTTGTTCAACTGAATTACTCCACATTGCTGTGTATTAATACACGGCATGTATTATTTATCGTTTATTAGAAAACATATTTCACACAGCTTTTGGAGAAATGTACATGTGTTTTAAACAAAGCACAGAAGCTATGGGGGGAAAAAACACTAACTAATTTTGATCCCCAAATCCATCATTTTAGGAGAAATAAATAGTACCATCCTGGTCTCCGCACCCCTTATTCCAGCAGCGCGATGTGCAGGAAGGGATCCAGATGGCCCTAAAACACACACACACACACACACACACACACACACACACACACACACACACACACACACACAGAAAATTAGTCATGACAGGAGCTTTTGAGAGCGACATAGATTCATGTTAGGAATGTTCCAGAAGCAGTCAGGCTGTCCCAGACACATCCACCCACAGAGGGCCTGCAGCAGAGTGGGAGCCGGCGAACGCAGCTTAATCACGGTCCCTGGAGGAGAGGGGGAAACTGGATGTTTCAGCGCACACTTACCTCATGCCTCCTATACCACATACATCTCCATGAGGTAATCTTTGGGCACGATGCCGACCGACCCCTTCATCTCACCAACCCACCAGCCGAAGTTCTGGTACTCCTGAGCCAAGAAGAGAGACACAGGATGCAGCGCGAGACCAAACAAACATGCTCTACTGATAACAACAACAATGTCACGAGTCCCCACGCACACATAATCATATACATGGCATATGTACAGTATACACACAACAGGTTGGTTGTTCTCCACGAACAGAAGGTGATCAGAATTCAATAACATTAACCTGCTGCCATGGGTTACCAGGCGATGTGAGTTTTTCCAGATGGAGAGTGCGTGCCAGCCTGCAGTGGTGGACACATGAGGAGCAGATGAGGGCTTTCAGGACGGCCCTGACGAGGAGCAGGCCTCTCGGGCTACTGCTGCCGATCTCCGGCCCAGCTGAGCCACAACCGGCCTGCCCAATCAGAGGTGTGATAGCATGTTCTCTGTTGTGTTCCTTTAAATACTGAGGCTAGAGTAGCATCTGCGACTGCTAGCCTCTCTCAACCCCACTCCTGTCACACAGCCGCCTAACCGCCGGCTCAAAAACGCGCTGATCCATCCGGCTCTGAGCCAGAGCTCCAAATGGATGACCTGGAGCAGCATTTGTACGGAGATAAAGAGAGCGTCGCTGTGAGAGCGCTCTCAGAGAGCGGACAGACCTTCCCCTCGCGCGGGAGCCTGACCTCAGATGAAAGTCCTCCAGGGACGGTTAGGAGAACAGGGAGGTCACCTGGATAGTGTTCCCAGCACCACACTCAAGAGCTGCGCAGAGAGAGGATCAGCCATGGGGGCGGGGGGGTTTGGGTTTTAGGTTAGAGGCCTAACACAGTGCACACACGCTATACTCCAGTGATCAAACAGGCAGATCCACAGTGCACTCTGAATAGGCCTTACACCCAGAAGGTTTTAACGTGTAACTCTTGGTAGGACACCGCTGCTGTACTTCACTCTTGAGCAAGGGAACTTCACCTGAACAGCTTCTGGGAACATCCGAAATTATAACTGGATGATTCCTAAAATGTGATGTATTGAATTAACTGACTGAATTAACCAGCCACAAAAGTGAATGTTACTGATTTTTCAGCATGCGCCAAACCTGCTATTTTTTCTTGCAGCAAGCAGATTTTGAATGCAGTGGTTCTGCTAATTTTCTACATTAAATTTAATACATACCATTTTAAAAGACAAGCTATACTGGCTATTTGAAGAAACAATAACAGCATCCATACATCTAGTGACTGTGACTAAATATTGCTTTGTAGTTTGCTTAACTGCACCTCACACTGTCTGCTAGACTATCCGGTTAGTGGCTCAACAGATCTAATGATCTAATAGCAAACAGCTATAGTCATAAAACCACTTCTATCCCCCACACCAGGAAGTGGGCTTCTTTTTCCTCTCTCTCTGTCTCTCTTTCTCTCTCATGAGCACACGCAAACTTGCATGTGCAAATACATTCTCACTGCTTGTTCAGTTACATTTAAACCATGGTAACCACATGGGCAGAGTATGAAAATGAAAGTCACTCAATTCTGAGTAGCACATCAGTGTGTCACTGGACAGAAGGCACACCTGCCAAAGGCTATGTGAAAACATTTACTGTCAATTTCCATTTTCACCTCTAGATGGCAGACTTGAATGTGAAAAGTGGGACAGCAGCTATATCCCCAGCCTCTGTGCCAATAGTGCTGTGTCAGTAAACAGAACACCCACTTGGACAAGAGAACGTACAGCTGCGGCAGGGCTGTAATGCTCATGTCAAAATGTAATCCACTTCTAAGTGTTATCTACACGCAAAGCATGCACCATATGACACTACACACACAGCTATGCAAATTCACACATTTAAATCAGGCACAGATGCCCTTAAAGAACCATTCTGAGAATCTACTCCACTCCAGTCTTTGAATCTCTGAGCCAGAACATAATTATGTATCTTAGTCTTGACGCGCATGCACACATACACACACACACATGTGTGCATGCAAACTAAATCTGGCATGTATGCATATGTATGCATGTATGAATACTAATTCCCTTCACCTGTCTTCCACCCCAAATACACACACACACACACACACACACACACACACACACACACACCTCAACATCTGGTGCAAAAACAGGCACGGAATTCCTACTGAACTCAGTGAATGAAAATTTGCCAACAAAAACTATAACACTGAGAGGTAGAGGAGATATCCAAGACATTAATGGACGGATCACCTAACAAAACGCAGCTACGAGGCTCAGAGGACCTCGACGTGGTGAAATGTGCACAAAATGCGCGCGAAAAGGCTAAGTGCTGGAACCGGCGCCGCGGGCCGAGGCCAAGACCACTAAAAGTGTTTCCACCACGGCAGCATTTCAGCACGCAAACAGCCCACACCTCCGTCCGCGGGCTCGACGGCAGGGGACAGGCGGAGCCCTTCACTCCGTGCTGCACGCTTTAACGATGTGTGTGAGAGCTGACGAGCGATCGAGCCGCATGGCCACCTGTTCGCTCCTCTCCCAGTGTGGGTGGGCGGTCTCTTTGCGCCCACCTCGCTCAGTATGTAGATGGTGATGGCGCGTTTGAGGGCCAGCGCTCTTTAACGACGTGTGTGGAAACTGATGAGCGATCGGGTCGGTCGGCCTGCTTTTAACCGACTTCTCCACACCCACCTTGCTGAGGATGTAGATGGCGTCTCCACGCTTGAAGGACAGCTCATCGGGGTGGTCACCAGTGCAGTCCCACATTCCCTGGTAGTAGTTCTTGTAGTCGGTGCTCTTGTTCACTGTGAGGGAGAGAAGAATGTTTAAAACCGACACTTCGGGAGGGACATATTGTCAACTAACGTCTCACAGGTCCCACTGTCTACAAATATACTACTATACAAGACAGAAGTTGGGGCATGCTAACACATGGAAAATGTATTCATAAAAATGTCTCAGATATAACATCCATTGCTTCCTTTGGCTCTTTCTTCTCTGACAGAATTGGTGGGGGCATTTGGAAGTTGTCTTGTGTGAAATGTACCCCAAAGCAGATGTATGTCTGTTACACAGACAGTATGAAGTGTTTATGTGTGAGAGGGGAAGTGTGTGAGTGTGTGTGAGAGAGAGAGAGAGAAAGAGAAGAGATAAGAGAACGACATAACTTCCTTGTGGTGAGGATAAAAGTAGGATAAATGTGACTGCAGCAGTTTGTTCATTAGAGATGCTATCATCTGATCTGTATAACCACTGACCGGGCAGTCTTTATCAGTCTAGAGAGAGAGTGACAGAGACAGAGAGAGGAGGTATATGTGTGAGTGAGCAGACCCATGCTATGGCACAGACTGGCCAGTAGTTGGCAGCAGAGGACTAGTGGATAGGTAGGGTCTGTTCTTTGTGAGGACGGCTGGGTTTCACTCGAAACCAAACAGCTCATTCTGGCACAGCACTCACTACCTTTCATTCCTCCACATGAAAATAATCTGTTTTTTCAGACAGAGACTATGCAAAAACACTCCAAATGCAAAACTACAGAAACACTGTGTAGTCAAAGCATCGTACAGGCAATTCGTATGTGACCTTGGTAAATCCAACTAGGCTCATTGGAAATATTGAATAAAAATAACATTTATTCCTTGTATTTCAAGCTAAATATTGGCATTAAGTAAAGACAAAAGATAGAGTTCACATGTTTTTCTCCACAGTGCCAAAACAGCACTGGGCTGCCATACAGAAATATTTCTTCTAAAAGTAAAAACAGCCTCCATGTTATCCCATTAAACTGACTGCCTGCAGCGGCCGGTGTTATTTTAGCTGTTTTTTTCTGCAGGACGGAGGCTCAGAGTGTGTGCTGGTTGGCAGTAGTTGGACGCAGGGCAGCACACAGGCTGGTCCACTGTTGCTGTAGCTTCTCCTCCTGCATTCCTGGCCAGATCACATGACATCCGACTCCCAAACAACATGGGGCAAGAAACGCCCAGCATGGGACGAACTGGGGACAGGGGGCTAAAAGCTGCCAGGGGTCATGACCTCATGACATCATCAAGTGGAATCCTTGTCTTCACTGAGAGTGTAAAACCTGAGTGTGTCGATTCTCAAGATTCAAGCCAACTTATTTTCTCTCTGTGTACATCGAATAAGTAAAAAAAGATTGTTTTTTTTTTTCCACTGGAAGGCACTAAATATGCTTGGTTTAGGATATTATTTCAGGCATGACAAAGATGATAGACAAGAGTTCATCGATCTTGACTTCAGTGTAAACCTTCCCAACTTGCCTGTCCATCTCCTTCTGCATCCTCACACTTCCTGCCTGTCAGGACTGCTTCCTGTTCAAACCAGCTCACTTCCTGTCTGTATAGGGGCACTGGGGAGCTGTGTGAGGTGATGTCCTGTCAGCAGGGGTGCTAGCCCCATCCGTGAGGCACCAGCACCCCCTCACTGACCCGTCTGGCTGGGGGTTTGGGCTGGGCTGGCCTGAGTGGGAGCTATTGGTTGAGACCACAGCCACCCCTCCCGCCCCCCAAACCCCCATCACCAGAATTCTGTCAAACAGGGAGGACAAGGACAAAGGCGAGGGTGGAGCTGGACAACTCGGGCCGGTGTGCCCCTGTTCTGCAGGACGGGAGTGCCCAGAGAGCAGTCTAGAGGGCAGCGGGCAGACCGATTTGGGCCCCTTCCTGAGGAGACCGGGACCAAGGCCCCCTGGCACTCCCATGTCTCTGGGCCCTCTTTCTCTAGCCGTCAGCGGAACCACCCCGCCCCCTCGCCCCCCCAGGCCCCAGGCCCTCCTCCTCTTCCCCTCTCATCTCCTCTAGGTCTTCATTTGCCTGCTCCTGCTAATCATATGCAATAAAGATATGCATGGCCAACATTTAAACAGCCCAGGGATCAATGAGTGGTCTTAAGTTTATCTGATTTTTATCAAAGCAGACAGAGCACCGGGTCGATGGGCTGCGCCCGTGTCAAGTTGACCTTTTCACAGACGGCGGCTCGGCCGTTCCCCCGGGTGCGGCCCTGTCCCCTGTCACGCGCTGAATGGCACAAGTCTGTTCCCCTCAACGACAAAGTATACAAAGATGTCTATATTACACGGGTATAGGTGTGACAGCGCTTGTGTGTTGTATTTATAAACTGTCCTTTGGCGGTGACACTTTCCCAATGATGACAGCCTTAATTTATGCAGCCAAATCTCCTCTGTGCAGAAATGAAAGCTAATTGAGTCATTACCCGCTAATTCGGGCCGGGATACCTTGTATAAATTGGCTTACTTTGTAAATCCCCCTGACACGTTTTCTCTGTGGCGCCCCACTCCAGCGCAGGGGGGCCCCCACTCTCCTGCCAGCAAAGCACACACACCGCGGGCGGGCCGGGGCTCGCCGAGATTAAGGGATTGCGGGGCGGTTAGCGGAACGGCCAGGAGAGGCGCATCGCGGCGTAATTACCTGTCACGGCGGGAGGGGGGGGCTTGCTCACCGGCTCCACTGTTGTCTTTGGAGGATTAGGCAGGTCTTCCTCTGAGGAGGGAAAACACAAACAGTGAGTCCAACACCAAGATCAACAGTTAGTTCAGGGCCGTGTCGGGGGACTGCATCACTGGGCCCCAGCGTGTGTCCACACGGCGCAGAGCCGCGAGGCCGAAACAAAGCGTCCCCAACTGTCCTGAGAGATACATTCACTGAGCTAGAACTGTGTCTACCAGTGGAATAAACCTACAGCCAAATCAACAAAGCCTTGTCATGTATTTGTTTTCCAGTTCCAGTCTATTCATGTCTCTGTCAGTGGCATCATCAGCAGGCATAAAACATGTTTGGAGAGCAGAGTTCACACACAGACAGAAAATTTGCGCGATGAAATCCTGTCAATCGTCCCCTATCAGGCAAAACAAACATCCCCTGGATCCATGCTGCCATTTTGGGTGGTGCGCTGCTGCCTGTGTGTTCTCAATTAGACCCATTTTATTTGATATAGCACTCTAAACAAAGGAAATGCCACAGCGCCCGCTGAACGCGGGCAATTTCAGGAGCTGTGATGGTTTGGCACCAGATCAAGACAAATCAGTGAGCCTCAGTGGATAGTGTGGGTGTTTTGTTGAAGCCTTGTGTTGAAATCGGTTCTAACATTAAATGTTTATAAGCGCTGATCCCACTAATCCTTAAGTGAAGAGTATTTCATATACATAATGTGTGGGGAGCAGTCAGGAAGATGGATGCACAAAAGGCCCTCAGCAAAGCCACAGCTACTACTGTACGAATCAGCCCAGGCTAAGAGCAGAGCTTAAACGCATCTGCTCTCAGCAGATATATGACTCATCTAAGCGAGAAGTGAAGTGAAACATCCCAATCTAATTATTAGCACAGAAGACGGAATAGTTGATGTATGTGTTGTGATGTGTGCATTATTCCCACTGGTTCTACAGGATGTGAGACGCTGTGGGAGTCTCCGTGAAGTGACTGGTATTCCGGGGGGGGGGAGTGGGGGGCTGGATCAGGAGCGGATCTCACAGATGGGATCGACATTATCCGCTCCACTGAGCGTTAGGATAATGCAGGCAACAGATCCTTGGCATTCCGAAACCTGCGCCTTTCATGCAGTCTGCATTCAAAACGCATCTTCTCTGGCTTTCATCGTAAACACCCCTTTCCATGGTGAATTGTGTTTTCTTGCAAATGCCACAGCAAACTCTATATAAAGGTATGTGGTGAACAGAGACACATGTACACAAACAAATGCACGCACACTCACAGGCACGCAAACACACATGCTATAAAACATACAGAAACACACACACCTGTGAGCGTACACACACACACACCCATGCACACACACACACACACGCACACACCCATGCACACACACACACACACACACACACATGCACACACCCATGCACACACATATGCACACGCACACACACACACACTCATGCTGCACGCACGCACGCACACACACGCACACACACACACACTCACACATGCACACACAGTGCTTTCATAAAGGACAACTTCAGTGTTACTGCTGTAAACCACAGACTCCAATGGGGAAAAAAAAAAAACTTGGATGGTTAGATCTTTCCAACCAAGCTCCCAACAGAAACAAAAACAGCACAGAATTGATTAGAAAAAGTTATGCATTTCCAGGGAACATCATTTGTCATTCTGTTCAATGGCATTATTATTAATCAATATGGAGTCTTACTGAAAGAGGAACATACTGTCATCACCAAGATTAATTAAGATGCTTCTTGCATAGGTAATACTCGGAGTGCCGTTTCTATGGTGAGTGGAGAGCAGATCTGGGCTGGCTGTGTACACAGGCAGCTGGTCTGCTCGGGCCCTGCTCTCCCACTGATTTCAGACAGTGAAAGAGAGAGCAAACATCATCCTTCTCCTGCGCAGCCTCTCCTACACCACACTCATGATCTATTCACCACACGAGTCTCCACTACACACTGGAGCACATACAGAGCAAACACGGAATACTGGAGCAAACACCGTGAACAAACCTGGGATACAAGAAGACGTGTACACAACAGACCCTGCAGCAAATGCACACATAAACACACACAAACAATCAAATTAGACACACACTGGACACTGGTCTACATACACATACAGAATAAACATGGAATACAGGAACATACATACATGGACTGTGCATAAATCAATGGACAAGCACATGCGTGCACACACACACACACACACAAACACATAAAATATTTCAGCCATTCAAAAATCTATATGAATGAAGACACAGGCTTAAAAACAAAATACACATGGAACACTGAGACGAGTTAGAATCACACATGGAATACATGGAACACAGTTGCTATGAAACACACTGTGAAGAGAGAATCAGCCACTCTGCACATAGACTGCCCGCACTCATTCATCTGTGATCACTCCTCTGTGGTTTATGAGCTGAGGAGGAATGGTTCCTACGCCATTAGCTCAGCTGACCACAGCCCTGCTCAGTCAGTGTTTGAGGGGAGGAAACGCTGCAGTATAACTAGCAGTGGTCAGGCATTTCAGCCAAGAAAGGGAAGCAAAGTGCTTTATCACCCATCATGAGCAGAATGCCTTCTGAGCTCCCTTCCTGTTTGAGCTGATGGAAGTCTGAGCCACTTTGTCTCCGCAGTGCTGAGGTACTGGACGGCTGCCTGCGTTTTGGACGTTCTGGAGGACCCGAGCGTCTCCAGCCTGGTTCTTATAATGAAGTGGGTCGCAGCTGCTGCGTTTGCAGATAGGACGGCGCTGTGAGCGCGCCGTATTTCTGGGAGAGGATAATTTCATCACAGACGATCTCCTCACGCTGGCGAGTGTCAGTCTGACATCTTTATTTGGCAGGAGTGTACAGGCAGGGCTGATATATAGGGCAGCATCTGCAATCAGGGCTCTAAGTGGTTGTAATCTTAGGGTGAACTGGAGCCAGATGGCCCTCGTGTCTGTAGATCATGAACGTGTGCGTGTGTGTGTGTGTGTGTGTGTGTGTGTGTGTGTGTGTGTATATATATACATTGTAGAAAATGGGTTCTTCTCTAAATCTCAAGTTTAACGACAAATGCATCTCTTCTTTGCAGCATATAAAAATTAGGTCAGATTCAATCAAATGTATTAAGGGCATATGTAATTTAATCAAAATTAATTTCAGCGTCGTTAAGGGCATATGCTGTTCTGTTTTAAAATGATAATAACTTTGCATGGTTAATTTCCCTAGCTGCAATCCCAGTGCCCTTGAGAATGAGAGTCGCCACCGTAAACTGGGTAATACGTCAGTCGGGATGAGTGTGGCACAAATGCAGATATGAGGCACCATCACTCCCACACTAGGCCCGATCCAGACTGGCCGCTCCCACCGTGCCATGGACCTGCAAGAGGCAAGCGGCCCAAAAGCTGCGCAGCTAAGCCAAAAATCACAAAAGCATCTGGGAGAAAGCTGTTAAATCTGCTAAAACCTCCAAACGTCATGCCAATCTAACTAAAGAAATCACGCCTACACTGCAAAATAAGCATTATAACTTGGAATGTTTGTTAATGGTTTGCCTTATTGTACAGTTAACTTAAAGTGATTAAACACAAGCTAGATATACAAAACTTATTAATGATAGCTCAGTAGCTGTATCTCTGGATGTAAAAGCAGTTCTGGCCACGGCGTGAGATTGGGAAGAATATTGCATTTCTGGAATGTGATGGGGGCGTATCATTTAATGTCTGGTTTAACAGTGATTCTCAGACACCTAGCCTAGGGAACATTCCACGGTTGTAAGACACACAGAAGCAGAAAAATTTCCAAACACGTGATACTGAATACCTCAGCCCTGTGCTAAAACCTCTGCTAGTGCCACTCTCCTACCAGACTACATCTGCCCGTCTCTAAAACGGGATGTAATGCACAATGAGCCGAACACTGTCTGAAACCACTGGCCTTTCTGGGAGTCAGTGAGTGACAGTCAGCCGCCCTGCTGTGCACTATTACAAAAACAACCGATCCTAAGCCATTACAAGTAAGCCCATAAAAGCACCACACAAAATCATCCACAATGACCAGTGTGGGATGATGTAATATACCCAAACCAGGCATTTCCAAGACAAAGAAACATAAACTACACTTAAAATGACACAATATAATAACAGAGTAACTATACACTGCACTAAATCTTGAATAAGAGAAAAAAAACCTATGATATAAAGGGATTTAAGTGGTAGGTTCACACCATAACTTCAATTCCCTGCTCCGTTCTGCCATGTATGTGCTTTGCCTCAACTTGTAGCCTTGTTCTGTCTTGCTACCGTAACTCTTATTTTAGTAACATGCTAAGTGGTCCCAAGATGTCACTAGTATATTGAGCCACACATTTCAGAAGGAACGAGAGTGGAGGAGAAATACATTCGTCTTCCAGAGTGACTGTTAAAATAAACGTCTGGTGGAACAGGGTTCCAGGTGGCATTCCGGAAACTTCCGCTCGTCTCCTGGGGTCTGCTGACTTCACACATTGCGCAGGAAAGTTACAGCACATTCCGCTGGTTTGGGCCAACGTTTTCTCCACCTCTCCAATAGTCACGCATCCATGCAAATTAACACTCTATTGTTTACTACTTTCATTTATCCATTACTAAATGTAATACTGATTTCTAATTTCATGGAGTACCTGGGATGTGGTAATGATTTGGATAACACACAGACCTGCCAACATTGGAAACTAACCCAGATCTGGACATTGGCTTCATGCATGTCAGTCCCAAAATTGAATCAAATACTTTTAAACTTGTCAAATACTGTTTGTACCCTTTTTATCCAATTTGAAATTGTGGGTTGAATTTGTAGACCTACATCTCATCATGCGATGTCTTCAGTCAGCCCCAGAGAATACTGACAAGTGTGTGCTTTCCTCCTACACGTATGCTGGCAGGACCAACACTTAATACCATGCTGTGGAGCGAACCACAGCACCGAAGCCTAGTCTTTACAGAGAAGAGCCAAGCACCAGCCTCTTTGTCAAGTAACTTCAAATACATCAGAAGCCCCAGTGTACAGCCAGGCTGTCTGGCAAGTCATTTCTTGAAGCCTAAATTTTAATTTAAGAAACTGCAGGAACTCATAACGTTGTCCCACACTGGCACTACATTAAATGAGTTGCCTTAATTTAAGGGCAAAGCACACTGCAGCTAGTCTGACTTGGCCTAGATATGCTTTGGAGATGGTAATGAAGTGAGGGAACATGTAATGCATTGATAATATAAAAATGTGACCCTGGAGCTCACCTGCAACCCTGCGGCTCAGGTGCTGTTTTCCAGCCGGGCTCAGGTGCTCCGCCGCCCAGGTGTTAGTGCTATCACAATTTCCCTGTGCTTTGCATATGCTGGAAGGTGCAATGTGCTCCCGGCGGTGAGCCCACAGAGAGAATGTTTTTATTACGCTGTCGCAGGGTAACACGGCGAGCATTGCAAATCATTTAAGGGGGCCGGGCGGGGAAGTTAACCATGCCTCTGGTGGAGATTAATGCCTCAAGAACAAGGTCAAAAAATTACT
>CM040760.1:21113601-21121101 GCA_022829145.1 Albula goreensis
ATAAGTCCTGTTCTAAACCTGAGCCAGCTTCCACTGTGCCATTCACTGATATCTGATAATCCTGTGAATTTAGCTTCTCCTCATGTTATCTCAGTTCTGTTCACCCAAACACATGAATTAGATTTATGCTTAAAGTTTATCTCTGGCTGCCAGGAGTCACAGAGGGGCGACATTTTCCCATCAATGTTTTGAGCAGTTTTATTGTGGTTTATCAACCATTCCACAGAAAATTGTTTACATATCATACTTTTCGTAACTGCGAAGTGATCCATCAGGGTCTGCTTTAAATCAAACACTGAATGCTAACGTCGAAGTAACTCTGACTATCTCTGTTGGGTCATTTTTGCTGGTACAGCATAATTTCTTTTCCTTTATGAGAAACAATCTGTGACTTGATATATTTATGGGTATGCAGATTTCATAAATACTACGCACCACAAGAACTAAGAATTATTGTTTTAAATTGAATTAAATGCATAACCATTTGTGTTATTGACTGCCAGTCTTTGATACTCCATCCAGGAGTACATGAGACATACCTTTTCTGCGCTTCTCCAGGTATCCGGCCTTGAAAACTGATGGAAGATCCTGAGCAGGTATGGGTGGAGCATGTTGAGCACCTGGGAGAATCCATAAGAACAGGTCAGAACACCACAGGTAGCACACACTGTGCACATGTTACTGGGTGCCCTCAAATATATCCATGCACTTCAGTGCAAGTCACTGAATGCACAGAATTAGTCAAACTCACACCATGACTAACAGCAAAGGAAGCCATATTGAGACTGAAAATCCACAATCAGAGATGCCACGTTCTAAACCAGTCATTTTAATCATACAATGAACTACTTTCTCTCAAACTAAACTGAATTCTCAAACATGCATTTATAATTGGTTGTAAAATCCCCTGCTGTGACCGTTCATGGTCAAAAAAGTTTTTAAAAATCACTATTTTTCCAATGTGTTTCTTGGGAAGGCTTGGTCCCAGCATGCCATACTATTGCTGGGTTTGCTACATTCCATATAACCTGTGACTCTGGTGCTGAGCAAAAGATGTTCCCACCATTTCAACTTAAACTCTTACTCAAACAAAGAAAATGCAGAAAAAAGTGGTTCAGCAGTTTCTTAACTGCATGTTAAAAAAGTCTAAAAGTTGTCTTCAGCCAATTCAAGAGGTCTTGCTCAAAATGAAAGAATGAGAGCAGAGAAGGGAGAAGTAGGTCAGATGTAGCACAAAGCATCCATCTAGAGAAAGGTGAGGTGGTGAGACCTGAGAGAGGATGATCTGTCCTCTCCTGTTCTTCCTGGGACAGAGCCGAGGGGTTGGGGGTGCTGTGTGAAGAGTGGGGGTTGGAGAAGGCACCTTCGTCAAAGCTACTGACAGTTTCTTCAGTGTTAGCAATTGTCCCATTCAGTTACCATCATGACCATACTGTGCACATACACCATACTCTTCTTTTGGCTTACTGAAATAATGTTCCCACAAAAAAAAAAAAAAACTCTGGTGAGAGCACACTCTCAGCATTATTAATGTTGTGTCAAGTGAACCTCAAAATGCAACCATGTGCACTGGACGCTACATACAGCTTAGCTTGGAGGCTGCGCGGGCCTGCGTTTCTGCAGTCACATACAAACGACATGAGTCTGAGTGCATGTCTGAGGTCATCGCACAGAACAGGCTTGCGTCTCACCATTTAGTGAGACAAAGTAGCATATCATTTGACCAGTTTTTCAAGACGCTGCTCATAGGGAGCACTGAGGAATGACTTCAGTCATGTGGGTTCAGAAGGAGCTGCAGTCGTGTTTATATTACCTTTTCTGCCCCAAGAAGACACCCTTATCCAGAGACAATCACGCAGCTGACACAGCTCCTTGCAGTGGATCGCACTATGCTGACACATGAGGATAGCTTACCTCAGCCAGCACACAGCGACTGGGACAGCACAATGAAGAGGAGCAATGACACTGGAGGTGCTGAGAGACAGGTAGGGCAAGAGCGAAAATAAATTCTGACTAATTCACACCGTTCCATACAAAAGGCATTGAGATTGACTTGGCATCTCATTGAGAACGGAGTTTAAATGATGAGCACTGTTCTCCTTGGGGAAATAACTGTATAGAGTGACATAGAGGGACCATGTGACCCTCATATGTTTTCATACCAACAGCAGACCGCAAAAAAACAGCCTCTATTTTCCAGCGTTTACATGCCTGGACGCCTCAGACGTAATCTGAGATAAGCAATGACAGACACCCTTTGACGATTACATTTAAAGCTCCACTGCTTCCTTGTCTCAGAAGAGTTTATTTCACGGCAGATGAATAAACCATGCAAATACACAACAACATCTTCCTTCCACAAACAGTGATCTTATCAGGGCTTATCAGAGCTGCGGTTTTATACAAACAATAACGAGCAGGAATTAAATCTGATTCAGCCATCACAACAAATAACATGCTTTTCAGAGGCGAGGAGGGAAAACCAGGTCTGCAGCAGTCTGACGGAACAGCCTGAGAGTCTCTTCCAAGTTATGTCTTTTTTTTTTGTAGAAAAAAAGTCTCTACACTGGAACTAGATGCTTTCAGTAGCACCCCCCCTCACCCCCTCGAACCCCACCCCCGCCACAAACCCTTTGAATCTCATCTCTGATTGCTTTATTATTAAATTACTCATTGCAGTCAATGCTAGCCACTGTTTTCATTCTGACATGGGTGTGATTAGCACGACATTCTTTTCTTTTTTGGAAGTTCCCTATTGGTTTTACAACCACTGACCTCATGAAGCAATACATCTCCCCGTACTCCTTGCGCAACTCCGCCCCGTTACACACTCTGTATGGTGGACGCCACAAATCAGGCTCATCAGTCCAGCACGTTGTCACCCGTCACAAACGCACGCACGGTGTCCGACACAGCGCACAAACACGCAAACACGGCCGGCTCAGAGTGCAGAGAGACAAGTTCTCCTGCAGAATGAGGACAGTAACGACTGCCAGCTCTCCCATTTATCAGTGTCACTCTGTCACCGCTGTTTAAGACGGCACTGTCCATGTCTTCATTAGGGGTAAATTAATCTGAAATATACTCCGGATGATTTATTAGCATCAGATCATGGCATGGTTGTTAGCTCACATGAGAAAACGACAACTGAGCCCGGAGTTATTATTTTTTTTTTCTTCCACAAGGTGTAAATGAAGGTGGCCGGAAACAGAGAGACGGGTTCTGACAGGACAGCATGGTGTGCATGAGGCCTTCTTCAAAAAGGTCGGACACAAGATATTTTACAGTCACCTTTGCCAGCGTGCTATAGGCATCCATAGGATGTGCAGGGATTAACATAATGACTGATGAGCTGTTGATGCAAACCCTATAATAAAACAGAGAACATGGTTCCCTACCCCTGCTATAGGGTACCTCTCACAGTTAGGGTTAAGCCCTCGCTTGTTATCCCATGCATTTCAAGCCTTTGTTAACAAGTCTGCTTCTCTGATTGGTTGTGGTAGCCGATTTACCCTTTCGACATGTGACAGGTCACCCATTGGGAAGATACCGGGTTTACCACCGGAAATCCACGCATCCGCACCGCCCTTGAAATGTGCTGTGGAACCAAGGAGTGGACCGTGATGAACTCATGAGAATCATGCGTCTGTGTGCGTACGTGCGCGACAGCCTGCAGGTGCGCGAGTGTGTGTACAGACGGACTGGAGGAAATCACTATACAAGGAGTACTGGGAATTCTCAGGCGCTTGTCAGTGCTGCGCAGAAAGGCGTCCTTCTCAGTTCATTATTTTCTGAGAAACACGCTCTTCCTGATGTATCTTTCCATTAGACGTTTGGCAAAAATCACAAATTTATTTAATGATGACAGAACACATTTTGATGCAGCCGTCTCACAGTCCTGCATTCTGCCAAACTGGCAGTGCTTTCCGGATGAGGAGGCAGAGGAGAGCGGAGACATTAGGCAAGCCATCAGTCTTCTCTGTCTTCAGCAGATAGCGCGACAGTGAATCTGTCACCCCTCTGACAATAACATTCATTATCGATGTAAATGCTACTCTCGCCTCCCTGTCGTTTTTTTTTCCCCGCTGCAGATCTCTCGTCGATATGTGCCTCTCGGATGGATCCGATCCTTTATGAGATTGAGCGCATAGGGATGAGGGGGCTGGTCCAAACGCTTACGCTTAATCCCACTTCATCCTGCTATGACTGCCGTTCATTTCCTCTCGCCGATAAAATGCGTCTCACCTGTCACCTGCTCTCCGACTCACGGTCCAAGCCCCTGCCACTTGACGAGAAAAGAAAGGAACTGAGAGAACTGAAACGTTCTCCGGACTGTGTTCACAGTAACGCTACCTCAGCAACTATTTAATAACTGTTAAACAACACTCTCCACAAGATAGTCCCTGGGAAGCCATACAATACACACAACCTTGTATAGAAAACCCTGCAACACCGCCAATAAGTAGCAGCACAATACCATTTATACTGTCAAACAATGAAAGTTTTAAGTGTTTGAACTGACAGCAACCTTCAAGTGGTGTAGCAATGCATTCTAATGTGACATAGCAATGTTTAATTGTGATGTCACAGCATACTTTCATATATTCTTGGATTATGTAATAATATCAAATGAATTCCTGCATGAATTCCTGTGTGATGTAACAATGTTTGATGTGTTCTCGTATGAGTCTTGTATGATGTAATGATGCTTAATGGCCCAAATCATTACCAGACCGTGCAAGTGCCAACTGTAACCACAAGGCCCGCGGGGTGATGTACAATCGGCCGTAACATTGCTCACGGGTGAGCTGGCACAGACGTCTGTTTCTCACTGCTCAGTAACTCTTCTGGTCAACCAGACGCGTATGATCTGCAGTGGCTGAGATAGCTCAGCTGGCAGACTGCAGAGGGGAGAACAGGCAGTTGGTTACTGCATGCATTTCTGAGGACACACGCATTAATCTATGTGGAATGAAGGAGGACGATGCAGCAATTTTGCACTAAAGGGGGCAGAACATAAGGGGGTAAAAAGGGTATTTGGACCGACAAGAGAATCCTGGTCTTTCTGTTCTGTGGACCCTGGCTGGTACTGAGGCGGCGTAATTACTACAGTATCAATGATTAAATACCAGTACTTTCCTGGCCTGGTGTCAAGCAAAAGGAATCATATGGCAGGAAGTTGACCTCAGCTCACTGTAAAAACAGACCTTTGGTCCGTACTTATAGAAGTGTGAAGTCATCATCTCCTGTGTCTCACTGCCTCATGCGGTGTCTGGCCTGCTGGGTGACCCCGCGCCCCCCCGCGCCCCCCCCGCACCCCTGCCCACCGAGGAGGCCTGACAGGGTATCCATCTAAACCTAAATGAGGAAAAACCTCACCTCACTGCCAGAAAAGGCTGGTCCACACAAGTCTGACCTGCTGGTCAGACACACTGTCCATCTGTGTAACACACACACACACACACACAAGCACACGTACACACACACACACACAAAAATGCACACATGTACACACACATACACATATGCAAGTACAAAAACACACATAAATATAAAAAAAAACATACATTTAGGCATAAACGAGAGCAGGCACACACACACACACACACACGTGTACACACAAATTAAGCAAGCTCAGAACTTTTCCCCTTTTGAGGTAATGGTCATAGTTACAGTAAATTCCCAGTCGTCTGGAGGAAGGCACCAGGTTTCAGTACTTCCTCATTCATAATTCCTTTCCTCTTATTTTTGTCACTCAACAGAATTCTTTTTTTTTTTTCCGAAAAGGACAGTTATTTTCGTTTGCCTGCTGTCACTGAAAGACAAATTGCAGAAACACCTCTGAAGAAAGAACGGAATGTCCTGTTGTGGGAAAACATAAGCCCAAATAAGTGAGATCTATTTTACAGTTCACACAACGCAGCACAGCTTCCACGGTACGGGTCATCGCCAGACCGCTGAACAGAGGTAAAATTTGTAGAAGGAGCTGCTAGGTGCACTGAGGTGAGAGTCTGATATGTGTGTGCGTGTTTTTGTGTGTGCGTGCTTTTGTGTGTGTGTGTGTGTGTGTGAGAGAGAGAGAGAGGGAGAGAGAGAGGGAGAGAGTGGAGGGCCAGTATGGGTGAGGGAACCAGTCAGCAGGATACAGTTTTGAGCTAACAATTAACTGAATAAATCAAATTATATTAGTCAATTCAACAATCCATCCCTTGATTAAACTGTATTCGAAAGGGTACCTTCAGAAACTGCATGATATCCATAAATGACATTTTGGAATCAAGACAAGGTGCCCCTGCATTCAGACTCTCAAATCTGTGAATATCTCTGCTAGAGAGCCACATACAACTACCACAAATATGGAGAATAAACAAGGTAAGGCAACGTTTACCGGATTCAAATTACTTGGTGGGGTATTACAGCGAAGAACTAACCACAAGGTTGCAGGTTCGAGCCACAGGTGTCACAGTTAAACCAGGTACTGGACATTCATGCGCTTAAACAAATGTGTGGTAACAGGTTCACCCGCATCACCTCCCACACCCGTGATTCTCTCGACTCTCCGAAAATCGCGAGGCACCGCACTCCCAGCATGCTCCAGCCAGGCCCAGACCCGCCGACCATCTGTCATGCGCCCTGGACTCGGCCCAGACTGCTCCTCCACGTTTACCTCTAATTGCACTTAATGCTGCACTAATTGTTTCAATTGGGAATAATTTTGCACAGACAAAGTTGACTTGTACCATGAAGCCGGGGGCGCGCTTTTTGCAAGGAGTTGGCAAGACCCATCTTTCATCCCTGCTCAGCTCGGGCCCGAAGGGGCCTGGCGGAGGCCGGGTGGAGGGGTGGGGGTTGGCTGGTCTGTGACCATGTGCCTCATGGGCTGGAACGTGGAGTCCAACAATTAATCATTCCACCGAGCCTCTGGGTACCTTAAGGGCATGAGGTCTGTGATGTCTGTGATGTATGAACGGTGCCAGAGCAATGAGTCCAAGACGCAAAACCCAGCACCGCAAAGTAGGCCCAAATCACCCGTCCTTTAATCACAGTCAGGGCAAGCACCATTAGAAATCCACTATCTCTGCTGCACTTACGTTTCCACTAAATGCCTGGATGAACTGCAGGGGCGGAAGACTTGAATTGTAATTAAACTGGTATGGAAGCCAGGATCACATTCACCCTGCCCCCTTTTCCTCTGCTAAAACAAATTACACAACAACCTCACACATGCTCTGTGGCATTGATAAGTAGCTATGAAATTAACACTGAGTTAACGACCGTCATCTTACTTCTGCATTTGTGTCAGTGGATTTTAATCTGATGATGTTCCCTTGCACAGAGCGCTCAGGCTGCTGCATGAGAAGATTTCATGGCTGGAAATGAAAACGAGTCCTGAAACATTGTCAACATTCTCCAAAAGACAGCCACTGGGAAAAAAATCTATTTATTTCAAATTTTTAATTTCTATTCATTATGAATGGAAATTCCATCTAGTTTTAGTCC
>CM040760.1:21126101-21366101 GCA_022829145.1 Albula goreensis
GTTTTTTTTTTTTTTTTTGGATGCATATGCATTTACACAACTAGATGGAATTCAGATTAGGAGCCTTTCTCAGGGGTACAACAGCAGCGCAGCCAATGGCAAAGCAGCACACCATCTTACCCACAACCACAACATTACGCTGCATTCTGACTGGTTACACAGGCGTCATGAGCTGTAAGCGTATAACCGTGACCCGAGGGAAGAAGAAGCTCTCTTACCATCATAGGCGGACTCCTCATCCTTGTCGGTGCGCTCGGAGTGCAGCGATCCGCCTTCGTTGTTGCTGTCCGCATCTTCCCCCTCGTCCGAGTCCTCAGCCTCTCCTGGGTGACACAGTCAACGATGCCAAGCTCAGATACACGATAACGAGCCAGCGACAAACAAAATGATTCAACCGTGTAGCCAGAGAACTGAACTCATAACCCAATCAGTATATGATTCTAGACTCTAATGTAACATTTTTAAAAAAGGGTAAGGCTTTCCTGCCAGCTGCTGAAAGAGAAAGCAGTTTGCAGGCCATTTTTAATGTGGTCACCAAAATAACAGCAAAGAAAATAATGAGCAGAAGAAGCTGAAAAAAGCATGCATAGTTTGCCACATTAAACAAACTAGATGAGTCACAGTATGTCATTTTGACATGTCACAGATTAAATTGTGTTTCTCAACAATGGTTTTTAAATGCACAGCATGCTTGTGCTCAGCAGATCAAGCAGTTATCACTCTTGCAAAGATACTTGGTGCTAAACTGATGGCTGTTTAGCTCTGTGTACATAAGCCTGATCCTTCCAGTCATTTTCCTGTGATAGATCGATCTGTAATAGCTACTCTCTTTCTCTTCAGTTTTGTGGCCTTCATACCATCCCCACTGTAATATGTTACGGCACTGACAGGCTACTCATCTTCAGACAGGTCTGCAGTTTCTAATTCTCTTCCCATATCACAAAACAGGGCAGGGACAGAACCAGCCGGGTGCTGTATGCATAATTAAGGCTTTAGGATGGAAAGGAGACCAGCGAGCTGTGTTAAAAATTAAATAATGCAACAGGGCAGCGGCAAACAACTCCAGTTTTAATGTACAGCCCAGACCAGCAGCTTGCTTAAAATAGTTGTACATTTTAGAACAGAGCAGACCATATGTAGTCATTAGTGGGGCAAATATATTTCTGTTACTTCCTCATGGCTTAACTCTGGTTTCCTGTTTGCTTCACACACCAAAGAAGCTTCTTCTCAGCATGCTCTGTAGCCAGGCTGAATGCTTGGCATCAGCTACACTTCTACCGCCTTTTTTGCTGCCTAAAATTTTTGCAAAGTAACACAGCAAGAAGAAGGCAGGCATACTAGTTTTAGTTTTTATTTACTCCTGGAGCTCTACTGGAGGCAAAGTGGGACAGTGGGGGGGATGGTGCAATCCCCATTGTTAGCAAAATGACCAAAATGCATCCCCCTTGTTAACCCACCATCCATCATGTGTGTGTGTTGGTTGGTGGTGTGGGTGCAGGGATTTGCACCCATTGGGTCATTTCCCCCAGTTAAAAATTAACAAATCACCTACTGCCCACAACCATTACACATGCTGCATTCACACACAGTACTTACGTTTTTCCCTAAAGTCTTGAGGGTAGCTGTAAAAGAAAAAATACACATCTTTCAAAAACATGCATAACATTCATTATTCATTCTGCACCTCATAACATATTCCCCATGAAAAGACTAAAAGCATTAATGATTTTAAGACTTCCAAGCTACTGGATTGCACAGGCTCACTGTTATGGTTGACACATTACCTGTTTTACTGCAGTTTGTCAGTAAGACTAGTTTGGCACATGACATGCTGTGTAGGCCATATTGGCAAATACTGTACTGTATAAACCAATGTTCTTCAATTGAACTGTCATAAACTCCTGCAGCAAACAGATTTTTGCACCATCGGCCATATTTTTTTTTTTTTGCTTTGTAACATTACATATTATTATGATCAATGACTGGATATCAGAAAATATTGTCTGCTGACGTGTCAGTAAGTTTGCAAGCAATATACCTTGATTTGGCCTCTTTTATCCGTTTGAGAAACCCATCTCTTTTTTCTTTCGCCTTCTTGCTCAAGTTCTCTGCTTTCAGACCATCAGACAGAAAAGCCTCCAAGTCTGGAAACGAATCCCAGTGTGAAAGGTGTCACAATATTGAAAGTAAAGGCAGTAGATAATTAGCCTCACCTGTCAGACTTTTAATGCTCCAGTCTGACTGAGAGTTTACCAAACTCCAGGGACTTTGCTTTGGTCAGTTACTTCTGAGAGATTATGATTATGCAGCAACTCAATCTAACTGAACCACTGATACATAACATAAAGCTGGTCGTACTTAATCACATCACATGAAAACAATCTAACTTCCCTTTGGAGGAGTTAGATGTTTGTATAGTGACTAGTAGAAAATTGAAGTTGAAAGCTTGTATTACAGTGGTCACATGAAGAGTACAAAGCACTCACTGTGAAAATTCAGCATTGCAGGTACAATGTGTAATAACAGTATTTTGAAAAGACAATTTGCATTTATTATGCAGCCACTGCAAACTGAATCCACACATGGGCTTGTTACGCATGGCAACCAATGGCTTATATCTGTCATACAACTGTGTGCCTCAGAAATTCTCATTTAGAGTATGATGACAAACAACTAAACTACTTTATTTACAGCATAAGACAATAATATATTTAACTAATTAATTACTTTAATTAATACAACAAATCGATTATTTTCACAGAAATAGTGGTAGTATTGATTTTGTCGAGTGATCTATTGATGGTCTATGAAATAACTTTCATTTACTAAAAATTTTTAATTATTCACATGGTATGTAAACATTCGCATCATTCAATGAAGCTACCTGTAGAAACGAATTAACAGTACTCAACATCAACTAGCCAGCAAACAGTTACTCCTCGCTGATTCAGTGGCAGCCTTCGCCCACATCATTTTATGTGGCCTATCTAAAATCTCCATGTAGGTTACATTATAAGTTTGACTTTGGACACCATTGTTGTTTTCCTGAGTTAGTTATTCCAGCTAGAAACCGTACATTTTCATCAATCTGTTTTACTATACTTCCTCTTGAAGTAGTGGAGTCTATAGCCAACACCGACTGTACTTCCACAAAAAGTTTAAGAGTGTCGTTTAACGACAGCACACAAATGTCTTAATCGTACAGTATTTTCTTAGTACCTGAAATAAGAGCTGTTATATCCTCTGGAATTGGCTGCATGGTGGTGCACTTCTTGGTCGTAACCCTCTATTCAGCTAGCGTACACGGAAGTTGGGATAAAGCAAACGGTAAGATACGGAAGTCGACAGAAACATTTGATTAGTGTAGCGGCTCAAATGCCTCACATTCGGCTTGGACTTCTGAAACAACATTAGCTCAGCTGTGAGTCCAACTTCCTCCTTCAGAAATCTCTCTGAAAAATGTTCATTGCAGTGGGCTGTCGCCACTAACTCGGATCTCATTGGTCCTTCTCGACTTGCACTGCTACGCTTGCTCAAGTTCAGTCGGGCTGGACGTTTGTGCTGTGAGCTGCAACAGTGGCAGTCGGCTGTAACGCGGTGCATTTCAAGTGTGTCTGAACAATGCATCCATATGTTGCTCATGTCATAGAGAACTTCATAAACATGCCAACGAAGGTTGGATGAACAGAAGACCCGACACCATTGTTTCACATGACATATTACCTTATATATTTAAATGTTATTCAGTACTACATTGATGATGTGGTTTTAGTTTAATGTATCATGGCCACAAAGCATCACTCTTGCAAGTCAGCTGTTGCATTTCTTTAAAGTAATTTTTTTTTCAGTTGTACCTCTGACGCGCCCTAATAAAATGTACAGCTTTCCACTTTTTCCTTTTACTTGTAGTGACCGTTACTACTTGACTCATCACATCTGGGAAAAGAGAGCAAACGGGTATGTACTGAGGACGTTGAGGACGTTTCTGTTAGTTCCCTAGAAATAACGTCGGATACGGTTTTCCAAATTATTGGCACTACGTACTCCACCACTAGAGGCGCTGTTACTCGCCGAATCGGTGGATTGAGAATGTCATTCTTCAGGATTTTAGTCATTCGTTCTTGCAAATAACAGTATCCCACGCAGGCTAGCTGACACACATGTTTTCCACAACTCTAAATACGTTGAATGTCGTGACATTTTTTTAAATAAACAGCAAAATTGTTATTTTTTTAGTAAACAGATGACAAAATACTTTTGTATGTATGACTTTATGTTTATTAAACACTCGAAGTAAACTGTAACAAAATAAGCTCAACTGAATTTTATGAAGTTGAAGGTATCTGATAAAATCAATAACAGTTAAACACTGAGGAAGGAATTTTGGCGAAATGGCAAAAAAATGGAGAAACCTATCAAAGTCAAAACCCTTGCCACTCGTAGCATTACCTGTAAAACGGATCATCTTTATGAAATAATATACCTGTCAACATTCGACTAAATCCATATTGGTGATGTTCTGCAGTACATAAATCACAGAACAAACTGCTTTTCCTTTTGTCCCCAGGTTTGGTGGTCTTCAAAGTTTGTGTTACCCCTGGGTTTAAATTGACAGCAACAAGTGAGGGAAGGAGTGGAAAGTATGCAGCTAAACTGGGAGCTATTCGAATCAGTTCCAACTCACTTAAAGTGCTTTGGTTTTGCATATAATTTTATTTTTATTTAGTATATTAGTAATCATTTATCCTAAAAACTCTTGAGTGAGATTGTCACCTCTTTTTTATTTTCAGATGTTTTTTCCTTGATAAAAATAATCTCAGTCTAAAATCTTCTGGGGCCACTAATAGCACAGGTCAGCAGGCTAAACGATAAACTCATAGAATGAATGCAAACCCATGAACTGATTGGATTGATTTGTAATTGACTGAGCTTGTGTTATTATGCTAAATGTTTTTCTTTTTTTGCCAAATATCTCCTATTAATGACTTTAAGTAAGTGAGTAAATAAATAGATAAATAAATAAAATGGTGCTCCAAACAGAGAAGATCTGAATTAAAAATATACATGTAATGGAATATCCTACAGTGTCCTTTAAATCTGATGTAAAATTTCAGAATTTAACCCTGTTTTGACAGACTAACTAACGTCCACAAAAATCTTACCCACATATTTCAGTTACTGAATTAAACATTTCCTATCTTTTAGATTTCAGTTATCGCGTGTTAAATAAATAATTTATAAATAGGGCTTAATGAGAAGCAGGCAGTCGCCTTCACCAGTTGTGTTTATCCTGCACACTTCTGGCGATATTGCACAAAGCACACTGATCAGAGGTCAATAGTGGGTTTTTTTTTTTTTGTTCGAATCTCAGAATGCAATGTATGGACACCACCTCATCCATAATGACAAAGCGCAGATTGAGGGCCCGTTCCTGTCACTATCTGTAGGGTCGTGACCTTTTCTCTCCAGATAATCCACACTCAAAAGCCCTAATTACTGCGGCCGATCCACGGCCCATTTAGCGCGTGCTGATCAATACGTTTGATCAGGGCCTGGTGCGTATTGGGCCATCGGGCGCTCTTACTTTGTATGGAGCAGTTTTCCATCTCATTGACTGGTGGGCATCCAGCTACATGCACAGGCATTCACGCCTGTGTCGGTCGGCTGACCTCAACGAGCCAGCTCTCCGTCGCAAAAAGCTGTCTGAAACACTGACTATGAGAGACGTCACAACTTTATATGCAGCAGAGCCAACTCTAAGTAACACCTTGAACAGTTCCTTGAAGCAACATGCATTTTCCTTGCATGCAGGTTTTATATTATTAGCTAATCTTATACAACGAGTAAAGACTATAAGGGAGGTTGATAGGTGTGCAGGGGGGAGGCAGCTTCGCAAACTCAAACCTGTCTCGAAACGTAACCCATGTGAACCTTATTGAATAAATAAAAGAACCCCTTCCATCCATCAGTCAGAAGCTGCTCGTCAGGAGTTTGGGTCTCCATGTGGGGGTGAGGGCTGGAAGTCTTCATCTCGCCCTGGGACCTGAGGGGTGCTGCTGGCTTTGGGAGGACTCCTTTCATCCCTTGCCAGGGCTCAGGTGCGGAGCTTGAATATGAATACCGTCCCACATCTGGATTCCTCCCTGAGCTCTGCGGAGCTTCTGACACTCCGCAGTAGCAGAAAGGCAGTCTGCCCTGAGGTTCGACAGGGATCCTGCATTGTGTTAGTCCCTCCCTTCATGGTCCTCCATTTCCAAACACACAAACTCACACGCAGCTACGCAACAAATGTGCGGTTACACATTCACATATCCACACAAATATCCACGCACACACACGCACACCAATAGCCAAATATTTTCACAAACACACAAACACGCACACATGCACAAACACAGTCACACATCCACTCACACACACATGCACTCACAAACACACAGTACACAGTATACACGTCACACCTAAACATACAGTCTAAGCTAAAATACATTCCAGTGCATCATGATCAGAAGTTAACATACTGGCCGTAACTCCACATCACAGAAGTGGTGCTAAATTCATGTCTCATTTCCAAAGTGAACAGTGACTGTGACTCCTGAGGAAGGAGCCCATGGGAAAGCTCATTGAACAATCATTAACTAACCATGTGCACAGGAGGAAGTAGTATTACTACCATGCATTTGTTCCATCCATGCATTAAACCAGCTGATTCCAATTAGCACAGCTCTTCTTTAGTGAGATTTAGTGAAATCAGCTGGTTTAGTGCATGGATGAAACAAACACATTATGGTGCTTCCACTTTCTGACACTGGGGTTTTGCACCTCTATATGTGTGTGTGTAGAGAAGACATGGAGAGATGAATGGGTCTACAGTGTGAGGCAGTGAAGGCAGTTGATTTGAGATACTCACAGGGTGCATGAGTCTGGGCATGAGGAGGATGGGTTCAAAACCCAGGGGGAAGATTGTTGATCTACCCTTTGGCAAGTTTATTTACCTAAAGTGTTCCTGTGTAAGGGTTCTCCATTGTCATCGAGTTACCGAATATCACATGTAAAGCTGAACATGCTGTCGGTTGCCCTCAAAAGAGTGTCTGCTGAGAAAATAATCTAGTGTCACATGGCATGAAGTGTATGAGAGTTTAGGTAGGGGTGAGGTGGACAGGGGGAGCTCTGTGAGTATCTGCTACCCCAGGGTCCTGCGCAAGCAGGCCAATAACTTTTTCATCTGGACCAAAGACTCCTGCCTGTCACTCTGTGGTCAATCACTGACTCTTGAACCTCCGCTGACCGGTCTGTGACTGCAATCTGCATGGGGGGGGAGCTGAGAGACGGCCTGACCTTTGACCTCACCCTCGCAGAGAGAGTGCGGTGTCACACCTCGTCTCCTCGCAAAAGCTCTGCGTTTCTGCATTTCATCAGGTCCGGGCGTGAGCGGGGAAGAGGAGAGGCTCCCTCCAACGGAGGCAGTGGGGGAGGTGTGTGTGTGTGTGTGTGTTTAAGGAGAGGGGTCATCTAGAGAACACTGAGGTAAAACTCTACACTCAGTGCCTTCAGCACCCCCCCCCCAACCCCCACACCCTTCCCTCTTGCCATCCAAGCAGAACATCCGGCCTGTTTCTACAGACCCTTTCATGAGCGTGTACATTCAGCTGCATACACAGTAGCTGCCTTCCTGCAGCGGCTCTAAAATGATTCACGGAGCGCACCCACGTTTGCGTTCATATAAAAACATGAATGCGTCTGATGAGCTCCAGTCAGCGGCCGTGATACAAGCAGCATCATACGCTTGAGCTATCGCATAGCTCCAGGGCAGTGCTCATTGTTTTCTTTACCCTTCCCTGGCAGTGAATGGAGTCCTCTTTCTCTGCCATCTCAGTTTGCTGCTCCTTGATTCTCCCAGCCCCTTTTCAGCGCTTGACTCAGTGGCTGTAAGCAGAGAACCTAAACTGTGTCTTCGAAAAAAAATAAATTGTTGTGCCCCCAGAAAAGAAGGAGCTGAGTTCCAGGATGGGTCTACAGAAGGGTCCCTAAACCCTATGATTGTACTGCTGCTTAAAAAAGCGACACTAATCCTGTTAAGTAGATGTTTATCTGAGTGAGGGCCGGAGAGGCCCGAGTGGCACCGGAATCGATCTAGCGGCTCATTTGCATGCAGGCATCTGCTTATTGCCTTGTTTTTTGATGCCGTACGTCAAGGGAGCGCCGCTCTGAAGCTGCAGAAATTAACATTGTTTTAATTTATTCAGCGCATACCTTTACCCTCAGGGCCTCGTAAAATATATATATTTTTTTTCCAGAACCAGTTTACTCAACAGGGTTTACTCTATCTTTCTGAAGAAATAAATCAAGGAAACGTCTCTCCCTTGATCTGAAAAGAGGGCTATAACTGCTGCCCTCTGGAATAATGGTATTGATTGCATAGGACAGAAGTGTGCTTGCCTGTATGAGTGTTCACATCATGTAAGAGTAAAAGACTTGAATACAGATTATGTGCTACAGAAATTTCCTCTCGTATTTTATTCGCAATGAGGAATAAAAGTATAGTAAAAGTATTCAAAAGCAAACAATGCTTCAGGCACTGAAGTGAATTTTAGTAATTGCCAATATAATGTAAATCTGTTACAGATTGGGAGGAAATACAATCAGAAGTTGATTTGGTCTGTGCTGTATACAATCCACATATTTGTTAAAGCTCTCCAAGTTATAGAAACACTTGTCAGCTGGACGAACTAATCCTGTCAGTAGCTTGCTTATTAATGCTTTCAAACTCAAAAAAGCAAGCAGAAAGGGCAACACTGAATTCAACCGCCACCGCACTGTCCTTTGTTATGTCTTACCACTGAAGAATACCTTTATGGCAAAAATAGCTAGACGAGAGAAGGATAGTTAGCAACAGGTAAGAATGTAATGAAATTATCTAGCCATCTTGCCATGTTTATATTCTGTTTTTTGTCGCTGTTGTTAAGAACAGGCACACATTTGTGTTGCTTTAGTTGACTGGAGAACCCTGCTACTAACAGGAACAAAATGAGAGTAGCCTGCTCAAAAAATAGGGCAGCAGTCACATGCAGCTAATTCCAGGCAATGAAGGATTCAGACTGTTTAAAGTGTGGTTGTGTAATTTAACATAATCTTCGTTACACACTGCAAAGCTATGTGGTAGACAATATTCTCTACCTAAGAAAACAATTTTGGATGTTCTCTCCATGTGCAGCCAGTCATGTAACAAAAAATACCTCTCCTACCTGTGACTTTGTTAGACATTCATTAATATGTGCACAAAAAGGAATAAGGCTGAAACTACTTTTTTCATATATCTTTGGTTTTTACTCAAGACTGAAATATACTATCAGCAGTGAGGCCTCTATATAGAAGTTGAGTGAGCAAACGGAGAAGAGAAGAGACAAAGAGAGGAGACAAGAAAGAAAGCTGATATTTTAACATTGCTCTGCACCTAATGAAGGCTTCCCATCTGAATATCGGACAGAGCGGCATTAACTCTCTGATCTGAATATTGGCTATCATCACGTTAGCATGCACATCAGAGCTCGAGACGCCGTGGAGCCAAATGCCAGTCTATAGATCCGAGGGACAAAGATCACATCATCAGGCGGTGGACACCGGTGACATGTCGCAAGCAGCCAAATGACTGCTGCCACTGCATGGTCTGATGATGCAGTTATAGACAGCACTGTCATTAGCTGGTCCCCGTGGACTTTGCAGTCGTTTCCACGGCAAAATTATCATTCTAAGCCTGGGTGGGGATCAAACCTTTGGCCCGTCTCCAGGTGAGGGAGCAGAGGGGGTCAGCAAGCCTCCTCACCCTCCGGCCAGCGCACACACACACACGCACACACACACACACACGCACGCACGCACACGCACACTCGCACACGCACGCACACGCACACGCACGAACACACGCACGCACACACACACACGCACGCACGCACGCACACACACAAACACACACACACGCACGCACACACACACACACACACGTACACACACACATACACACACACTAAGAGATCCCAGAGAAACACACACATGCAAACACAAATGTATGCACGCACAAACACGCGCGCACATACACACATACATACACAAACAAGGGTACGCACACAGGCACACAAAGAAACAGGCACACACACTAGCACGCACAAAAACTTGAACGCACACACAGACACACACAAAATGATGTATACCTTCAAGGTAAATGTTAACAGGTTGTCACAGACATTCAGTGAAAATCAATATTGTGATTCACGCCGTTAATCGTGTTTGTTCTTCAGAGTTGGCCCCTCTGAGCCTCCATAGTCTGGCACTGTTTAGCCATCCCAGTGTTGTTGTAAAGTCCAGAAGTGAACAAATGTTAGAAATTAACTATTACTGTGTTGAAATAAAGCTAAGTGGTCATGCTAGGTTTTGAAATAAGATCACTGTCATGAAAAAATTCACACAGAATTCATTTTCAATACTGCCTGAAACATACAATTTTCATAACAGCGTTGTAGATCATCTATCCATGATTGACAGGTACTTAAATATTTTCGAAAATATCTTCAAATTCTAATTTATGACATTCAGTCTGAGACATGAAAGCATGGACCCCAAAACAAAGGAACAAAAATGGCCAAGGTGTTCTTTTAAAATGGGGATTTAGGATCACCTTTCACTGTCCCCTCAGGTATACAGTGCTGTCGTTCTGTCTGTACTCTATAATTCACATCACTACAGAGCCCAGAGGAACAGTCTGTTGGAATTTTCAAGGATTACAGTCCTCAGGTGATGTTTTAAAAAGGCTTAGAGTTAGTTTACACTGTACCTTAAATCCGTCATTTGTCATGAGGTTACCTTCTCCCCATCTCTTTCCCTTCAAGTGCATTTTTGCAGGTTGAGAGTAAAACTTGACATGTGCACACAGTGTGCAGACAACAACAATCATTGAATTAAGGGCCCCCATTTGTCCTTCTAAATCCAACGTTTTTTCAAATCGTAATTGTCTAAATACATCACAATAAAAAAGCTTCAGTGTACATTTTTAAATAAAGTTGCACAAACAGTAGTCATGGGGACAGAGTGATTTGCTTATGTCATCACTCCCTATCAGGTGACAGTGTTCACTGCACTCACAAGCAAACTGATGTTCCACCAATGCAAAAACGCCAAGGGTCCTGTGAATATTAAATGTGCCAATGTTTGAATGCTGTATTTATAACACCTAAGGTTTCCCTACTACAAAAAAAACTTTGGGAAACTGTTTTGATAGTATTTAATTTTTTTATCAGAGGAGAGAATATAATTCTGTAATAGTAATTTTACTCCGGAGTTCATACAGAGTCTAGTTGACAAGACTGTCTTTAATATGCTAATTATTTAATTGTCATGGAAACTTGTCATGTGTTGAGTTAAATGGAGGGTTAAGCGCTTGTGAGACTTCGCTCCCTCACAGCAGTTGCAGTCTAGCTCTGACTGTAAGACTGTCAATGTGTCCATAAGAGAGTCATTATTTGTATCTGTGAAAGTTAATTTATAAAAGTTAAATTGGATGCTGATGAAATATACCTCTTGTCTAGAGCAGTCTTGTCTAGCTCTGGCTGTATACAGGCTGTCCTATGGTTCTGGCCTGCAGGCTCTGATGTGGCAGTGTAACACCTGCAGGAGTTTGTACTTGGGTTTGTGGGGGGGGTTGGTGTGCTGTGAGGGTCGTTCTCTGCCTGTCTGCTCAGAGGTGTAACCAGATCCAGAGCCAGAGGCTCACACCGCTGTGCGCACCCAGAGCCAGCTGTTTCTGTCTCAGGCACTCCCAGCGTTCTCACCTTCTGTGGCCCTTAGGGTTACCCCCTGCCCCCATTCACACACAGTCTCACACACACACACGGTTCACTGCCACCATAAAACTCAAACTCCTCACAGTTACCGCTGGGTGCTTTGAAACAGGAGTCAGACTCTTCATCAAACTGGGCAGCTGTGGAGAGGGAATCCTTACTGTTTTATTGTACGTAAATCATTGAAATGTTTCCATCTGTTGTTTTTCCACTACAATAAAAATATGTAAAATATATTGACTTGTTTCTCTAGGAGATGTGTCCATATATTACGTGTAGAGTCGGCACACTAAACTGCAGTAAACTCTGTCTTGTTTGTGGATTCTGTATAGAGAATCCTATGAATTTCCGATACACTTGCAGGTCACTGATGTCCCCTTTAAACCCATCGCTTTTCTAATCCACTCGTGATCAGTCTGTAATGGATGGGACACAAGCGGGCAGTCCACATCTCCTCTAGCAATGGGATGGCTATGAATTACCCCCTCAGTATCGTACAGTACAGTTCCTCATTTCACACTCATCTATGAGAAGACACCGTAAATGTTACCACGTCGCGTTTTGTCTTTTTCCATTAAACAGTGTAAAGAATTCTGTCCACATTAATATAATCACATCCTGTTAAGGTATTAATGTAATGACATCTATAAAATCACTTAATGTGTTTTGAGTGTAGTGTACAATAAGTCCACCGCTGCCTGCGGTTATCACGTTTTTGTTCTAATCTCATGAAACCATCAAAGCTCATGTAGATCTAGATCTGTCAGTTTGGAGACAATTTAGTGCTAATCTTGAAAGATGGAATTTGCACTTGTTGCATTCACACATAGACAGGGCTGTTTCTGCATTTTTTTTTGTTTTTTTGTTTTTGGACTGACAGATCAGAGCAGCCCTGGCTGGGCCCAGTGGATCCAACGGTTGCTCGGAGGCTTTTACTCTCCTGTGATGAAAAGCTGTCACCTGAAGGCATGCAGCTCCCATCTCAGTCACTGTTTGCATCCAGATTTTCATTATATATGAGCGCTCCTGGGCATTTCACACCTGAACCCTGTCAATCTGTCCTCACTGTGTCATATAAGTTACACTTAAGTGTGCAACACACATAAACTTCAGAGTACCGTTTTCAGATGTTGCTGCCGTCATGTATGCATTTTACTCATAACTCAGGCTTATTTTCTAAGGGGCCTGATTTGAGTTTAGGTGGCCGCATGGGAGAGTGATTCATTCTCTTTTTTTTGTAGCAATTAGGTTTAGCGCATTTTGATTTTCACTGAAGAGGAACCTTATTTACAAGTATGTATATAGAGTGAAGAATTGAAGAAGAGAACACTGTAATGCTGTATGTCCACTGTTAGGAAATAAAGCCTAAAGAGACTGAGGTTGAGCACATGGGAGAGAGTGTATCTATGCCAGGAGGACACGGCAGAACCTAATATTGAAGGTAGTGCATGTAGTAATCTGTTTACTGTCCTACTTCCCTGTATACTTACAGTCTGTCTCTGTAAGGTATGGACAGCCACGGCCTTATGAAAGATTAAGCTTAGCACTTCAGCAGAACTACATGACATAACCATGTCATAATGGTCCGAATTTGTGGTAGGTTTGGGAATATCGTGGATACAGTAGGATCTTGTTACAGGGTACGATGGCAGTGCCCCACCAGGGAATAAGGTTCGGTTTCAAAAACCAATAAGCCCCTCTGACAGCCATTTACAATTTAGATTTAATGCTGAAGTTCCTGTTTCACCTGAATCAAAACATCAGACGGCATTAGAAATTAACAGATTGCACTCTATCTACATTCATCATAAATTAGGGGGGGGGGGTGGATCAGAAATATTTGGCTCTGTTGCAATTGTGAGGACCTTATACCTTTATATTATATATGCAGACTATCTATCCTTCTATCTACCCTTGTGGAGTTGGGGTTTTGCCCTGTCCTATTTCTTAAATTACCTGACAGGCCATTAATTCCAGATATCTTAGACAGACTCTGTCTCTGCCCCCATCTTCATATAACAAGGCATACTGCAGGGGTCAATCCTTGGCCCATTAGGTCACTCCATAGTTTCTCATAGCGCTAATGAAACAGAATTCTTTATTTTTCTCTCCTTATAATTCTCAGATCGCTGAAAAGAATCTCAGACGACTCCTGGAAGACTGCCCAACAACTCACGCTGAACCTTTTCAAAGTCTGACACGCCATATTTCCCACATATTTTTTTTTACCCAGCTGTAGACCTCACCACCTCCCTTCAGAATTCCACCTTGACATCCTGAAAGGCAGCCAGGAAGCTTATAGTAATAATCAACAGCATAGTCACATTCGTCCAAAACATTGAGGCTGTTCCACTTTTATTTCTTTACTTCTTTTTCTAGGAAAATATCCATAAATTACACACTAGCCACTCAATTCAGTAATTCATAAAGCCTGGTTAAACATAAACAACTACATCTCCCGCCCACCTTTCCTTCTCAAGAACCCTCCCGCAGCTCTGCTACCGAGCTGGTCTACTCTGTTTATACTGACATACCACTTATTCACCTTCCCATCTGCCTCCAACTGGCTACCATTTAAGGATCGCATCAGGTTAGAAGTCCCAGCGTTGCCACACCCTGGTACAAGGCCTTAACAAGAACCCAGCTATTCTCAGCCTCAGCTGAATTATCAACCCATTCCTGACCAGGACAGCTAAAACATTCATCACCCTTCATTATTAAAAAAATGCTCAGAACACACCTTGGTGAGAGTGATTTTGTACCTGCCAGCTGAGCTGTGACCTGAGGCACATCAGGCTTCTGTTTCTCATAGGCTGAGTGAGCTGCCAGGTAGTTGTTAAGATTATGATTTATACTGCTGCTTTATGTTGTAAATCTAATCTAATCTACATCTATAATCTGTGCATAAACTGGATCAAAAGACTCCTTTGTTGCTTGTCTTCAAGGTAATTGTATGCTGTGGGTTATATTGTTGTTGTTTTATTGCCATTTAATTTCTAACACTCTGTAAATTGTTCCGGATAAAGACACCTGTCAAATAAATAACTATTACGTGCTGTGTTATATGGCATCATAAGTACAGTGCTGAAATGGCATTCTAATTACAGAATATAACTCAATTCATTTGAGCATTAATGAACCTTGATTGGCTGACGACCCTAGTTGAAACACTACAAGCATTTCTGCTGGGCCAGATACACTGAGATCAGAAAGGATGGGGTTCTGAAGTAGAGACTGAGCACAGCCTGAAATCTAACAAAAAAATGTGGAGTAGAACTATGAGCCAATTTATTACACACTGGACTTTGTCATGGGTGGTTTCACAACCTTCCAATATGCTGATTTATGTTAGGTTTTATTTATTTATTACATTATTTAGATTTCAAGCAAACAATTTATGTTGTGTTACAGACAAAACGGGTTTATATGTCAACATGACTCCAAAGATGTCTGTGCAACTGAGTGTAGGGATATACATAGCTATGGGTGAACTTAAAGGTCTATTTATTATTTGTCAGGGATGTTTAAAGGTAGGAAGTCTGTTTGGCTCATAACAGATAAATTATTTCAAAAGCTTTCAAATGGATGGAGGGTGGATAACTCCTACAATTAGGCATTGACTGGAAGCACCAATCAGAGAGCTAGATGACCTCATCCAGATGGTACCTTATCTCAAAGCACTTAATCTTTTATTTTCTTTAATAAGTTCAAGCAAATGTTACTTTTTAGCTTCTTCAGAATATATGCATTTTGCTTCAGTGACCACCCAATTTGCATTGTTGTATTGAAATCAGTAATCATCACCTGCTTGATTACTTTTTTTTCTTTTTCCAAAATTAAGAGCTAAGCACCATAGCAGTTCAAAGTAAAACCTCTCATATTAAGAAAAGTATGGTACCTATTCTTCATTTTCCCTTCATTGAAGATCAAAATCCTTTAATCCCTTTCGTAAATCTTTTCAGGGCAGAAGACAAGAAACAGAATTTCTTTGATGCTTGCCAGAATTTTCTCCACATGCCTTTTGCATTAAACCTGTGTGTGATGTGACGTTGATGATATCCATCAGATCAGACTGGTAAATCAACAGGACGAAAACCTGAGCATTCCTCTAGCTAATCCTTCCCTCACTGACACCATTATAACAGCACTCAACATTTCTCAGAGTGTTAGTTAAGGCAATGAGCAAGTTTCTGCTGTTAGGCATCAATGATAGAGAAACATTTGAGAATGGAGGAAGACAGGAGTAGCACAGAGAATGAAGCATGTTGCCAGGAGTAGTTTACCAGTGGAAAGAGATGAGCAGATGAGAGGAGCAGAGTTTAAAATCATGTGGGGGATCCAACAGGTTTTGGACAAGCAGGTGAGGGGGACAGTTATAACATGCACAGAAGGAAAAAGATGAGTTAGTTCAGGTGGGACAGCAGTGGTGCCAGAACCGTTAAGAGCGTAAACAGTATAATAAATGATGAGGTATATATGGAGAAACACTCCTGACGGAGAGAAAATAACAGATGGTCGGTAGAGGAGGGACTCGGGGAGAAAGATGGAAAGATATCCAAAATTTCACAGAGGTCCATTTGTCTATATGCTTGGAATGGGATGAGACGGAAAGGAAGTGTGTGACAGAACTTTCTGATTGGAGGAGACATTTCATGGCAACGTCTGAGATTCCCACATCTGCGCTGGTGGTCAACAGAAGATGGAGTCTAAGCAGGCTCATTAAAGAAAAGCGCCTTTGGATTGGCCATTGTGGTCTGGATAACGTTGATGCAGTTCCACTGAAAATTTCAGCTGAAGTAACTATGGAAAATGTTAGCGCCTCAAAAAAATTTTGGTTCAGGTTTGCCAAGAGTACACAGCAAGTTCTGTTATCTCCCACTGCAAGCAAATATATCTTTCATATTATTGAAATTGACAATAATTTCCAGTTTCTCTCTATGGAAGTGTCAGAATTGGGGCAGCCATTCAACAACATTTTCAGATCAGAAACCCTTAATATATGTGTCACTTCATCACAAATTGCCTCTAGCATTGCATGTTTGTTTTGATTTTGTGGATTGACTTCAAGCTCTCTTTAGATACAAGCAAAATATTCAGTTGTGGGCAAGAAATCAAATCACCAATACAATCTATATCACAAATTAGCTCATGTGTTTTGATTGATGTGGAAAATTCTGTGGAGAATATTGCATAAATGTTTAATTTTGCCCAGTGGATGGCTGTAACTTTATAGATACTGTCAGTGGTCTTCAAACTATTGGGCCACAAGTCTGTAGTGTGGATGGGGGCATTGTAATATTGAAGAACATTTCTATGTGAAATAAATTATTTCATGAAAGAAATAATGTAATCTGTTAGGAACCTTTTCCCAAATTATGACTTTTGGTGTTTGTTAATAACAAATTTCGGGAGAGGCAACCTTCAGAAAACCCTTCACTCAAACACCAGTATCCATCCAATCCGGTTGTATATGCAGATATTAATTTTCCACGTACCTTCTCTCCCATCACGCTGTCTGTTTCCGACATCCCTCCCCCTCCCCATCTCCACCTTCATCTTCACCTTTTTGTTTTCGGAGGGGTTCACTTCATCCTAAAAAATAATGAGGCATGACACTGCCCCCCTGGACTCCAAGCCCAAGATCAATATTCCTACCAATATACAACTCACTACTTCATAATAAACTCCTTCCAAACGCATTCATGTTGTCTGAAGGTTCATTCTCCTGAAAATAAAGAGAATATTTAACTGTGAAAACTCTTCAATTTCTTGGTTACTATCTGCATTGGGCCACAGTATGGTCTGCTGCCAGCACACTTACTGTCAGTCGCAGCAACCACTCAAATCATACATACTACATTTATGGGAATAGTGGAACCACATCGGTTAGTTAATCTCCATTCTGAAACTCTGATATATTACACTGACTGGCCAGAGAGAAAACTTGCAATGGAGATTAAAGTCTGGTCTGATCCAGAGCATTGACAGGACACCTGTTTGTTTGGTTTTTACTCTTACAGCACTGTATATTACTTTTAATGTTTCTTATACCTTGTTTTGCAATGCCTATTGTGTACAGACCTGTAATTTAGAAGAAACAAATCACTTGGTTTGTGTGTGTGTGTGTGTGTGTGTGTGTGTGTGTGTGTGTGTGTGTGTGTGTGTGTGTGTGTGTGTGTGTGTGTGTGTGTGTGTTTTATATTTGAATAGTTCTGTGTACACAGTAGCAATTTCAAATAATAGGTCCCTGTACTTGTTTGCTTAATACAACACTCAAAAAAATGAGCATAAAGATGTTCATAATGTTGTTGTTCATTTACCACAACAATGTGTAAATGATATTCAGCAAGGTCTATTCATTTGCTGGCTTGCTTGTATAGTTTGGTTTGGTAAGTGTTAGGAGAAAGGGAATCGTACAGTTTTGACAGGTGTATTTCATTTCTGTGGTTTTGAAAAAAACCAGTTGACTGTTTTGTGTTTTGTGTTTATAGTTATGATGAATGAGGTGTAGTTTCTGAAAATACATGTAAACAATTGTGACATACTGTAATAGATCCATAACTAGCCAACAGGTAAAGTAACACATGAAATGCATTTGATGTTTTGCACATTTGATATAGCTATTTCTAACATGCCCAATAAGACTTCTGAGTCTTAGAGAGCACATAGCTATTTTACATAAGGTGTTGATAACCTGTAAGTATAATAGACAAATGCCTCCTGTCCACAGCTAAACGTAGTTAAGGACCAAATATTTCAGTTCCTGGCAAGAAAATGGCAGCACAAGCAAAGAATTTGGGTCAGAGGATATTGTTACTTGTTATGTCACATCAAAATTTGTTTTCAAATTTTAAGGTCGGGATTTGAAATTGCATGAGGAATAAATATTCCTATATTACAGCTTGTACAGAAAAGAATGGAATTCTCAGAGATGCAATACCAATGGCTGTTTAAATCGATTTGCCTGCTTCACTTATTATTTACACTTTCAGTGTTTGTCACGGTTGGACTCAAATACTGTTTTTCACCAGTTTTCAACTATTCTAAATATGTCCGAGCCGCATTCTTGTGCTGGAGCATGAATCCACACTGCAGCAGTGTCGTGTAATGGTTAAGGAGCTGGGTTTCCAGCTTAGAGGCAGTGAGCACAGTTCCCAGGAAGAGCACTGCTGTTGTACCCTTGAGCAAGGTACTTAACACAAATTGCTTCAATAACATGTACGGCTGTATTAATGGTTAGCGTGCAGAAATGTAAACTTTGCAAGCTGGTCTGGATAAGAGTGTCTGCTGAACAATCCAGCTACTTTTTGCTCCCATTGTGACTCATTATACTCCTGCTGTCTCATAGCTGTGGTTCAACAGGACAAAGAATGCCAAACACACAAAGTGCTGAAACATTATGTTGTTGTATAGTATTTTTTGGTGTTGATCGCTCTAATGCGCTTCTCTTAAGTTAGGCTCCTAAAATCTGCCAATGAACACACCTGGCAAATCAAATCACAGATCTCAGATGTTTGCCAGAGCGATTATCATAGCTGTTACTGAGCACCTGGGACAGAAAAAAAAAATTGTGCTGCTGACATATACTGTCAACATACTATCTTCACTTTTCATGACCAATTGGAGTAAGCTCACCACTACCATGTACTGCCTATCATCTCAGGCCATAAATCTGAGCTCAAATTATACTTTGTGGTCTGGCCCTAAATGCTTATATGGATAATGAATCAGTAATATTGAGCAATATATTATTTGATGGTCCATTTATATCATTCTGCACTTCTGCTCATTTTGATCACAAAAATGTAAATTATGAGGATTCACTGTGTGTGTGTGTGTGTGTGTGTGTGTGTGTGTGTGTGTGTGTGTGTGTGTGTGTGTGTGTGTGTGTGTGTGTGTGTGTGTGTGTGTGTGTGTGTGTGTGTGTGAACATATTTTATGTGAATATGTGAATATAATATTCAAATATTTCTCACAAAAATCTATGAGTGCTAATTAGCTGCTTATTAATGCAAAGCTATGGATGGGAAGATTTTTGGCACTTTTATCCATTTATTATATCTATTTATTTTTGGGTTTGTTATCTACTAACTTAAATGTTAGTTTTTACTTGAAAATATTGAGGTGATCTGACTATATCCTCGGGCGATATGTGGAAATTCACGGTGGATTTCGGACAAGCCGATCATGCCTGTGGTTTCTAAAAAGATATTCAATGTACTGACTAGATATTTAGATGTCACGGCCAACTGCCTGTTTCAGCTGACCCAGCTCTTCGGTTCATAGAAGATCCTTCATGGGATATCCGTGAAACAGATCCTATGTAAGGGTGCCCTTCTGCATTTTATAGGACCATGGGATTCAAGGTATTAACCGATGAAGTGTCACTGTACATATACGCCACAGAAATGAATTAAAAACATTTAAAATACGAATTGAATAATCACGTTGGAAGGATAGTTAACCAAAAACAAAACACAATGATACAAAAAACTGTAAACAATGTGTTGGGTTATTTAGTAGTTATCCAACTAATGAAATTAAACGCTTATGGTAACAACTTGCTAACGCTAACAACTGTGTGAGAGTCCTACAAACGCAAAATAATTTGATTCGGAAGGAAACTTCCTGGCAGAGAAAACTAGTCGTCAGCGGAGGTATAAATTTAAAACAAAAAATACTTGTAGGTAAACTCTTCGCAACAAAGATAAATATTAGCCTCTAATATTTTTGTATTGTGCATTGCTTCTTTTTTATTCGAAATTGTTATCGCATTCATTTAGCATATGATGCATATAATTAATTTAAATATGAGAATTATTGGCAGAATGAAGATGAATACGCCATGAATTCCAGTAAACTTTTGAAGGCTTACAAGACAGTTTTGCAGTTCAGATGTCTGAAAAAGTTCATAAATTCGTTTAAATTAAATTGATATTTGCACTTAAAAAGAATATGTTACATGAATGCGGTGGTTAATAAAGTCATTCATAGAAATTATGTGCAATCAGATGGTCACGTTCTACATTGGGACATTACTGAAGACGCACAGCTTTCAGCAGACAGAATCAAACCACCAAAAATGTGTGCAGTCTAACTATTTACTTTTCCTTAATCTGAATTTTTTCGTTAATTAATCTTGAAATTATCTTCTAAAAACCTTCTTTAATTGTTAGTCGAAGTTAAACACTCTAAACAGTCTGGCAAAATCGAATTCAGAATAGAACTATGAACGGTTCATGCAACCCTTTTTTAGTATTATTTTGTATTAACAGACCCTCGTATACAGAGTGATTTACACAATACACTTTGTGTATCAAATTATACAGCTAGACGTTTGGAGAAGCGATTCTTGTAAAAATATTTGTTGAGGGATCTGACATAATAACCTCGAAAAAAATTAGTCCAGGCACAAAAACATTTCACTGTCGTCCGTAACATAAAAATATCTTAAAATAGTAAGCAGATATTCATAGGAAAATCATGACAACTACGTTTAATGGATTAACATAAACAGCTTGTTGCGTGGGCCTAATGAGTTGTAATGCTGTAGGTTTATTATTTATGTTATTAGTGGCTTTCTTTAAATTCTTAAACTGAGACTTCTATGGGTCTGGTAATGTTTACGTTTACATCATATGTTGGTTGTCAGCAATTTTGAATAAGGATTTGAACACATGTTTTATTATAGTAGGCTACAAAGGTACCTTCGTTTTTCAATGATGTGAGCTTTTCTAGTTGAAATACTTGTATCAACATTACTTTAACAATTCATGGATGTGCGTGCTGATTCGTGTCTGTTTATGAACAAAATGCTGGCAACATGTAATTTTACTTGTTAATTATAACCAAACAGTGATACAATGTAGTTGATTTGAATGTCCTGTATCGTGAGTAGGCTAGTCAACTTTTTGTTTTGTATTTTTTCCTTTGTTTGTGACAAGCATTTGACAAGCTATTGGCCATAGCAGTCTTGAATTAGCATTTACTTAACTGGGTTTCTTCTATTGATGATGAAAATGAATTGTACTCGACCATGGATCTGGTATTCTGCGAGCTAAGAAGACAGTGTTTTACCCACGTTGATCTTTGGTTATTAATTGTATTGCTCTTAGTGTTGCCAGCGCACTGTACTACACTCTGCTTTATGTTTCCAGTAGGCCTGTGTTACTTTTCCATCACGTGTACGGTGCACCCCTTTTCATTTGAACCCATTCAGACGGAACAGAATGCAAACAGTAACAATAAGTCGCTTTTTTTTAACATTGCCGACTGGATAATACCAACTGTAACTTGGGTTAGTGACGTCATAATGGGTACACATAATGCAGTGGAAAGTCCCCCGCCTTTACTTAAGATCTTTGAAAAGAAATAGAAGCTTTTACAGTTGAAGAGCGTGATGCACGCGCATAATGGTTTATGAAAGACCAGGAAGTGGCTTATCACCAAAGGATCACCTGTTACCTTGACTGTTGAGCTGACTCCAGTCGTGATATAATCATCCTGTCGTTAAGCACTGGCTAACTTAATTTAATCAGGTACTCACTCCCACGGGTGTTTTAGCCAACCTACCCTCCGTTCATTCATCAGATAATTTTTAAACATTGATGCAAAGCGGTAGGCCCTCTCCAAATAAGTGTAAATTAGCTAAAATGTGCATATACTTTATTCACAATGGATGAGTCTGCTTATTATTATGTATCCTGATTAAGCATGTACATGGCATTACATATTTTAAACCTTTCTGATTTAAACTACAGGTAAATCGATCTAATTTTACCAGAAACCTAAACAGATCACGTTACTGTTGCTAGTAGACATTACAATGGACGGCAATTTATTTTAAACCAGTCATCCCTTTTAACATTCTCTAAGGGAGAGGGGATCAATTGCTGTGTTTGCTTGTCAATAGTGTCCACACTGACTAAAAGGTCAAGCCTTCAGCGAGTAATTCTGTTTGAATCTGCTTAATCTCTTTATATAGGTTACACGTGTTATAACAAACAACCTATATTACGAACTTTAGATGCTTAGGATGGCCCATATCATGAGAACATTAATAACTGGAGAGAGAGAGAGAGAGAGAGAGAGAGAGAGAGAGAGAGAGAGAGAGAGAGAGAGAGAGAGAGAGAGAGAGAGAGAGAGAGAGAGCAATTTTGATTAAAATGAAAAAATAAAACAAGGACAGGTTCTGTAGAAGCAAAGGTGTTTAATGAATACTGACCCGTAAATTTTGAATTACATGACATTTAAATATATAGCCTAGTCTTAACACTGACAAACAATCCACAACTGATAAAACTCAGTGTACAATATGATTCATTATAGCATTTTAGCGAAATTTGATCATACATTCATATGGCCCAAAAAGCACTGCGACATAGGAAATATGGCCCAGAGAAAGGCAGAATTTTTTAAGGTTTAAATAATGTACGGTTCAATAATGTAAGGTTCAAAACCCGTGTCCATTGTTGCTCCGTGCACCGCTTTCAAAAGTAGATTCTCCCTAGTGCAATTACACTTCAACTGGACTTGAACTTCGTAGGTTCATGAGGTATTTGTTTTACAGCAGGCTTAAATTTAAATGTAGCCTTTAAATAACCACTTTAGGCATTTGAGGCACAGATCATGATATTACTTGTTCCCACATTTTTAGTTACTTTCCATTTCGGGAAAAATAAAGAAAGCAAGCTTCAGTAGACGATTACATATTACACAAATAGCCTATACACTTGTACTTGGCGTGTACCCTTTCTAAGTCGATTCTGACAACACCTGCCAAGTTGTGAGAAACTGAATTCTAATTTCGTACTTTTTCTTTTTAAAAGCACGCAATGATGTATTCTGTTCAGACTCCCACAGTCTTAATACTTCCTTGTTTGTATAAAATATTGTATATATTACTTTCTTCATCGATGTATATTCGATAGAAAGCAAATATTATAAAATTTGATTAACATTACTTTATTTAACATTATCTTTTTCTTTATTCTCAAGTTAAAAATGCCTGCAGTCTACACTGTAGCCTAAAGTTGAGAAGGTCAGTCGAAGATAGTGGTATGGCCTCAACTTTCTATGAGGACGTTAAGGCAACATTACTTACACCACATTTTTTTCAGCTGCAATAAAAAAGAGAATATGCACATCATGGCCTCCTTTATACTTTATCGTTTTCTCTAAAGATTAAGGTAATCTAAATGCGGCCTTTGATTTCCTCATTTGTGCAATTTGCATTTCACACGATTACGAATACACTGCCATAATTTATTGAAATAAACTAACTTTTAGGAGTTTGCACTTAGTGAGTCTAAGCACACACACGCAACTGATCACACAAATCACAATTACTGAATTCAAAAAATAGTCCAGGCAATAACCTGATTGTAAACACCTCCAATGGTGCACTTCTTTGGTTGTTGTAATACATAACAAGCATTTTTGGAAAGTCCATGAATTCCACACTAGTGTAAGATACCAATATCTATATGAAGCTGTTAAGTAGTTTGTAGCACAGTCTACGTTGGATTCATGTGTCATGAACATTCATTGAGACCCAAGTACAAATAAAGTACAAATTTAGCTCGATGTATAGGGGTCAGCCGCAGAGGACGCTGTGGATGATGCGGGTGATGGTGTAGTGGCGGGGGAGGGCAATTTTCCTGACTGATTTTCTGGTTTCTCTTCGCTGTCAGTCTGGGTGCACGGGGATTTCGAAAGCAACCCTTCCTTCTCACGCTTCTTTTGCTTCATTCTACGGTTCTGGAACCAAATTTTCACCTGAGTCTCGTTGAGTTGCAGCGATGCTGCGATCTCTACTCGCCTGGCGCGGGTCAGGTACTTGTTGAAGTGGAATTCCTTCTCGAGCTCTGTCAGCTGTTTGGTACTGAAGTTGGTCCTCACCATGTTGGGCTGGCCAGCGAAGCCATATTCTCCAGCTTTGCCTGAAGGTGAGAGGTGAATTGAGGTAACTGTTTGTTTGTGTATTCCGGATGAGGGAACATTACTGAATTTAAACAAATTAACCCACACGGAAGTTACACAAGTTAGTGTTAAGAATAACCCATGACGGCTCAGCAAGAATAAATATGATCATTTTGTTTACTTTCTAATGTACGGAACCTGTCATCACAAATTTTCAGGTTCAAGTAACTAATTATCCCTCTTTGCCGAAAAAGGAATGAAACTCACCAGTTTTAGGTGGATTTCTCTTGACTTTCATCCAGTCAAAAGTCTGCGCCGGTGGAGAACTCTCAGACAAGGGCGAGCAGCAGGTGTCATGGGTGGCCACATGCAATGGGGACAGGTGGTTCCCGCACGCAGCGAAAGACAGGTTCGGCTGCTCATGCCCATATGCGGCGTGAGAGTACTGTAGCTGTCCCAGCGTAGCTCCACTGTAACCTTGGTGATGCTGCAACATGGATGACGAAATGTTCCCAGAGTAAACTATGGGGGCACATTGCGGGTAGCTACCATTGGAATCCACGTCCTGGCTCAGTGGGTAGTGATTGTAACTTGGACAAACACTCTGTGCGCCATAGCTGGAGCCACAGCCGGTGTGGGTGGCGTATGTGAAGCTTAGAGAGCTGTGAGTTTGGTAGGATCCCGACTGGTGTGCGTGAGAAGGAATACCACCCGGCGAAAGCCTACTCACGATAAAGTGATCTTCATCCCCGCAATTATTACCTGTGACAGAGCAAGACTGGAAACTTGAAATTCCGTGGTCTGGGTGGAAAGCTTTGGTGGAGCAGGATCCTCCGTCGCCACTAATCACAGAGTAATCTAGGAAGGAGCTCATTGTAGCATTTTCTGTGTGCCACTGACTGATCAGATTCCCCACTGATCAGTATGTATTAACCTGGATGACCGTGCCAACCTGCTCGATTCCTCCATCGAGCCGGCTCGAAGCTGTAAGAATGAATGGTAGGCGGTCACGTGACTCGGGTCAGCCAGTGAGCGCCGCAATGGCTGCGATAGCCTTCTCACGGCGATGATAGATCACCTTTTAAGAGGCATTTAAATACCAAACGCCCCTCGATCAAGGTGACGCACATCAGCCCTAATGTATTGGTTGTGCAAACAATGGGCAAGGCAGACAGTGGACAACGCTCATTTCACACGGATCTTAGGATGCTCCAGATCAGCCTCTGCAATAACCCCACGGATGTATAAAATGTGTTCTCTCCACCTCCTCACTGCAGCGACCAATCATTGACTCATCAAAACACATGAGGTAAGAAAAGAATTTTTGAAATTCGGGTGGGCGCGCATGTGCGCGTGTAGGCAATGTGACACACCAGTGTGTATTTGTGTACTTCTGGGTTGACTGGCTGAGGATGTATGTCATATATCGAGAGAGACAGGCAAATAAACTCCATCCAAGTGTCTGTCTGTGTTCACAGCCGTTGGCATGGAGATGAGAGGCTCGTGTAACCTAATGCCCTGGAGCTATCTCAAAGTTTCAGAGCACAATCAGACGAGCGTTCAGTTTGCACATTAAGGCTTCCTGTGTACCTGAAACTTCAGGCAGCCCCTCAAACAGTCTAAGTTTTAGGTATCACACGGAGAGTGTTAATTAGGACTGCCTCTGCAGAATGGTTTCAACTCATGATACGATTTCAGGGCATTTTGTTTTTTTATAAAATTAAGGACAAACAAAATGAATATAATACATATATAAATCACAATATATCTGAAATTTCAATGCCTAATCATTACGAAATTTGACGACATGGTTTGCTGCGTTGAAGGTCATTTTTGGTTGTCGGTAATGTGTAACTCTCCTAAACGTCTGTCTTTGAACTTAATGGACTGTTTATAACTGACCCGAGGCTTTTTTTTGGCAGGCCATTATTTTAATGAAATGATTTAATATTATACAAGAAGCAGTTGGCTGAGTTATAAGCTGATTTAATTGTGCGGTTTTTCTTTTTTTTCCCCTTACAGGCACGGATCTTGAATGAAAACGTAGCCTAAACGGCGGGACACAATATTCCATACATCCCAGTGTGCAAAAATCCAAAGATGTCTTTCACAATATCCATAAATGTTATTGCGATAATAATATTCAGACTGTGTTGGTGAAATAGTCTCCACGAAGTGTCATATACGTTTGCGATTTAATTGGATGTGCCTAAAACTGACAGCTCAAACCACCGTTAAGTCTTAGAGAAACTAGGCGGCCACTGTGGAGGTCTGCAATGGATATGGTGAACACGCGGCCTTGTGGTCAATAATAAAATGGCGCTCCTCGGCACAATTGGGCGAAAACACGATTAGGTTCATAGCCTACAATGCTTCAAGATCTCCACGACTTCTCTAAACTGAATGCGTGTAGTTCCGGAGTTTTACCTTCTTTGTTGGCATCAAATAGGACCAAACGCTTACGTGAACATGTAGAGTAAAGCTATCAACACACGCAGGCCAGCTATATATGGGGGAAGTGAATATGAACATGGACGTATAGTACCGAACAACCGCACCGCTTATCAAAAGAGCGGGCCAGTGTCAGAGATCCAGCCTCTGCAAGATCTAACATCGCCCACGTTCCTGCAATCCGCATTGTGGTGACAAGGAAATAGCGGAGAAGGAATGTATTGTTTCAGACATTCTGTTACCAATCCTTTTGTTTTGTTTTGTGGAGGCGGAAGAAACTGTATTCGGAGATCCACAGTATCAAAGAAAATAAAAAATGTATAGACTGCTATTGTAGCTCAAAATGTGAGGTCTGATCTAATAGTGACGTATTTTTAGCTAAATGCCCCTTCAAGACTCAAAAAACATTTATTGGAGACATATAGCCTTACGATATTACACTGTATTGATACGAAGCATGCAGCCACGGAAAGTCAAGTCGTGTAACAACTGACCTAACCTTACGATTTCAAATAAATGATTTTGTACCCCAGCTGCATGAAAAAAAGAACCAAACTGTTAAATACATGTATATTTCTAAATTAATCTTCTAGTTGTTTCATTTAATGATGTTGTAATGAATTGCCCCTTCATGAAATAACTTGTGTCTGAATATTCGACAAATAAACAAGAAATACATTCTTAATTTAAGAGGGCCTTTTTACTATTCATACTCAACATACCAATGTTAGCTTATTTTAAGAAGTGGAAAAAACTGATGGACATGAACAAACACTCATATTTGCTGTTTTAATAACATGTAGCCTCCTGTCCTCATTCATGTTGTGGGTTTAAAATGCTATAAAAATCAACCGAGAGCTCGCGAATTTAATACGTTTGGCCAGGAAATCCCCTTTACTCTTCAAACATGTACTGAGTTTATGGCACCTGATCTCTTCAATGACATTTCCATTCATAAAATACTTTGATTTATGATATCCAAGGGAATTACATTAAGAAGTTTTTTGCACTGTTTCATGGAGTTTATGGTAATATATAAATTGCTTGGCAACTTCCTAGGGCCGAGTCGCACTGGGTCTGATATTCCAAATTAATTAGTATAATTTTTACTAACACTAAACACTGCGAGTGAACCGGAATTTATATGTAGTAAATTCTGAACACAAAACAATAAAGCTAGCTGCAAATCATGTGTTTGAAAGAGTATACATTTCCCCTGATAAATTACTGCATCAAAGTACGCTACTTAAACGCAAGCGTCTTCCACCAAACTCAAGCTAGCCTAGAGCTAGATAAATAAAGATAAAGAACACATAAATCAATCAATTGTCTAAAATATCGCAAACAACCCTTTATAGCTCTAAAATCATTTTAAGACTTATCTCAGACATTAAATACGCACTTACAATTTATCAAGTTACTCTGTGTTTACATCAAACGACTTCTTTAAGTGAACGTTATTCTTACTACTATAGCTCGGTTCGGAAAAGATTTGTTTTATATTCTGCTACTTAACTGGGAGATAACTGATAACTGGAAGATAGTGCAGTGTCTTTCGTCAACATTTCTCAAATTTAGACTTTAAGTTAGCCTGTTGCGTTCAATATTATTATTTCGAATATTATGTGTAAGGTCGTTGCATTTTTATTGAATTGGCAAATAAAAATACTACTTTCTGTGTACAAGACATTTTGTATATTTTCCACACATGAAAAATAACATTAATTTAAGCAGGAATCATTCAATGAAACGACTTTTGAAAGTTTCTTGTAGCAAGTAAAAATTTATTCTAACAAAATATTCATGACATTGTACCCGAAAGTGATACAAAAATAAAACGACAAATATTCATGTCTACTTTTCTTTCTTCCCATTATTGGCTTTGGAAACCTATTCAAAGGTTATTTCCATTGTTTTCAAACTTACCTCTTTCCTTTTTCTGATTAATAAACTAATCAATTAAGTAATAAACAATATGTTCTGACCACATTAAGGGAAAATAACAGTTGTTTTCGAGAAAGAAGGCGAAATTGCAGAGTTCTTTAATAGTTCAGGTGCTGTAGATCGATTGTTGTAAGACTGTCCGAGAAAAAATCAAAACTGTCCGCAGATATGTCCACAGGGCTATCCAAAGATTCGGACAAACTCGGAGAAACGGCATCTGAGAGATGGAGGCAGGAATCTGCTGAAAAAACGTGAAAGTCCTGTATGGAAGAAGCATCCAGGGCCGAAGGACAACCATTGTCCAGGCCAGATGCACAGTCCGGCCCCATTGTTAAGCCGCAGATTGGAACAGTGGGTGACGGATTCGAAAAATGTTTCAGATTTTTGTCATTGCTGTTCAACGGTGAAGCGGTGAAGCTTTGGGAATCTCCATTGTGCACATTCGGAGAGTCTTGTGAAGTTAAAGAGTTCTGCTGGAATGAGTAGCTCTCCCTCTCCAAAAGAGCCCCAGACACATTGTTAAGGTTTTGCTCGTAGAGGGACTTCTCCTCGCTATGGACTGCGTCCTCCAGGCTCTTGAATTTCCCCTCGCTGTTATGGTTCTCCTTACATTGCGTCTGTCTTTTGTGTTTCATCCTACGGTTCTGAAACCACACTTTGACTTGCCTCTCGGTTAAATCCAGTAAAGCGGCGATCTCGACCCTTCTCGGTCTACAGAGGTACTTGTTGAAATGGAATTCTTTCTCCAGCTCCAGAAGCTGGGTGTTAGTGTATGCAGTTCTCAGTCTGCGAGATGACCCGCCACCACTTTCAGGAATCTCGGGCGAGTCTACAACAGAAAAAAAACACATGTACAGTTTTATTAAAACACCGACAGTATAATAAAACATGCGATTATTCTAAATGTAAAATATGAATGCGAAAATAGATATTATCCACCCACTAGAGGACAAATACGCTTAAAAAATACGCAACAAAATACTACTCTTACTTTCTTGTGTTACAGTCACCAGTGTCGTAGAAATCCCGCCAAGGGGCTCAATCAATTTAAGAACTAAAATCCAAAGCAGGGAAAAGGCCATGGCAGCGTGGACTAGCCAGTCTCATGCCTAATGAATGCACCAGCTGCCGAGCTGAGCTACAGCAATCTATCACTCTTGATTACTGTCAAATATCAAAACTCTGGCACGAGACGGTAAGGGAGTTCAGTCTGAAAATCCAATAAACTCTTTAACATGGCATAACTTTTTGAAACTTTGTGAAAGATTACGTGAAAACGAATGCATATTTCTCATTCGAAATTAGTTGGAGAGAATATGCGATCATTAAATAAACCAATCTCATTTCTGCAACATCTCGTGCGAAATCCGTTTCCTCCCATATTTATCTCTCTTACCTTTCGGAGAGAAACAAACGGGTCCAGGTTCCGTGGCTGTTGCTGTGGAAGTTGGCAGCTGACTTTTCTTAGAGGCTTTTTTCTCCTTCATCCAGGGGTACTCCGGGGGTAGAGACGCGGCTGGCAGCGGACTGCAGCCATTTAGGCTCTGCTTGGGCCGGCTGTGGCGAGGGTGGCTGCCGGGGTTCAGGCTGGGAATGGTCTGCTCAAAAGGCGGAGGAATCAGTGTCGAGTGTGAAAGCGTCGAGTTCTTGATTGATGAACTTTGAAATGTATCACCGACAGGGGGAAAAGATGTCAGGCACTCAGCAAGCGACGGCTGACTATTGATAAAACCAGTCTCTCGCTCGAATTCGTAATTCATCTCCTCTCCCTTTCAGCCTTGAAAACTTAGCTCTTATTTGAAATTTGTGGCCCAGGTGAAATATCATAAAGATCTCTGCTGGTGTTTTTTTTCTAAATCACTGATTACGGCCGTGTGGGGACCGCGCTACTATTAAACTATTGCATTCATGGAGACAAGGTTGAAATTGGACCGAATTGCTTGTCACATGATTACCTCTGCCCAATGACAATTTGGGGTTTAATCAAAAGAAGCCACTGTCTGCGTGATTGATCCAAAAAGTCTGTAAGGAACGCCTCATTCTGGGAGTAGGACTGTTTTTATTTACACATTTTGACCCGTTAGTCCACTTCTGGTCTACAAGAGCTGAAATATATTTTTGAATCGGTGTGGCAGTGTGTCCGCCACGCGGGCTCATGCATGCTCAGTGTATTGTTTCTGAATGTCAGTAGAACGCCCCGCAACTCACAAATCATCCAGACACCTACGTGTGACGCCTGAAGTCATTAACAGAGTAACCCATTAATCTTTAAAGTTCTGACAGAAAAATCTAACAATTCGAGTCTTCTCAAGAGGAAGGAGGCAATGACATGCTTATGTCAGATTAAAATATATTCAGGTGTATACATTCGCATACACACGCTCTTGGCTACACCTTTATTCCCAAATAACACAAATTAAAACCTATAATTTGTACAATGATAACCCTGCGATTGATTTCCATTTGATGCTGAATTGGCCTATGCTAATATTAAACAGTCATCAAAACATCAAAATGCGAATAAATCAATAGATCCACGAGTCAGACATTTAGTGCTCATCATTCACTTGGCTTGGTTAAAATTCAAACGATAACTGCTAATGTGGTTTTGTAAAAGTAAATGCTTCTCGTTTTGTAATTTCAAAAAAATCAGTCTTAAAGTGGGATAATTTTATTTTGGTTAAACGTAAGAAACATACTATATATAAAATGCGCCGAGGACTATATTGATCATCACATGATTATTTCCCAGTCTTGTAACTTCCAGGTAGCATTTCATTTTTTGTTTTATTCGCATTGTAAATTCACTGTGGGTACAAGATCTGGACGTTATAGGTGAATCTATGGGCAAAGATCGACCACTCACATCACTGTCTAGATTCATTTTGTATATACTGTTTTTTTTTTTTTTTTTTACGTCTCCTTGAGTTTACAGTATGCAGTCGCTAGAACAGTACTGCAATTCTGAATCGTGTTCAGTACTATCGTCCAGTTATCAGTACGCATTTGGTTTTAAAATAAAGAAGGTACTTGTAATTTAATATTTTGTTCATTTCTCTGTAGTCTGGAAAGGGGAAATAGCAGTAGGCCTCGCGCAGTTTACTGCTTATATTCCAAACAAAGAGCCGTGGAAGTCTGTGCGCTATCAATCTTGCTCGCCAAAAGGTCTGACAGCTTCGTGCCCTTAGACCACATTTAAACCTTCTAACTCTCTCTTAGATCATACGAAGCCAGGATGAGGCGAACAACACAGCACTTATAGTAGGAAAACGTTTCATAGCAGGCTGTTCTTTCGCTAGAATTTTATTTATGAAAATATATATCGCTCTGTATTTTTTCTTAGCCCTATTGCGCATTTGGTGGGCAGCCAGCCTTCAGCATTTCCGTTTTATTTCGAACACTCTGTCGTTTTCTTTTGCAGAAGGATAGTCTTTTTAAAACGTGCAAAATGTGTAGGATAAACCCAGCTGGTAAGAAAAAGACGGATGGCTTTGCAATTACACACGAGCTTTGTGAGCGGAGAGAGAGTGGGTGTTGGCATTCTGCAAAAAATTCTATTCAGTCCCACACACTTTTTTTTTTTAGCTTGGACTAAAACTGTGTCCCTTTCCCCCAGACTCAAACCAAATCGAAGAAATGGACAATTTGTGGATTTGACGTATACGAATATTTCTATATTAACTAACATTTTTCAAAAACTACATGTCCATTAATGGATAATATCACCTCGGATCAATTGTTCTTCTTGCTCCTACAAACCATATGTCAGAGAAAGCTATGCGTTCCAGGTCTCAGGCAATAACATGAGAGGACCTTGTTGAAGAAAAAAATGTAAGTATATTTAAGCAATTGCCTCTAACCGTTAAAGATACCATTTGAAGAATGGTATGTATATGTACAGTTACATTTTTTAAAAATATCAATGCAAATTGTTAATATAATGTAAATCTTAATGCGTGACAGAAAGCTAGGTATTAACTTAAGTTAAAATAAGATATAAACAAAGGCATTGTGCTTGAAAATATTTAACAATTGACTAAATGTATATTACTCAGTTTGCACAGAGATACAGAGGTGGTTAGGGCAAAGTAAATGCAATTTAAGACGAGAATGTCAAAAATAAATTAAGGAAAAATAACATTCAAGGAAGGTTGCGAATTTGCCAGTGCGTAATAATAAAAATACATACAACTGATTTCAATTATAATGGCTACTTTAACTAAATTGAAAATGACCATTTGCTGAAAGTCTAGTGCGTTCAAATGAAATTACAATTCTGTTTCGAAAAACGTTCAAGAAAAATTACTGAATGCATGGGGGAAATTTTATTTACAGCTCATGAAAATCTTTCATGGTATAAAAGATTTATAGCTAAATGTAGTATTTTCCAAAAATAAGGAAAAGAACATGATTACTTTTCCTGTATTGTTTATTTTGACGTTTAGGAGTATTTAAACGTAAATTTCCATAGCTATTTTTACAATGTACGTTTTCTGGACGAATTTAATTTTACATTGAGATCCACTGTTATTGTCCAACTGGTATCGATTTCAGCATTATTTGAAAGGCTCTGTTTTTAAAATATCAATTATATTTGTTTTTTATTTTTCACCAGGAACCATCTGAAGTCCCAGGAGTTTAATTTTAATAGGTGTGTCCACAGCGGTAGACGGGACCGTGGCCATTAAACATCTGTTCCGCCATTCAAGGACAGACACCTGGGAGCGAACACGGCGGTGGAGCACAAACCCCAGCTTATTAAAGCCGTGCATAATTGATCTCACAACAGCCTAAAATATACACAACTATGTTCCCCTGCAGATGAAAATATATCTACTGGTAGCCTTTACATTTCCAGTATCTTTCTGCATAACCAAGCGGATATATACAACCAATATTGTTTGATATATCCGAGGGTTGGTAAAAGTGTTATTATTATTATTATTATTATTATTATTATTATTATTATTATTATTATTATTATTTCTACTTGTTGTAGTGTTAGAATAAATGGTCATCATGCATGATTTCGTTTTGTGCTGTCTAGTCTTTGTTTACACAGCGAAAAAACGGAAACGTGTGATGTGACTTGAAATATGTTTCCATATTTATTTATGTATTTAAAAAGAAGAAACATTGAGTATGTGACAGTGAAACATAATCTGTGATATTTTCCAACGTTTCAATAAAGAAGTAAACATGTTTACAGCTGAGCTTATTGCATGGTCCATGTTCATGGATGCATCATTGAATTGAACAAACCACCTCTTGAATAATGGTTCTCTGTTGTCTAGCGTTTAAGGACAGCGAAAACAAAACCCTACGTGTAAATTGCCTCTTCTCCCATCGGCTGTAACTAATGCTTTGTGGAAATAGCTAACTGTTTTTTTCTTGCTTTGTTTTTTTTTTCTTCTGGAATGAAATAAATAATTTTGAAAACCTAACAAAAACAAACAGTTGAAGGAATGAGGTAGACCTCAATCAGCCTTCGTTAAGTTCCTCCAAAAGTGCAAATAAAAAAGCAAATAGCATCATTCAACTATGATAAATAGTAGAGGGTGGGGAATCACATTTAATTATATAATAAATCACCGGTCTTATACCCTGACTGACCTTTTTAAAAAGTGTTTTACGAAGAAATCGCCAAATCTGCTGAACTGGGTAAAAACCCTGTATATGTGCATTACTAGTACATCACAATGTCACGTACGGAATCAAGTGAGGACATTGAAGAGGTAAGACAATTGCCGAAGTGAGGGCACTTCAACACAGCTACACATTTCGTTATAGATGTGTCAGCCTGGGGGCTTCCTGAATTCGTTCCTGAGAATACTGCGAATTAAGGTCTGTGTATGTGGATTGTGGGTCGCACGGTCCGTGGTGGTGGAAGCTGCCCATTGCGCTCGCGCCATTGTAGTCCATGTTGGATGACGAGGGGTGGGTAATGTGAGTCAGGTCAAAACTTGAAGACCGGGAGTTAGCTATAGAATCGACATAACCTCCTCTGGCATAAAATGGACTACCCTGCAAATGAGTCCCATAGTTCCCATTGCCTTGAAGGGGATGTGCGTCATGTTCTGGGGTGACCACGCCTGTCACAGTACATCCTTTCTGTGGAGGCGGGCAGTTATGTGGAGAGTGGCTCACGGGCACCGGATATGACGTTGGCAAACTATATGCATTTTGCTGGAGCCTATTTGAAGACGTAGATCTTGGCGACTGTGGCTCATACTGTAAACGGTTTACCAGAGAATGCATAGAATCGAGGTATCCTCCTGTCGAACACTGGGTAACTGGGCTTCGTGGGGACTGGCCTTCAGGGGACGACGCTGTTCCTTTACCGTTTTTATCCTTTTTGTACTTCATCCTGCGGTTCTGAAACCAGATTTTTATTTGCCTTTCTGTGAGGTTGAGCAAGTTAGCCATTTCAACCCTCCGAGGCCGGCAAAGGTAACGGTTGAAATGAAATTCCTTCTCCAGCTCCACAAGCTGTGCGCTGGTGTAAGCTGTTCGGGCTCTCTTGGAGGCAGCGGATCCTGGCGGACTCCCATCTCCTACTCCACTCTCAGCTGCACGGAAGGAGATAACAGAGATCAATAACACTGAATTAAAGTACATACACTTCCGCAAAAACAAATCATAAAACAAAACGGGTAAATTATAATGTACTGCTGTGCTTAAAACCAAAACAAGTTTCTGATTTAAGGAAACAACCCTTGTAAACAGAACCCCACTGTGGACGTGTTAATTTCAGTGTTTGCATGTGCACCCAGCTCTGACGATTACAAATAAAACATTTTCAACAACTATAACCCCCTATGCACACCAGCAAGTTTCAGGAATGAAAGCAGCGAATCAGTCGACCTATAGCTTTGACTGTGGGGAAGGAGGGGCGGGTTTATGACGATTAACTACTTAAAGCCATTGTCGAATCCGTAATTGATAATATAGGGGCCGTAAAAGATATAGGACTAGATTCAACCAAGTGCACTTAGTCTGTTTAACTGCATATGCAATTCAATCTAAAAATACTAAACTTAGTAACTTTAAGGACATGCACTCTACTGTAATGTAAAGTCGTTTTGATTGCATTGCATATCCCCTTAAAGAGACTAAATGTGATGCTTGAATACCAGCCTGGAATGCTGAGTAATATGCCAAATACTGTGTTATAGTTTGCCTTTTAAAGTGTTGACATAAGTCCTCTCACAGGCTCCATTCAATAATACACAATTAGTGGATTTAGACTTTTTATTTTGTTACCCTGGTGTGGTTTTCTGTAACATTCTTTAAACGTGGAAAAACTGGCTTTCTGTTTTCTTTTTAATGGCTAGATATCTTCCTTGAACATGACTTGAGTTAAAAACACATTGTGTGCACCTTATGAAATTAAAAAGCAAATAGACAATTGGGGTGGTGGGTGGAGTTTTACAATATAAATATGATTATTAATTTACCACCTGGTGCTATTACTTCTGTGTAAAACTTTATTCATACTAGTTTGACCTGGATTGTGTGTTTGCATTAAGCCATTGCTGTTTCAAGAGTGACCATAGCAACTGCTACTGGTGTTAATAAGGCCACAGCGAAGAATTTCCCATACATTGTAAATGATATCTCTCCTTTTCTGCAACCTCCTCCCCACCACCACTACTCTACCTACACAAACAATCAAAACCATTCATAAAAGGCCATTTTAACACTTCTGTTTGATCCACTGGAAACCTCAGATCCATATATACTCCTGTATACATGAAACAACTTGGAAAATATTTCTGCTAGAAATATGCAAATGCAGTTACTTCTAGATTATAATTATGGTCTTGAGATTTGAAATATTCAAAATACCAAAGGACCATGGTTTATTATTAATCAATGTTAATAAATAAGTAACTTTAATTCACTGCGTGCAGTATTGTGAAACCAAAGAAAATACTGCAGTCCAGGCTTACTGTAAATGGAACTGCACACTGTACAATTCAGGGAGTAAAGAAGGTACAAGGCGTGTTTTAACATGACGGTACCTGAACTGGAACTATCGGTTTTTTGCCTGGAGTTCTGACGCGTCTCCTTCATCCATGGGAAGATCTGTTTGCTGGAGGCATCGGTGGGGTGGCTGCGCATGGGGGCTTTGGCATTGGTTTGGTAGTAATTTTTCGGAGGGGGTTGAGAGGGGGTTGAGACGGGAACGCGGGCCGGTGCCGGTGCCGGCGGCGGCACGCTGGCTAGGGTCAGTGGCTGGAGGCAGCTGGGGCTGTCCGGAGTAAGACTGGCCTGCGAGGCGGCGTTCTGCATGCAGCTCTCCGCAATTTTCCGGGCCTCCCCAAGGGGATCTGAGCCACTGGGAGACTGCAGGGAGCAAGCAGGTGGACGGTGGTCACTTTCCACTTGAGAGGGAGGATAAACCTGCTGACTGGCATGATCACTGAAACCATTTGCTCCTTGATACGGGTAGCTGCTGTATATTGCTGAGCTGTCAAAGAAGGTCTCCTTTTGCATCTCGTTGTTTCCCAGTATTTATTTCTGAAACTGACAGGGTGCTGACACCCTTGTAGTGTAACATTGGCGCCTGCAGTCACGTGACGCCTCTCCACCAATGGCCTCCTTGGACAGCCTAGGGTAACGAGAGGCATGGTGAGATGAGAGAAAGATCTCCATCCATCTTACTTTTCAATAGCCACCTGACATTTAAGCCCATAAAGAGTTACATGAACATCATTTCTGTAGTGTTCAATATTTACCTTCGAGGCTGATGATGTGTAACTCAGAAAACACAATATTAATTGTGATATTGAGACGCCTAACCACGAATGGCACTTAAAAGACAATCACAGCAACAATAAAAATGCAATTGGAGGTCATTCAAAACCCCTCGTTCTTGTGAACTTGTTCTTTCAGTGGTGTTATTGCTCATAACAAGTAATATAAACACATGGTGATGATGGCATTCATAATAATAATGACTGGGACAGACATTTTTTTCCCAATATTGTGCTGAATTGAGTGTTTCATACACCTGACACTGTGCTGATACCACAGTACCACAATGGTTTGTAAAGTTTACTTTTCAACCTATTAAAAAGGTGCATCATCGTCTGATTACCTTCCTCCACCTGAACCAAGAAGACTTTGGGGACGCGTCACCTTTGCTGTTATTGGCATAGGGACCGTAACCTCCTCTCGTTAATTGCAATGAACAAACTATCCACCTTAAATATGTGCTAAACTAAGATGGATTGAACACTCAGAGAACCTGAAAAACAAGGCAACCCATCTCCATGACCACGTCATGAACCTTTCTCTGTGGCCCAGCATAAAGGCTGCTGTCTGATACCACTGTGGGGTTGATGAATTAGGGTCAGTAGGCCGGGGACGGGTCCCAGAAACCTGCTATACGTTTAGGGAGCAGAGCTTGTGAATTTGAATTGTTTACTGAGCAAATAACACCGTTTTGGCTAAATAACTTTAAATTTAATTATCAATTGCAACCTCAACACACTCCCCACTGGAAGAGGTATTATGCAGTTCTGCACTCTCACCTAAAAGGATATAATTACCATTGCTGATCACACGTAACTAACAAATTGTACTAGCATAGGATAAATGTTATCATTACTGGTAAATATCAATATATTGCTCTTGGTTTTTAATTTTCCATTTAAAATCTAATATTTTTAATATTAGCATTGTGTTGTTGTTGGTTTAATACATTGGGGTATAATGGAACTTCGCAACATGATAATGAGCAGATGAACATGATCCGGTCTATACGAAGCGGTGCGCCTTGCCGTTAGACTAGATAAAGACATAAGGTAAATTATTATTATTATTTATTTTAATTTTACTATTACTGAACTACTGCAGCCGTTATGATTCTAACTGGAATATTTACTCGCATTGCCGCCAGCAGTGGTGGTGGAAGTAGCAGAAATAGTAGTTGTAGTAGTAGTACTCTTTTCAATTACATAAACAAATTAAATAAGATCCGTTGATTTTATAAAGTAGCATGTATTTCAATAAAAAGCAACAATTTCCTATTATAAATAAATATTTGTTCTTAATTTACAGTCTTATTAATCGTCATGTCTGTCAGAAAAAAGTTATTTTAAATCATAGGCTATACACTGATTCATAGTTTGATTATTGTGAATGTGTACAGCTACAGTTATGAGAACTGAAGAAAAGGGATTGTCACCACGGTATCCTGAAAGGCAGAAAACTGCTAATACCGCAGTACTTGAGAGTTTGTTCAAAGCTCTTTTATATCTTTCCAATTTCATTATAAAATGCAAAAGCAATGCAAATTATCATACGTGTACGCATGTAAATACACTCAAATTATATAGTTTTACAAAAGGTATCATTGAACCTATATTGGTATGAAATTGTAAACAATACTTTAAATATGTTATCCATTATTTAACAGAAAAGCAATAGTGCTTTGAATTAAAATTGAAAGGTGGAATTACGCATCAAAGCACCCTTATGTGCCGCGTTGGAAACAAGTTAAACAAATTGTTCAAAGTACACAGAACTATTGTGTAGCATTATTCGATCATTTTTAGTATACTGAAGCAATTACATTTAAACTGGGCCTATAGTATATTAGTTTCGGTGCGGCCCAGAGAAAAAGACAAAAGTTCATCGTAACTGAGCCCTGCACAAGAGGAAGCTAGAGCATGTGAACTCTTCCTGAACCGAGATTTTAGCCATATGGTCATAAATCACTGGGACATAGCTTCGAAGTTTACAACCGATGGCCTATTTCTGGCATGCTTACCTTAGCCAGCGAACACAAATACAGAGGACAACAATATTTCCTCACTCAGTGCCGAAATCGATAAAAAAAGACCCCAGATCCATGCAGCGAAAGTTTCACGAGCGGTAGCAACATACAGTAGTCTATGTCCGCTTATCAGAGTAACCAACAAAGGAGTGGGTAGGACGTCAAAAATCCTGTGATGCAGATCCGAAAGGCAGAGACTTTTCTCGTACGCGAAGATCTCAGAGATAAGTGGTATCAGCTCCAGACGTTGGTCTTATTAAAAGTTCAAGATATGCCAACGATACCCTGCAGCTGACCGGTAACAAACTGGGTCTGTTTTAAAAATGTAGCAGGCGGCAGAAGTACCCTGCAAACGACAGTGAACTCCCCCTAAACACGGCGTCACCAGAGACAAGGGAAATTATGCAAATTAAGATGTATTTTAGCCACTTGCACTAGTGTAGTCGGTTCTCCCATTGATGCATGGCAAAGCTATTATTATAGAATCTCCGCTATAATATCTTTTTCAAACCATGTTTTCGCCTCAAAGTAAATAGTTGAAATTTCAAAAACAATCTGATTCAACATGGCAAATCAAAGCAATAACAGAAACAGAATATTGACTTATTTCAAGTTATTATTTTAAAAAAATGAAATGGTAATATCTGTAAATGGTATCATGGACATTTTCTCGAGGCATCCTGGTTTTAATCAACGGGTTAAACCAATCAACGAACCAAATAATGACTAAATTGGTTCAAATGTTGAATCGCACATCGCCTGGCGGTGAAATAATTCTGTAGAACACTAAACTAATCACTTATAATAGGCAAAACATTTCATAATGACAATTATAGCTTATGCTGGCTTTATGTCTTAAACACATAGATAACCGTACGGGAGATGAGGAACAACAGAATTAAACGAAAACCGAAATAGAAGGGATGTGAGCGGGGTACCTTTCTGCATACAAATGTCTTTTGTCATTTGTTGCCACATAAGATTTATAGCTTCGAGCACCACGGCAATAAACACGTCTGAAAAAGAACCCCTCAGAAGGCACAATTTTTACACAGATATCAGCACAAAAAGCGAGGCTGCGGCCGGCGTAGGAGGGAAGAAAGGGGGAAAAGCCACCATCGAGCATTTTTATCAAAGCTTTCCGAGGGATTTTAACAGAGGGCCGTTTGAATAATTATTTACTGCTTTGTTTTTAAAAGTGCTGACTTAGGTTTTTTTAAATACAGCGGTAAAGGTGGAGTTGAATGCATAGAGAACAAAAGCACAAGAGAGCAACTTCATTGTGTAGCATTTCACATTTCATCAAAATTAGGAGGAGAGAAGATTCCTGTTTGCTTCTTCTGCAAAAAAAAAAAAAACAACATCTGGATAAATCAGGACAAAAAATCAATAAGAAGCTTGTTGATCTTTATTTCCAGGGAAGATAATTCATTTTAAACGGGACATCATCCTCCCAAATGTGGCTATGTATTACCAACGTGAGTTAGCTTTATCTCCTTGTTTAGTAGCAACACATTTCACTGGAGTTCGACATTACCAACAGATAACACAAAATTAAGCGAGTACCTGTTATATTTGAAAAACTGCAAACGTTTGAAAGAAGGATATGTAACTTACCAAAGTGTATTCTAGTCAGTCTTCCTCCAAGGCCGCCGATCGAGAGATCTTTATTCCAGAGAAATTCTAAAATCAGAAGAGAAAGCAAGAAGGCGTTCAAACTAGCAATGAGAGTGCGTGGTAGCGGTTAATTTCTTTTTTTTTTTCCCAAATAATTTATTAACCGAATTATGATATTCCCAAAAAGAATATTATATCTGGAATGGGATGCATAAAATGTTTTTATGCTATGGATGACCAATTTCCCGTTATTAATTTGAACGTATACAATATATATACCCATTTTTGAGCTATGGAAATAATAATAATAATAATAATAATAATAATAACAACAATAATAATAATAATAATAATAATAATAATAACGGTACGTCAGGGAAAAAACTATTGTTTAGATAAGATTGTCGTTGCTTGTCAGTTTTTGAGCTTTTCTTAAAGCTCTCCAAATTTCTGTAATATATTGTAAATGAGTACAAATTTAGATGTAAATGCAAAGAAATGCAATGTAATTATGGGGCTTTAAAATACTAAAGGTTGATATTTCAAAGCAAATAAACTGCAAACATCAATTATCATAAGCTCTCCACACCAACAAGTGCATTACAGTCTTTCTTTTTTAAATATAATAGTGGTTATATTATCTGCCGTTACTTAGTAATATACACTGTGTTTTGGATTTCCTGTAGAATTAAAAACACAGTTGAAATGTAGTTCTTGTTCTTTGTCATTATCTGTATTTTCCTCATTTGTTCCTCTTCTTCTGTGTAACATTATCGCTTAATATTCTTACATAACCGTTATCATCATCTGTATTATTGTTCGCATTATCCTGGTTGGTGTGCTTATCCTTGTAAGTTACCATTCATAGAATCTGGATCGAAAAGCCATTAGCCAAGTCTTTGGAGCGACTAGCGGGGCAGCGGCTGTCCCAAGTCCCAGAGACATAAATCACAGAAGCTCGCAGTGACCCGCGTGCGAACGAGATCGTCCTGGATGGCACTCTGTATCACATTATACTCTCGTATTTCTGGCGGTGGAGGCATCAGCACACCCAGCAACTTGCGCATATTTCTCGTTTCTTTACCTTTAGAATACACAACTTTATAAAGTTCTGTCCGCTACGAGACAGAGAGAAAGAAATATTTCTAAAAAGCATGTGATTATTAATTTACGAATAATATCAGGCTGCTTTAGTTCTTTGGTTTGAAAAAAAAACGCAATACATTTTAATTAATAAATGTGACAGAAAGCCTAATTCCCACAGACGCTTCTAATACTGTCATTATGTACAGTTTTGTTTATGTGAACCATAGGCAGAAGGTATTGGGTATGTTTGATGTTATTGTTGAGGTTATAATTCATTACTCCCAGGAATATTGGTTATTACACTATAACACTACAACTGTTATTATAATATGCCTGCGTGTGTGAGCGCATTTCAATCTGCATTTTCTTTCACCTTTGCTTCGAGAAACACTAACTCTCCACAGTAACTAGAGAACAATCAGCGGAAATACCTCAAATAAAATCCATCCTACCAAAGCAAGGGTTCCTTCTCTCTCCGTTCGGAAAAACATATCCATCCGTGAGACATGCTCCTCACACAAAAACTCTATGAAGCACGCCCGATTCCACAAAGAAGGTGTGGACTATGTCAACGCTATAATAAGCTTGGATCTCCGTTCACACTTCCACAATAATGAGAGGATTAACACACGACGTGACATCATACATTTTTACTTCTATGTGACATACTAAATGAGCAATGATAAATAAAATAAAAACGAATTTCTTGAATTATGCAGGGTAAAACGTTTGCTCGTTTTTCCTTCCTGAAACAAAATATTAAAACATGTAAAGGTAAATTAAATGTCAGTCCGCCACTATATTCTGCTAATATCGACCATTAAAACGTTGGTTTGGTGTGTTAGGCATGAACGGAAGCGAGTGTTTTAGTCCTTGGCAGTGTTATAACGTGCACAATGTGAGGGCTTTTCAGTGAGGAAGCCTCTAATGGGTGGCGCGATGATCACTCAGCACTTGAGTCGCCTCTCGTGGCTACAGCGCTCTGCGCGCTCCGCTCCCACGCGCTGCACTCTGACAGTCAAATAAATCAAATGCCTTATAATTACCTGACAAAACGCAAAGTGGGCTCCTTGGTGGTATGGGGAACGTGGTATAGGGAGCAGTCTGAAATTAGTTCAATTTGAGGGCTCTTTCCCCCTCTGCCCGCGGAGACCCAACTCAACCTGTGCTACACATTTCCCACAACTACTTCAGTGATGCTAGAAATTATAGGTCCATACTGAGAGTCCAGCCTCGCTGAAGACTTACCTAAATTAAGTCAGGTCAGTTGGATTGTTTTTAAAAGTGACAGAAAACTGATAGGTCTGCTTTGTGATACTGAGCTATCTTTAACAATTAACAGACGGCATGTCTGAGTCAAGAAAAAGAAATGTATCAATACAACGTTATTCAATTAGTGTTTTATTCAATTGTGAAGCATCCAGTCTTCTTGAGTTCTCTCAACATAATTATATTTACAAAAAACATTGAGGCCTACTTGTGATCGCAACTGTGAGCACAATCAATACTCTAATTGTAACATCGATCTGTACAGTGGTCATTCTGCGCCGTGTGTTCTTAGTGGAAGTAGTCTTTTTTTGTTTCAGTTTCGCAGTGCTGATACGTCACCAGCGTCAGATAATTTTAGAATCACATTCCCATTTCCATTATCACGCAACAGGGTAATATGCCTCTATAATCTTTGGTGAGATACAACCTTCACTCCTGTATGTAGTAGACAAAGAATTGCTTCTGTTCTAGAATGGTGTGTCAGACATTTTTGCAAAGTAATAGTCACTGTTTTCATCCAATGCCGTCCTGGATGTGAATAGGCTAATGAATGCTCTGGTTTCTATACTGACTCCTGATGCTTAACTAATGAATGAATTCATTAATAACTTAATGGCATCACTGGTAAGAAAGAGCATTTTTCAAAACAAAATTGAAATAACTCCTTTGTTTGCTCACTGCATGCAAATGTATGCTCATTTATTTGTAAGTTCAGTTTATTTTTCTTTATTAATGTCCACTACAAGCATGCTTCATGCAAAGCTCAGGTGCAGTGTGGCGGGGAGGGGGCAGTGTCCATCTGGTCAAGGCTTCCTAATATTTACCTACTATTTACCTGCCTTACATTTACACAAGTGTGTGTATTACCCTTTACTTTTTCATGCTTCCCCATGTCATGAATAGGCCACCTTGCCGATGAGTTTTGCAATGGGAGAATGAGGGTTCATGAAGCCCTTAATGGGTAGAATGACAATCAGCTGTCAGCTAAGGTCTTGCTTGACCAATCAACATTTTTTGTGCTCCACAACAAAGGGCAGTGATTGGTTAACGTCAGTGGGTCACTGATGCCATGTGATAGCTCCTCCTGTTCCATGGAACCTCACTGCCCATCAATGCGATTGACAACAAAACTCACTCAAATGTCAGTTTGTAAAACTTTTGTTCTAGATTACTTTACGAGGGTCGTGCATCTATAGCCTAATTAAATAATGCAATCTATAACATCTTAAAAACTGGAGCTGTAAAATAATGGACTGCTCATGACAATTAATTCAAAATGATGGTCTAAAAAACTTTTGGGCAAGGGTTTGAAACACATTACAAATGACAAAAGAAATAAACACATGCTTTTAAAAAGTTCAAATATAGACCTATGCATGGCCAAGAATCTAGGCAGGGAATGGAAGGATTATTTTAAGCTTCAGTAATTCATCTGTGTGATCTTCATAAAAGTTTAGTATAATACAATGTTAAAATAGACTACACATAGGCTTTTACGTACTGTTTTGCTGAAAATGTTTCTGGAAACAATTTGTTATTCAGCTGATAATTTGGTGTAGGCCTAACCACAAATTGGATTGTTTTTTAACGTTAACACATTTGGAAAATATTTCTTAAATTGCCTTAAAGCGATATGTGAGCAATGGAACAAATCAGGACTTATTTAAATTTGTTATTGAACGCTCAGGACTAATCATGATGCGGGAAGAGTAAATCCAGGCTTCCTTGTTCAATATTTATTAGCTTAAGTCCAACTTTTTAAGTATTGCTATTATTTACTGATCTCCATGAAAACACATTTTTTGATACATTTTTAAAACTAAGACTACAGAATGTAGATTGTGTAGAGTGGACTGCAGGTTGCTCAGGCGATTTTAGCTGAACAATAAGAGGGTTCATTGAAAGGCCAAAGCTTCTATCCAGCCATTCTGTTTGAGGATTGCTGTGACCTTTGACCTTGCACCATAGTGCTGTGGTCTCTATTTTCAACGTGTGAAACTATATGAAAACACATAGAATTTATTATATAATCCACTTCCATAACTTACAATACTATGGAAAACATGTCTAGCGTATTAGTTCCAATGTGTAAAACAAATATGAGAACACGTGGAACGAGTGGAACAAGTCTAAGCAAATGTCAAACCATAGAATTTCTTGGTAGAAAAAGAAAATGGCAAACAATAAGAACAAAAACTTGTTTTGCTTGCTGAACTTGAAAAATACTTCCATTTGATGATCCATTTTGCATTTCATTAAGAAATGTAGAAATATGAAATAATTAAATGAAGATACTGTTTTACTTTCAGCAAATAGAAGCCTAACACTAAAATCTGTCATCCAATCTGCACTTTTTATTTTTAACCCATTATACACACTTGGAATTGAGTCAATGTGAATACACCATAAATGACACTTAAAGGTCATTAAAGTCTGTAAATGTCTACCACTGAAAGTGTAAAAATGTGTGCATTTAACATTAAATGTAGGATGTAGGTTATGGCAGTCCCCAGAAGACACATTGTCAATCTGACAAAGAGCAGCCACAAGTATGTGAGGTTTGAGTCTTCACAAAATCACAAAGCCATGTGTGAAAAATGAATAAATGATTCTTAGGGGAAAGGTTATACAGTAATCCAGACACGGATATCCAAAACCTTTTCCTTCCAGCTTCCAGTTTTTCCACCTTTGTGTTTATTTTATCACTTAAATTGAGCTCTGGAGAGAGAGCCAGGAGAGAGAGAGAGATGTTCTTATAGAAGTATATATAAATGCAGGTTACTTCTTCTATAGAGACTTGTTGCCTGGGGCGATGAGGCAATTTGTTGCTACTGCATGTACTGGGAGGATGTTTTGATTTGCTGTTTTCCAGAAGACGGCCTGGCAGAGCAGGTCGTGGTGTTCGGGAGTTTATTATCTTTCTTCCATTTCATCCTGCGATTCTGAAACCAAATCTTGACCTGGCGTTCAGACAGACACAGTGCGTGCGCAATCTCCGAGCGTCGGCACCTAGTTAAGTAACGATTGAAATGGAACTCTTTCTCAAGTTCGAGAAGCACTTGTCTGTTGAAGGCTGTGCGGGACCTCTTGGTGCCGCCTCCAGAGTAACCGGGTTGGGCTAAACATAAACAGAAGTAGGTGTTACCGCCACATATACTGCATTCTGAAGCTGTCATCTGGCCTCTATCCAGTCAAAACGAAGAGCACTTTCCTTCATTTTGAGCAAGGGATTTAAGTGTGAATTTCCTCTTCAGTTCTTTATTGTTTCTTCCAAAGCACTCCGAATGTTCCTTGCTCAAAATTAAGGCCAAAGTGCTGTATGGTCTGGGTTTGTGCCATACTAATTTTGATTCAAGCGCATGTAAAGAATGTATAACCTGCGCAAAGCAAATGTAATGTGTAAGCAATGTATGTACTTCACAATGAGAAAGGTTGATCCGTCAATGAACAAAAGGTCTAATTAATGACCAGAATTGGTCTACAGCTTAAATGACTGCTGTCACGTTCCAACGGACGACTTTTGAGCTGAAGCATTACAAAACTTACCCCTTTTATCTTGAACCTTCTTCATCCAGGAGTAGACCACGGGTTTTTGAATATTTTGGGCGGATGTACAGCAACAAAAGCTTCGATTCGTGAGATCTATCTCGCTATCTGAGTGACTCAGAAGTATGGATTGCCTTGGTTCAGTAAAGTCATCTTGACATAGAACGCTGGATTTGTCGCCGCACCTTGGTTCCGTGCGGTCATGTCCATGCAACAGCTCTTCATGTTCAGAGAATCTTGTATCTTTTGGTCCTTCGTAAAAACAGGAAGAGGGGGAGACGTAGCCGTTCGGAGGTAATTCCTCACAAGAAGGTTCAGTGTAGTTCGCGTTGACCAAGTATGAACTCATTATCGTACATTTGTTAAATGCAATGGTAATGTGTTTTTTTTTTTCTCGTGGCGTTGTTTATCTGATACACACAAAAACCACCTATTCCCGTCACTGTGTAAAGTTGCATGATCACGTGGGAAACCCCACCAATCATAAAACCCCGTTTTCATCTCGTTGAAAAAGTAGATAAAACATGTCGAAGGAACCAGAAAATGAATAACAAACATGTCTGAGTCAAATAATAAAACATATACCAGATTTATGTTGATATTCAGAGGTCTAATCAGGCATACCAATTTTGACTCAACGGCTGCGTCAAGTGTAATCTATATAATTGCTGACCGAGAGAGAAACATAACACTCTTTGCAAAAGGTAATAGAGGGTAATATGCAAGTACCAGGAACAGCTTAGTAGTTTTGACATTTTTGATCACTATTGATATTTATAGCCTAAAGGTATATACAATGAATACAATTAATTTGACAGATATCTAGGATTTAAAATTGTATGATTGCATAGTTGTTCAATACAACATTTTACAATGAGTTCCGAAAAAGTTAAACTTCTGTAACTTTCACGCAATGTAAACTGAACGGTGAGCGACACGGTTTGCATTACTGTCTTATCAATCTTGAACAACGTCTTTGATAGAGCAGACGTTTGTAATAAGGGTTGCCAGTTTGGGATTTGACATTTTATATAAAGCAATGACCCGCGGTTTACCTCAGACTCTGGCATCATTTTTCCAGGATATGCGTGTATGAGACGAAGCAAACCCCACTCACTATCACTAGACAAAAACAGTCGCAACACTTCACATAAAGCCTCAGCCCCATGTGAAATAAGTCAACTTTGTGTTCTTGACTCTGTTGCCGGGAGATGCGAGCAGACATTATAATCCCCTGTCAGAATAAGTACAGTGCGGTCTGCTCTAACGTGTAATTTCTCGGTTGGCTCCCATAAACACAGTTTTGGTTGAGTTCCTGAATTCTCCGGATGAATGATGGAATGCCAAGGAAAAACCAAACTAGGCTTTACCCAGTATTCTTTGTCACAACATTGCGATTGGCCTGTCATTGTTGAATAGCATACATTTGACCAAATCACCAAAATGAGAAGGTTAAGTATCAATTGAATTCAATCAAAAGACTGATTCTTTCTTTGAGATTCAGATGCAACTATTTACTCATGACTTAGCAATCCTGGTCATTTTCCGTCACTTGTTGACCTGTACTTTGTGGTGGATTCAGGTGAGGCAGAAGTGGACGAAAGATGGGTTACCATTAGATTATATGCATACCTATTCATTAGCTTCGCCGTAGCCATTGACCTAATTAAGTTTTTCAATAAAATAGATTAACAACAACTCTAAATATAATAATTTCTTTTTATTCAGATATAAACACTTCCAGTTTCAACAAAAGGCATGTTACAGAACTGTTTTCTTTCGTTGGAATATTTCCTTCAGCTCATTCAGTCCTCGATACCATAAACAATAGGGTAAACCAAGTATTACATAAGTGCCACATTTATTTTTAAACAATGCCCAGTTTAGTCAAACCATGATCTTTACCCAAATCTCTTCACGGTTTTACCAAGCAATAATGCTTCGTAGTTAGTTTTGAATCACGTTTATTTTCATAATGACACAAAGGCGAATAAAACATTTAAAATATTCCGTGGGTTTCAATCGAAAGAGTAGTTAAACCAAAAAATAACTGGGAAAAAAACAGACTTAATTAATCACAAGTGTGCTTTCTTTTATCCCAAGTGGGACCAAACAAAATTATGCTAAGATTATCAAAATCACAGGGCTGCTCATTTTAATTAACGTCTCGCGGATCACAGCTTCTCCATTGCAGTTATATTTTATTTATTTATTTATTTTTCAGTTCAACCCACATATATCCTCGGCAGCAGCCTAGAGCGTACCTGCATTTACTGACTCTTTCTGAGTGCTACCTGTTCCTCTTTTGAACAAAATATAGTCATAATTAATCCACCTTTATAAGTTTGGCAGCTTGATGGGCGGGCTCAGAAAAACAGGCTGAGAGGAAACCAAAATCTGAATGTCTGGTCATTTCTTGGAACCATTCTCAAACCTGTGTTGGAGCTGCCGTTTGATCTTTGTTGGCTGTCACAACCAGTGGCTAGGCAAATTTTCCAGCAATTTTGTGCACTCCCAACTGCAAGCAGTGTGAGGTATACAATGTAGCTTCTTTGCTAGGTTTGGTGACCTAATGTTGGCCCAGAGAAAGAGTCAAAGGGGTGATGAGGAATTCACACAGAGTATCCAGCCCGCCAACCATTATGCTTGAAGCCTGAACCCAGTGACCTTGCAACTGGCATACGGCCTTTATTTAGAGCAGTACACTCTGAACAACCAAAAACCCAGCTGGCTTAAAGAAGACTCTGCTAATCCCTTTAAGTTATCTACCTAATATTCATCAGACCTTTCCCTGAACTTGTCCTTCACTTCATGGCAATCACTGTATGTTTAACCCATGGCATATAAAATAAATGTCCTTTCAACATAGGGCTAGATTCAATCAAATTCACTTAGTCTCTTTAATGGGATATGAAATTCAAATCAAACTGGATGGCAGCCTCTTTACACGCATTTGATGTGTTATTTTAAGATGAAAATAATGGCTTCCAAAAGACATATGTGCTTGTCTCTAATTAAATACGTCATAAGAAAATTATGCTTCAATGTAAAGTCTACTGAGTGAATCTTTCCCTTAAAGAGACTAAGTGCATTTCATTGCATCTAGTGCTAAGTGGTCTGCATTGACAACCAATTTACAATGAACTTTCTCGTATCCTTTGTTAAATGCCAACATATTCAACTTTCTTAAAAGACCATACCACCTTTCAGTTTGTCTAGGTTGATTTGTATGAAATACTAAAATGAAGGTTTGTTTGAATTGATACTCTGTGAACACGCTATGAAAAGGCAAACCAAGAAGAAGGAAGACCTTATAATTTTCCTGACCTCAAACTCCTAGTGGGTAAATAATAGGCTGTGTCCAACAGGTTTCCATTTAGTGTTCTATATCTGTAGGTTCATATTTGGCATAAAAGGTAAAAAGCATATCTATGAGATATATAGAATAGTCTGCAAATCACATATTTGATGTAACAACTCACATAAGATTAGAAGGCAAATTGCATCTCTGCATGTTAATCCATTTTTGTCAACAATGTAATTTGATATTGTATGACATGCATCCATTTATTCCTCCATAAATAATATCCATGTAATAGACTTCCATTTCATGTCTTCACCATCACTGAACCCCTCAAATACATAAAAAGCAGGACAGAGGAAAAGAGGACTGTGTAAGGACCATATGATCTCCAGCTAAAAGGTACTTCAATCAGCGGGCATGTAGAAACACACTGTGGAGTGCATGATAGGCCCACGTTAAAAAGCAGGTAGTGGAAAAAAAGTGAACGTTCAATTAAGTAGTCAACAGTACAGACTTTACTACTTATGAAATCGTGAGATTATTTAAAAAATCACTGCCTTAACATCCCATGTAACCGGTTCTAGGGGACGGCGGAATTTGAATCAGCACTAAAAGGAAACGTACCTTCTTGAGAGGACCGCCTTAAATTCGTGCTCCTTGGGCTGCAGTCCTCCATCGCGCTGGATGAAAATCAGCCGCTGACGCTCAGGAAAAACTGTCTGAAAGAAAGTCAAATTAAGCTCACAGTCAGTGTGATGAGTCGTCGTGCAGTAAAGGCTACTGCAGAGAGTCGGCTCCCCCAAACCATAAAACTTACTTCCAATGCACCACGTGATTTTTTTATGGCCGGGGGAGCCTATCTGTTTGTACCACGGTATTTAACTGTCGAGCTCGCTGACAAAAAGCTTACTCGTTTAAAAGCAAATGTAGTGTATTTGTAAATGTAGCAATAAAGTTTACGGCTCTAAATTTAAAACGGTCCATGGCTGCCCTACAATGCATATCCAACACTACAATCGCGTGAAACATTGTCTAAATGGGACGCTCCTTAACAAGGAACACTCAGCAGGAATATATTGCTTATTTGACTTCCCAAAGTTACTATAATTAACGCATACTATAATGAATTCGTTTCAGTTTGTTTTAACATTTTAAAAAATTAACATAAAATGTGCTTGAGAGACGGATGAACATTACAATTTATTTCACGCTTTTATAAATCAATTTCGGCCAAATAAAGGTCTTAACTGAGGAAAATGTCATATGTCGGTAGCACAAACAAGGCTATACATCACATTGACAAACACAATGGCCAAATTAATCAAAATAACTAACCAAAATAATTAGTTATCATGAAGCTATTTCAAGAAGCCTTTCCTTCACAAACCAGAAACAACTGCTAGGTGACCAGAGGCAGAAGTCAAGTGATTTCACCAGATTTTCAATGCGTGCGTGTGTGCGTAATGTGTGACGAATAGGGCAACAGAGAGGACTGGAACACGAAGGCTAAGGTTCATAGCTCGCTACCAAATATGGGACACGGGCTCAAGTCACGTGTTTTGGTGTAAATCCCGCTTGTTGACCCCCAGAAGTAAATCTGCGCTCAAACAGAAAATCTGGGTGGAGTGCCTTGAGTTATCATTGTGCGCCACCCGCTGGATATTGCGTCAAACTGTCATTTCAGACCCGGGGGAGGTTGTACATATTGTTTTGTATCGACCTTATTCAGAAATACCCAAAAACGAGGGCAGATCCAACACAGACATCTAGATATTTGAAATGTCACAACGTTAACCTACAGTAATTGTGATGACATTCATAGTCAAATAAATACTACATTTTAGTCATGTTACTTTTTAGTGGCCCATTATTTGTTAAATTCTGACGATATAAAAGACATTTCATTGAATTAAACCAATATAAACTATTGTCTGCACAAAAGAAATATCACCCCCATACAAGAATAATACACACAATTTGAAAATAATAAATAAAAAGCCACTGTTTCCCTCCTTGCAGAAAGCCTCCATCATTAAAAAAAGTGAAACAGAAACAAAGCTGAAGGCCATTGTAGTGGCCTGTTCTGATTTAGAACACTGATATGATGATATGAAGTCAACTATAGTTATGAATATGAATGAACATTCATTATTGTCAATATTGTGTAAATGTAATCCATTTAGTTTATAGGGAACAGAAATGTGAATATTACAAGTTGTTATTAGTCATTTTTGATCTACACTGGCCTAGTGCTTCTACTACTTATACTATTACAAGTATTAGAAACAAGAAGAACAGCAACAGCATAAACAATATCAATTAAACACTCATCAGCTGATGTTGCACTGGCCAACAATTGCATACAGGATTCTATATTACACCTCAGCAATATAGACCAGTACAAACTGAATATGCTCGACTCTGAAGAACACAATTCCCCTGGAGAGACCCAGAATGCCCTAATCCAAATATTTAGGCAACAATTAAAAAGTACCATATAGACGGTCACCTACATTTACGAGGGTAAAATATATTTCAGAAAATTATAGTTACAGGTGAACAAGCAAAATATAAAAATACACTATGGTATAACACTATGTCAAATTTATTTCCTTCCAACATGCAATCTTAATTACTAAATGAATTTCATTTTTAATGAATGTTTTTTCAGGTCAACAGCATTGCACCAGGAGTTTTGTGAACCGACCAAAAATAAAGTTAATCTCGAATTGTAGTATCTTGCGACAAATGATGATCTTGACTGATGGAAGTGTATGCAGAGTTTACATTTCTTTAAGGCTGTGTAAAAAATTTTCATATTCTGCATTCTATAATTACAGCAAATATTATTAGTAGTAGTAGCACTAGAAGTGGTAATAGTAGTAGGGTTAGGGTAAGGGCAATGGTAGTTGCATTTGCACTACAGATAGTAATAGTTATGATAGTGATACTAATACTAGCACATAGAACTTAACGTATTCCACTGAGTAAAAATACCCGGAACAATATTAACGCTACTATTAATCATCACCATTCTTCCTGTAAGTTTAATCGCAATAACCGACGATAAATTTCGTCGGGCCATATTACAGTCGAAACCCTAAAAACTTGTCCAGATTCCGTCAATTTCTAAGGTAAGATCATGAAAACTATGCCCATTCATTTTTTTTGTAAATGGCAACTGCAACAAGAAACATACATGTTGCTTGATTCAACGACCAGTACATTGTATAGGTACAAGAAAAGGAGGCCTAAACTTCAACATGAAGTTACAGAAGGAGCCTTTGTGAACCATGCAGTACCTTTTCCTCACCACAAGGAGGAAATATTTGTAAGCAGCTTCCCAAACGCATCACAGTTTCCTGCAACTTAAGGCACGATGGACTTGCAAAAACAGTTATACAAAACAACGAAGCAGACACATTTCAAGCGTCTATGGTAATGATTTACGTCATGCTGTCAAGGCATCCATTTAGTGACGCAGTAATTCATCAGAATTTATATTGAAAAAAATTATGATGGCGATGGCATCATCATTAGCACTAACAACAACAGCAGCTGTAGGCAGTAATGGTAACCTAACAATACTAATCATAAGCAGAACAAATCATATTATTTTATCTTACACATTGTGCATACATTTAGGCTCCTCTTATCAATTGCTGGCTATATAAAATATATAATAACTAAGACAACAAACAATCGTGAGATATGCCAAGAGTTATGTAATTCCGTACAAATCTATACTATGAAGAACTTAAATTCAAATAGCTGTAATGATCTTTGCAATGATTCTCGTGCTGGGAAGAGACAAGAAAATATGTGGCTTTCTTACCGTTATACGGAGTCCGGCTTGTCAGGTAGGCTATTGCAATAACCCTATAGTGCGGCTGACAGGTGACAGATCAGAATCTCTCCCGCCTTTGGTCGTGCAGGAGTATTCCAGAATCCATACACATTCCATTAAATGAACTGCCACTGCCAGCCGTATGGTTCTTTTCATTATGCCAAACAGTATAAGAAAGAACTTGTTTATACTTAGGAAAGGTATTTTCCCTTGAGTATCCGTTTAAGTCTACACTCAGTCGACTTTGTTCACTATTGTAAGCCAAAGAACAAAAGCATGAGATCCGAGGCAGAAGGGAACTGTGCAAGAGAATGCAGCTTAATTCTATAAAGGGAAAGTATATGAAAAAAAAAAGTTCAGGTTCACGGCTGCAGTCCACATGACCAACAGCGGCCAATAGAGAGACGCTTCCACTCGTAAAGTTGTATTGCAAAGTTGTAAATTTTCATAAACAACAACGGATTTATGGCTTTTCCCCCTCCGCGAGAGGGGGCAAGTCACTGCTAGGCGCCATTTTACCGAGCGAATGAAAGCGGGCTATCAAATGAGCTGCAGGGCCGGTCACAGTTCTGATGTGGCAGACAGATGGCACTGAAAAAAAACTAATATTATTTGTTGTTTAAGATGAAGCTGAAAATGGTGCTGCCATGTTAAGATTAAAATGCCTAAATAAAAATGAATGTCTGCGTGGATTACAACGACGGCCTAGAAAAATGAAACAACGATTTTATAATCGAATCTAAATGTAAAGCAGTCTCTGGCAACACATAAATGCATAGTTACATCCATGGCTGAGTCCATTGGATATAGGCTAGACTGTCTAAAGATCACATTGTACTGTATTGGTGGCACGAGATAATTTAACCAATATAAAAATCAAGGTTAACAGCTTAAATTGTTTGTTTTTTTTGTAATTAATTGTGTTTTATTTTGTTATTTAATTTATTTAATTTGTAAACGCTTCAGCAAAGCGGCAATTTCACCGCCTGTCTGTGAGAGGTGTCAAGAGCACGTAGGTCTGTGGCCTGCAAGTAATGTTGGCTATCGCATGAAAACACTAGACACAGAACATTTATATAAAACAGTTAACATAGACTATACAAGGTTTTTACCCAAAATGCTAAAGAACGAAACAGGGTCCAACAAATACCTCGACTAGCTGAAGTTAGGTTGCCATTTATTTTAGAATATTTTAACATGGAGTTTTTCCGAGTCTTTACATATATTTAAAAGCTCTCACTTTCAAACAGAAATCCACATACCGCGTTTCAACATTTTTCGGGGTAGGGAACGAATCATGAAACTAATCAAAGATTTCTGTGTGGAAGATTTAGATCACTTTAGGGAGAAAGTGAAAAAAGGACTCTTTATGTAAACGTGGCCAATGATTGGACTTAAAAGTTGTCAGAATTTTTTAATTGGTGCACATATAGAACTTTAGTTCTATATTGCTCGAACCCTTTCATCAAGTTTTACGGAGGGATTGTGACGGATAGCACATCACTGAGAAAGAATAAATTCACATGATGTGAATACGTGGATCAAAATGAAACAAACATTTACATATATCTTACACCACGAAAATGGTACTCGTGTGATTTGTTGAAAGAGTAGCCTGATTCTTCTTCAGACGGCTTATAGTTATACTCTTCGCCAATTCACAATATGGCATACCTTTCATTAAAAATAGGCCCCTAGTTTTGACGACAAATGTCTACGCTGTGGTAGAAATAATTAGCATTTCAGAAGTCGTGCTAAAACAACACTGATTTGGAAAAAAAATACAGCGTTTTTTTAATTAAAATTTCATATATTTATTTGTAATATATTCTTAGTTTGTGTTCGATATTGGCCTAAAACATGTGACTCACTTTGAAATATAAAATGTGTCAACCAATTGCCAAATAGATTTAAACAATTAAATCGACATATTAAATCAAGGAAGAATAAGATTTAACACAAAGAAAAAAGTTTAAAGAAAAAAAAACAAGCCAAATTTATTCAATGTTTTATATTAACTTATAATTATGGTGTGAACTGTATGGTAGAGTAAGGGTAATAAGAATCGAATACCCGTATACCTTTATCCTTATACATTTTTAGTTACAAGTGAAAACTGAAAACCTTTCATAATATGTCCTATGGTAACACTATTACACAGGATATCACAAAAAAAATGTTTAGATGTGTAGTTTGTAAAATGAGACAGGATATATCTTGAGATAATATTCCAAAGAACACAGAAGCTGAGAACTGCGACAATATTCAACTGCAATGATTTTATAGCTAAGCAATTGGTTTGAAATTAATTTATGGACGTGGGTCCAATTACTTGTGCCATATTTTTTCTGATTCTTATTAAGAGACGCTCTTGTGGGTGAGGCCCTCTACGGCCTCACTAAGCAGAAGTTTGTTTATTTATTTGTTTGTTTGTTTATTTATTTATTTGCATATGGATCGTACCGGAAGTTCGCATCCAAGGATACATCCGGGAATAGCTTATCCTCCTTGACCGGTTGGGGGTTCCTGGCTGCGGTTGCTCGTCTCTGTCTGTGGATCAGATTATCGGAGAAGAGCCCCTGGGCAAAGAGCTGTGAACGAAGGCCGACAGATCCTGGCGTAGCTGAAGCTGCAAAACTGGTAAACAGGATTGCTGACACTGTAAGCCTACGCTGTCCCAGGAGGGACAGAATCTTGATTTTGTGTTTTTCTTGTGTATATGACGACTGATCAACGTTTTGAAAAAGGCCAGGCCCTGCTCTCTACCAGTATTCTCCAAACAAGAGGAACTCCTGAATGGACTGTGATTTGTTGCCTAAGACTCTCCAGTGTCATTTTTACGAGGTAAAGTGAAAAAAGACAGAATTACGTCCCAGAACCAGGCAAGTTTATTCGCGTGTTAAAATCCTGGACTAAATCAGCCAATCGACGCCTGCCTTTTCACTGTTGTGGTCGCAGAAAAGTTTGTTAAATACTTATTTTCATACATTAAAGTCCAGTTTCTATGTATTGTCAAGCGCATCTTTTTATATAAATAAACAAAATAAATTACCTTTTACTATGAATGGACGGATGCATTTCGAGTAAAAAATAAGCGTGTAAAGAGTTCAGTAACCCTTTCAGAGAATTGCATGGAGTTGCGTTATATATAAAATTCTTGGCAAACAATATAAACTGACATGACACTGAATAAAAAGAAACTGGTATTATAAACAACATTGAAAAAGTCTGCCAATTTGACATAAATGGCAAATATGAATATTAGCCAAAACAAGTCGCTGTTCCGTCCTTTCCTCTGTTCTGCCCTTTCTTTCAGGAGCGAATGGTGTGAAAAATGTTTCATTTTGTGTCATGGTGTAAATTTTTTCCCAACATTTCACCTTGTTGGTACGATTCTAAATATGTTCATGTAACAATTGTTAAAAGTGGACTGAAAATAGTTAAAGTGAGTATGCCAAAATACATAAATAAATAAATGGCACAGTTAAGTTCTATGGTTAGACTCACATCCCAGCATTCTGTTCCCATGGATTACTTTTAAAATTGTCCTGGAACATTTTAGTTCATCATAGTTGTGTACGGTTTTTTTTTTTTTTTTTTTGGAAAAGCATAGTTTCTCTTTTGTGGATATGAGGAAAATAGAAAGTATCCCCCCTTCTGAAATATTTACATTTAAGTCAATATTTCACTCTTGGACTCATTATATCTCGTTTAATTTCGAATTTATAGTCAAATGGAAGTACATCTGTTTTGTAGTAAGAGTGATACAGCGGCCTCACCGTAAGGGCTTTACTGCAAACTTTTCATAGGCTTACTCAGTTAAGCTTTCACACACCTTGCAGGCCCAGATGAATGCTTATAAAAGCAAAAGAAATTAAAGTACTGTTACAAATAGAATATATTTTATATATAACGGCAACAGCTAGGCAATTTATACTTTCAATAGTATAACAGTACATTTAAAATATTCTTCTTCTTCTTCCTGTTATTATAATATCATTATTGATTTTATGTAGACACTAAGCAATAAAAAAACAAGCAAATGTCTCAAATAACTAATAAGAAAGGAGGAAGTACATACATTAATTATACAGTACAGGATGAGTGTAGAACTATTGGGCTTGGTAGCAGCAGCCCCCACGACAAAACAATGATGGCAAAATTATTCAGACGTGACCTGGATTTAGTGCATTTCCATTTCCCTTAGGGATATAGAGCCTTTCCATTGAGTTGGAAAAAAACACAGTGGCCACTCTCATCATCGTGCAGCAACGCTTAAACTCACGTTCCACTCTTCAAGCAAAATTCTGACACCGATACCAAAATACAATTATTGTCGTGAATTGCCAAGTGGAAGTTTAGATGCATGATGATTCTAAATTACTTCCTACCCGAATCTTTTCCACAATTGTACTGGCCATTTGTTTTTGTCTCATGTGAGTTTATTTGTTTGTTTTTTTCTGGATAAATTATCACTGATACTTAAAATTAGGATAATTTGTGGGTGGAACATTGCTGCCCTCTACTGATTTTCTTCTGTAATAGCATGGTGAAGTAGATGTAGTCCTCATTGCTATCTGCGACGGTCTCTTGTCTGTCGGCGTTCACATTCAACGCCCCAATCACAGTTACACTGGCTGGTTTCAAACAGACAGAAAACACTTTTAATGGAGATTCCAGACGACCTCTTGATATAATACTGACACAGACTCCAGATATTCACATTTTATGTAACTGTGTTGTTGCTTTCCAAAATATCCATTTGCAAAAAAAAAGTGGGTGGCCAATTTAGGATTTCCGATGGAAATTCGACGAAAATGTCTCTTTATAGGTAAACAATGGGGACGAGACAGAAATGGGGACCATGGTCTGGGACCAATAAACTGGGTTATTTCCGCCGGCCTTTTGTGCGAGAAAGCCCAACAACAAATGGATGCTCCATTCTAGAACCATCCTAACTGCGGCTGGACAGTCATAAACTAATTAAAAGAGAAATTCCAGACAGTATGGCGGACTGCACGTTTTATTGCGCTGTTTCAGAAAAGACCTTTGAAGTTGGGTCCATCTGCAGCACAGGGTAGCCCCGCAGCCCTTAAACTGCCAGGACGTTGAGGTATAAGACTGTCCAGATTATTCAATATTGCAGCATCCAGCGTAACGCCTGTGCACCATCTCACAACGTAACACTTTCATAAAACGTGGGTTTGGTTCCTGTTATGACACAACTGTCCGTGGTTAACCATCGCAGACCTGATTAGTCACGGTTGTTTCTATAATTACAGGTATCAATGTGTCGGTTCAAGTGAAATATAATCTTTGCGATATTATTTTAGGATTCAGCTGTCGTAGTGCTCAACAGCTTTCCTATGTTTTGTCCTTCCGCCCTCGAGCGCTTTGCACCCCATAAACGCTTACAGCCGTGATTGTCTTTTATTGCTGTAGATACAGCGCGCTACATCCTTTGCCAAGACGCAGAGCTAGTGGTGTAAGACTGTTTGTCCAGAATCAAAACACGTTTCATTTTGGTTCACATACTTTCCATTTATCCAGCCTGCTATCACTCCATAAACATGACCCTGAACTTTAAAATAAACCAAGTGTGTATGTGTGAGAGTGTGAGCACATGTATGTATTGATCACCATATAAAATGTTATGTCTTGGCCTATGTCATGTTCTCACCCTGAAGTAACATATTGCATCCAACGCCCAATAGGATAGAGTAATATGAGGTAGTTTTTACCAAGTAGTATGCATATAAACTTAAAACATGTAAATAACGAAAGTCAGAATTATTCCACATAACAATCCACTGAGTATTGCTCATGAGCTCAGTAGTAACGTTAATTATTTTAAAATATTTTTTTCTCAATATGCCTTTGTAAAAAAACTGATTTAAAACACGTTCTAATTTAAAACAAAAATTGTCTGTCGTGGACTTGTATTTGTATTTATTACTTGTGTTTATTCTATTTGTTTTGTTTCACGATGTTTTATTTTGTTTTTGCTGTCATGTTTTATTTTTTGATGTTTGTGTTTTGCAACTTATGTGGTGACTGGAAAATGTATGATCTCACCCTTTCCAACAAAAATTATATTCAATATACTGTAAAAACTTGCATATGAAATGATTATTTTCTTGTTGGTGGAATTTCCTTTTTGTATTTATAATATATTAATACTTATTGTACTCTGCAACCTGGAATTGTTTTTTTTTTTTTTTTTCAAAAAACAAAACATGAATTATGACGCTGAGAATTTCAGTTTCTTGTGGTATTTTTGTATTTATTTAAAAATACAACAGAAACAGTGCTACATTTGAGAACTAAACAGCTGGTCAACAGGCCATGAGGTATTCATCCAGTGTACGGTCCTCACACAGAATATGTGCCCTCGTTCAACATTTTTCCCCTTTCATTTCATAAAACAAACAATTGCTATGTCTTCACACCACGTTAATTCTCCAATCATTTCAGACATCTCAATGTACATAGGTAGTTGAGAGATATATAGGTAGTCAACACAAAACACAATATAACATAATGACATGTAACGTTCACCATTTAATAATTTATATTTTATAAGTAGGAGAGACAAGCTCATGCATCCAACTCTCTGTTTGCATCACATTACAGGCCCGTATGACAAAATGCCCCTTTTCTTGCATACAATAATTGGAATTAGCTTTGTTACATCAAAATCCAGTGCTCTTTCTAATCTGAGGTATTCACAACCTACAAATAAAACAAAATACATTATCAAAAAACATCCAGTCACAAACAAGCACAGAATCAACCTCAATCTTGTACATAGCTTAAAACGAGGTCTACACATTTACAACAACACAACATGAGAATACGTACAGTAATACGTACAGATAACAGTTTTGTGCAATTCAAGTTTAGGCAAGGAAACGGCAGCTATAGTCGACAAAAAAATCGCACAGAATCCAGATATAACAGGAAACCCATTCTTGGTATTCAACAGTAATGAGCAGAAATCAACATTCATATATAGATGTGGTCTAGAATGGTAACAATGTGAAGCATATTTATAGTTTATATTTTGTTTTCGGAATTGCCCATATCAATCGTCTTTTGGTCGATCTTTATTTCCTTTCTTCATCTTCATCCTGCGATTTTGAAACCAGATTTTCACTTGTCTTTCAGTGAGATTTAGAAGTCGAGCCACTTCATATCTACGGTCTCGGGTGAGATACATATTAAACAGAAACTCTTTTTCCAGCTCAAGAGTCTGGTGCTTAGAGTATGGACAGCGCTTTTTTCTCGTGGACCTCGCATGAAGCCAGTTGGACGAAGGGTTATCTGAAAAGGGGGGCGAGATTGTATGTAAACAGTTCTTGCAGAGTCAGTCACCATTATCCAGTTGCCATATTTGTAACTTTGTAGCTGGCTAAACCGAGTCCATACAATAAACTGGAGCTGCAGCTGTGCTCATTCTGTTACAGTCTACGAGTTAGCTGACAAATTCGCAGTTCCCGAAGAAATAATAATGTTGTCTATACAGAGAACATGCTGACTACAAGGATTTTTGTTGTTTTAGTTCACAATCTAGTTATTAAACCAAGATTTAAAGCAGTTGATACTCCGAAATGCTTGTAACCCTCAGGGCCTACTGATATTTCAACACAAAAGAATGAACGGGTTAAACCTGAGGGAGATACTATTTCCACAAGCGCCCGCGAGTTCACACACACACACACACACACACACACACACACACACACACACACACACACACACACACACACACACACACACACACACAGATATTGTTGTAAATCCACGGTTCAAATCAAGTGATTATGGCTGGTAAATATAAACGTTGTTGCACTTACTTGGATCTGTGTTTGCCTTCTCCGTTGCAGGAGCAGTTTCTTCCTTGGGTTCAGGGAAACTAGTATCGCTGGAGATCTTATCCATACTTGCAGGGGACGATACGTTTTTAAAGTCAGAGAGAAGGAGTGTGTCGAACGTAGTGCAGTCACCTCTCCCGGTCAGTGGCTCGGGTTTTATACCGTATTGCCTAGTTGATGATAATCCAGTTAAAGGCAAGGATCCAGAAATTGGTTCCAATAACCAAGATCGCATATACATTCCGTCGGCATCTCCTGCCGGACCTTGCGGATGTGTGTACGAGTGGTACACAGAGGACATGGCGTTCGGAGGCTGGGGTGGCACGGGGTTCCATGACGCGCCGAACACTGTCGGTTTTGCCTGGAATGGACAGGGTTCAAGCTCGCCATGTTCAGTGAGCGCTGGCTGCCTCGCTTGCTGGAGACCCGTATCAGAGGAATATTTGGGTGCCAGAAGATTCTCAGTCTCCGGCAGCATGAGAGAGTCTACATAGTAACTTATCGTCCCTGATGTCGACATGGCAAAGCATACGAATACACACCAACGCTCACACAGAAGGCTACCATCTACACAAAATAAGAATCAGTAGAAATCAAGTGTCAACTTGGCCACACCACGCACAAGGCAACAGCCAGCTAATAAGTTGAACGTTACGTGCCATACGATTGGGTGACATAGGCACGTGATCATAGGACAGCACAATAAAAACTAAATCAGTCCGCTCACCACTAAATAGCAAATGTTTTCTAGTCATATTTTTTATGACAAAGCCGTATGTTTTTATGCAAAGGGATATTATTTGATATGCGCAATAAACTTAACGCAGATAATCACCCAAACAGATTGCATCTCAGATTTCTCAAACTATACAGTGGGACTACTTAATGTCAGTTTCAGTCAATCAGTTATTTTGTCTTCTGAATATCTGAGGCGCATAATGGCTAATACCCCGTGTATTATATTCAGCAGTGAATTAATCAATTTTTTATATAGCGAATAATGGTGGTGCTGTAAGGGAAGAAATGTAATTGTGATCTCTCCTAATCCAATGCTTAAGCTGTATCCATTCATAGTATGGTTATAAATTGCTCTCCCCAAACTGTTTTGGTGAGTCTAATTTTGTCAATTAACAATTTCTCCAAGCATAGATATTATCTTAGCAAGGTAACTGTAAGGCGCTCCAGCAAAAGATAATGCATTGAAGAGACACAGTGGAACCGAACCTATCAGGATTACAATTAATGAAAATAAAGTGCAAACTATTCAACATATCTGAGCAACATAAATAGTCAGTTGGGATCTTCCTCGAAGTGAAGTTATCGCTGATAAATCTGTGAGGTGCAGAGCTTAAACAGAGAAAAAGGTCTAAGCTGGGCCAAAAGTACTGACATACATTTGCAAAAGCATACGATACACACGTATGTTGGTATGTTATGTTATTACTGCACGTCAGGGAAGGTTAAGCATATATTCAAACAGCATTAACATATTATCTGGTTTATGTATGTGTGTATGTATGTGTGTGTGTGTGTGTGTGTGTGTGTGTGTATGTATGTATGTATTATTATATTTAACAATATAATTTAGAGCATTGTATATTATTATGGCTGTTATTATTGTTGTTATCTATTATTGTTGTTGTTGTTATTATCAGTCATAGTTGATGTGGGCTTACTATTGTAGTAGATGTGTGTTGAGATGGACTTAGTGGCAATATTTTAATATTGGTTGTGAATTTTAAATTATTGATCATCTTTTTGCTGTCTATTGGAATATTTAAATGGTATTACGCTGTTTTGTTTTGTTTTGTTTTTGACTTTGCCACGTTGAATATATTTGTAATATAAATCTGTTTGTAGACATTAAAATGGAAAATACTACAGACGATGTTTGAGATAATTCGCTGTCGGAGAGTCTCTGTCTTCAGTAGTATTACGTTATTCATTTTGCGATAATAGAATATACCTGTTGAGTTTTACATTAAGCTAAATGCTTATGTGTTTAAAATAAATGGAGGTGCAAGCAATACTTTAATTATGCAAGAATATTGTTGACTTTTGTATTCAAATGAGCTTCTTATAATTATGCATTATGTTTTCCAATATAATTCTAATTCTATGTTTATATTCTTAAACGTACTTTAGACCTTAATTGGTATATGTATCAGCAACTGGGTTCTTGTCACCTTCTACTTCAGCAGAACAGAAGTCGAATAAATATTTTTAGCGTTTCATTGAAGCATATTATTAGAATTCTATTTAATTAAAAATGGTTAAGCAATGGGATGTTTGTTGTTGTTTATTAATTATCATACACTGATACAAAATGACCCTTTTGGCATTAAACATTTGACTAAACTATTAATGCAGCGCGGTGGTGTTTAGCAGTCAGCAATTCACCAGAGTTCCTATTTTAAGATATATTTAAAATGCTAAACATGCCTGGGAAAATAAAATAGACTTCATTATTTTAATTGTAAAATCATTTCAATGGGTTCATTTTTAAGCGCACATTAGAAATGAATAAATACTAAATGAATAAAATAGGCTATATATATATGATATAATACATATTTGCTTTTCACCCATGTCATGTAGAAACACTGCAACCCGTGAAATTAGCTGCAGTTCTCAGTAAAATTATTAAGATTCCCAATTCAAGTTCGAAACACAAACAGGCTAACTGAGGTGAAGGTTCATTAAATTCAAATAGGCCAGATTATACATTTTTGTCACATGTTTCGAGCAAATTGAGCCAACACATTCATTCTTTGATATGTAATCATGGTTTTAGCCACCGTTAAGCATGGCAGTGCACAGCGCACACTGACATTTTCAATGTCCAAAATACACGTGTGTATTTCTGGCAATTCATCATCGTTTATACATACAGTTGTCTTTAATTTATTGTATATTATAGGTATGAAAATAAACATGTTTTATTTCGTGTTTGTTTGAAATAACATTAACTAATTACATATAAAACCATCAACGAATGGTGAAATTTAGCTGGGCTACGTACGAAACTGTGTAAAAATAAGATGAACCTCCACAGCATGGGGGACCTTGGGACCTTGTGGCTCCATGAGTAGCCTACACTCCTGTTACAGCGAGACGAATCACTGCTCCAAAAGAATCCCCATCCGTGTTGGAGCCGTACGTTTTCGCCCTCACAGGAGTGCCTGTGGCCTAATACTTGTTTTAAATGATCGAAATTAGACATTCTGTAGAAAGGCGGCAGCTTTGGTGGGGCAATTTTAAGGCCGGGTGTGCGACCAGCCCAGTTTATCGCAGGGGCTATTCACTTCGTTTCCTGCAGATAACAGCCTGTCTACGTGGGGTAAATATCGTCAATAAAGGCCTTTCTTTTGTTTCTGCTACTGCGAGACAGACGCATCCGGCACTTTACTGGTCTACCACTGGTGTCGCTGTTCTGCAAGCAGTTTTGGCCGGAGTGTAATGATCGTAACCGAGGCCTTGTCACTGTCTTTTTTAACCGCTGTAATACAAAGTTCTCTTAATTCCTAGACCTTTCCTCCAGCCCCACCCTTCCGGTTAAATATAAACCCAGGTCATATGGACATGTAGGCTACATTTTTTCAGAGAGGATTATGTTTTCTTGAAACCAAACAACACAGTCTTTGGAATTATTTTGATGGCAGTACAGGAATAATGAAATGTGCACGATTGCGCAAGAAATTCTGTTCGCATGAAACATACTTCACGACCGCTAATTACAAGGGTTTGATGAGGAAATGGCCAGTGCAAAGCTGTGACGCTATCTGGGCCAGATGAACAACTTGAATGTTCAGTCTTAGGACCTCAAAAATAAACTCAAATCACCATTATAACATTATTCCGAGCAGTGTGGCATAGCGCTGATTTAACTGGGGGCAATTAAGACAGTTTCATGTTGTGGGAGTATAAACTGGAGCCCAACAACATGAAACTACCTAAATCACTCAACAGTCAACTCCACCGGTCAAGAAAAGATACCCTAATACAAGTGCCATGTCTTAACCTTGAACGATCATCCACTGCATTAAATTCCTTTAAAAAAAAGGATCCATTACACATGTAGAGTGGCATGGTAAATGTTCCCGGAAAGGCAGAAAGAAACATAGAAATAAAAACAGGCATTTGACATTCTGCACAATCACACTGCACAAAACAACACTGCAAACTTAAACTATGATTACCTGCGGTTATTGTGGCATCAGAAAGTGGAGAATTTAAGCAGTCACTCCGGCTCTTTTCCTTATCAACGCCTTTTAAAACGTCCATGCTTTCTTTCCCTCTTAGCAACGCTCAATTAAAACCACTCGTACAGGACAGCGAGGATCCCGACTCTACCAGCAAGCCATAAAATGCAACAAAACCGACAAAGCTTACAGCACTGTTGCTTCATGGCCCAGAGGAATTATGGGTGTCTAATTTAGAAAAAAAAAGGGTTGCGACAGCCACATAGAAAGAGCAGCGTGGAACAAGTTCAATTTGATAGGCTAATGTTGTTTACGCAACCTGTTATAAAAAATCCCTTGGTGTAAATCTAAATATCAAAAGGACAAAAAACGTGTTTTGTATAAAATTCTCCACATCCCATACTGCAATTATTCATATATCTGCACAACATAAAAATAGCTATTTTCTAAAAATACTATTTGTAAGGTCATATACAAAGCAGAAATACACCAAACATGTCTGTTATCATTGAAACATCAGCATGTATTTATTTACTTATACCACACCACAACAAAACATTTCGTTCACAGTATAGATTTAATATATTTATCTGCATCTAAATGCACCCTCCAATTTAAAATGCCCTAAAAGCACGAACACCTCAATTTCCTCAGAAAAAGGAATTCACCGCCTGTCGCTAAAACGTCACAAATAGAATGCACTTAAATATCAGCCATTTTCGCCAAAAAGTGGAGTAAGTGTAACCAACTGAAATTATCCCTTAATTCCGTATATAGCTTTCTCTCAGTTCTATTTTAGTTCTAAATACCTTTAAACCTTAAACTTTCAGGTGGCTGGATCAGTCATGCTCATTGAAGTGGTATTTGTAGCCTACTGTATGACTTGAGCAAAGTACAATTATTTAGTTTAAACCTACATGATTATTGTATATATATATATATATATATATATATATATATATATATATATATATATATATATATATATATATATATATATAGAGCCAATGTGTTCTAAATCATGGAGGAGGGTGCATTTTCTTTTTTTTCACATTCTATAAATAGCCTACATTTTCTCACGAAAAAAACAAGTCATATAGACATGTAAACATAGTTTAAAAAAACATGTAGCAAATCAAAACATTCACTTATCAATAGTATCTTGCACAGTCATATCTGAAAATACAGGGGGTAGAGTCGGATGTGCCCCCCGCTCAGCTCGCTTGATGTTAGGTGGAAAGCCTCACCCATGTCTTAAATTATAAAGTCGATCATGAAAAGCTAAAGTTGGTTGTAAGCTCCCGGATTCTGTTTTCTCTGCTCATTTTCTTCAGTTTCATCCGACGATTCTGGAACCAAATTTTGACTTGTCTGTCAGTCAGGTGGACACTGCGGCTGATCTCTAGGCGACGCTCGCGAGTCAGGTACATGTTGAACAAGAACTCCTTCTCGAGCTCCAAAGTCTGATGTTTGGTGTAAGGGCACCGTTTCTTCCGACCACTCTTCGCCGTTAGCCAGTTGGCTGTGTTTTCACTTTTTGCATCTCCTACGGAAAATGGAAGATGTATACAACTTACTGAATGTACATAAAAATGAGATACATTTTCAATAAACATACTTAATCCTTATCCGTAAGGTGTATATTTAAATGTCTGTATAATTAAATGTAAATGCATTTTCAGTAAATGTGAATTAAGAATTAACAAGCAGATGATGATTGAATGTTTGTGCTTTTGCTTCTGCTAGTCATGAAAATGTTAATCTTTTCTTAATTCTGTTCATAACTTTTTCTGTTTACTTCAATGAGAGTTGATTAACCCTTAAGAAACTTTTTGGTGGAATATTGTTTTGTCTATGAAACAAAGCTTATGCAAATGAATGTGAAACAGGAAACATTTACTTGAGGTCATTACCAAATCCACCTTAACTGTAAGAATATTTATTATATTTGGTAACAAACATACATGGCTTGAGACAAAACAAATCTATCAACATCAAACCTAATTTCCAATGTATATGGTTCGAACATGTCCGAGTAAGACTAACAATTTTAATTCAAAATGGCTTAAATATTATTATAGAAAATGTTTTGCACATTCGAAAATGAAAAGCAAAAGACCTTCAATTTTAACTGAAGCCAAATTACAAGCAGCTTGAAAGTCTTTGCCTAAATGTAGGCTGTGCGCGCGGGATCCCCATAATGTTTTAAGGACAGTGGATAAATGTTACCATACAGTTATTTTTTTTTTACTATAACAGTACTACCGAAAATATGGGCCTACACATGGGATTTATTAACTTCTTTATGTACACACATGCAGGCGCAATACAGTCACGAGTTAGTCTCACTGTATCCTTGCTTTTTACTCTGACGGATTTGTTACTATAAACTACTTAATCATCAGAGAAATTCAGATGCTGACAAGACAAATAGGATTTTTTTATTTAGGAGAATATCATATATTCTGAAACCGCTGAAAACATGTGAGTGGAATGACATAATTGCATTCTATATAATCAGTTATAATGAATGTCATTCTGTAAATTGGTGAACTTGTACCATATAAGGTGGTGAATTTCTTCTTAGGAGAGGTTGCTTGAATTTAGTTAGTGCTGTACCTACTTTACTTGCCATGGAATAAAACTAACAAAACCGCAACCAAGAAAGAAGTGGCCCGATGCTGCACTGTCAGACTTTCCATGACTGTGTCGGAAATAGAATATACATGATTAAGTTTCGTGTATTACTTAACAATGTAACATAACTTTTCAAAAGGGGGGGTGAACGCCCAAAAATATACAGAACAAAAAGCTGACAGGGCCAGGCCAGTCATGCATTCAATGTCGCCATACTTGACACAGCCCGCAGCTACTGCCACTGAAGCACCTTTATGATTGAAGAATACGCACCTTTTGTGACTTTGTTGGGACTGTCTTTCCCGTTGACTGGCGGCTCGGGTGAAGACGACTCTTCGGCAGAGGACTCCTGCGTTTCCTCGTCTCTTTGAGGAGCGCACGGTAGGCAGTTGGAAGCCATCTCCTCGCTCCCTCTTTTGCCAGTCTCTACGGGAGTAGTTGTGCAAATTGGGGCGTCGGACCGAACTGGTGGTTGCAGGACAAATTGGGACAAACTGGACTGGCCACCGTGATAACCTTTAGAGGTTGCATATGTCTGAGACAGCCGGAAGTAGCCAGGTACAGGTACTGTGCCGCTGTGGCTGACTGGACAGGAGCCCGAGGTAACTCTGGGGTAGGAGAGGTCTTCTGCCGTTGACGCTTTTGGACACTTCTCCGATTCGTAGAGGCAATACGCGTTCTCTTCTTTAATGTTCGGAGAGAAAGAACACTGGGGTACTTGCGGGCCGGCGGGCTGATCCATTCGACAGGACCTTGGCGTGTCTAGCCAGACCTCCATCCCTGGCATATACGAACTAGAAGCTGGGACCATATTTTGAGAGTTGCTGTCGTTCCGTTTGCTCAATCCGGGATAAAATCCACAGTTAGGTAGTCCATAATGCAACTCCGTTGCTGGAGGCACATACACGCTGCTTCCTTGGTAGTAGGCTCCGCCGCTTTCGGTACGAGCGTTTATCAAGGAGTCTACTAAAAATGAGTTCCCCACTGGACTGTCTGAGCATGACATTGCTGTAGTATAATTCGACGAAGGGAGAAGATAGCCCTTTCTGGCTGACATTTCTAGTGCAAAACATGCGGAATATGATTAGCAATACCCTCACTACACCATGCCAGCTGAGAGCCAATTAAAATGCGAGGAGATGAGAGACTCCACCCACCCAAAGGCACGTAATAGCAAGGGGTCATATCCATCTCGGCCCTCGATAAAAGGGGGGAAGAAAACCATTGTGTGATATATCCCATTAGTATGATCTTAAATAATGTGGACAAATTTTACATTCTCTCTTGTGGATGTCGGTTAGCTTTTATAACATCATCCTTTCCCGTGCCTGTGCGTGTGTGTTCTGTGCATATGAGTAGTGTTACTGATGCTAAACAAGCCGGTTGACCTCATGTTTAACCATTTAACCATGTCACGAAAGGATCATTAAAACTCTTATTTGTGCAGGTTTTGGCAACCCAACAATTAACTGTTCGTTTACAATCCGTGTATCAAATCTATTAATTGGTTTTTGGTAGTACTAGTGATTATAGATCATTCTGTGTGTGTGTGTGTGTGTGTGTGTGTGTGTGTGTGTGTGTGTGTGTGTGTGTGTGTGTGTGTGTGTGTGTGTGTGTGTGTGTGTGTGTGTGTGTGTGCGCGCGCGCGCAGTTGTGCTTGTTTCTAAATATAAACATGTGTAATGAATACATATATACATATACATAATTTCCATACACAAACATACATACACAGACACACAAACACCCGCACATCTCTGAGTACTTACACACGCATCATTCCGAGGGTAATTTAACAATTGGCTCATGGTGAGATCTGGATATACACGTGAAGTAAGGAAGCCACTTACCCTCGCTTTTATTTGTGCAATAAAGCTTTAATGTTTCAACGGAAATATTTCAAATTTGCGGTGAATGTTGTACTTCTCAGTTTGTCTCTGTCAGAATTCTATTGCGCACAGCACAAGCTTTTCTGACCTTCCCCTCAGACAACATTCAAACGGGATTATTTTCAGATCTGTACAAAGAAATGTCTGAACCGTTGAAAAGGTGTATATTTGTTTTAAAATAAACTATTTTGCATAAATTTCAATTCTAAAATAGAAAATATTTTTGAATGTTGATGTCTTTACGGTCTATTTTCCACCCCCTTGAAATGTAAGGAGGCATAAAGGCCTATTTTCTGTAAAAAGGTGTATCGTATAGTATTGTACCTAATCGAGTACAAAACCAGTCCCAGTGAAAATATATACTTGTAGATTTTGTTCCAAAAAGAAACTACACAAAGAGATACAATATTCTCAACAATTATAAGCTAAATAATGAATAGCACACATTAAACGAAGCTTAAGATAAGTTCATTGTCAGGTGATATGAAAATAAAATGCCGACCAACCAACGTATATGAAACAAATAACCACTTATACCTACAGAGAAGATGAGAAAATCTGAGATAACGTTAAGTTGCCTACTATTTGGTTGATATTTTTAGACCGTCTCCTTTGAGATGAAAGAGTACAGAACAGAATCACAAAAAAAGCTATTATGGATATCAGGAGGTGTTGCACTGAATTTTAAGCCTACTACCAATTATTCCCTTTTCTACGACAGTGTATAAAAAGGTAGGTTGCACAGTAGTGTGTGATAAAACAAAATAACTGCCTATCAAAAGACGAAGCACGCTATATAATGAGAAAAAGATATCTCGTTTTTATTGCTGCTGTCTCAGAGTATAAATACGTGAATAGTTTATTTGCTTGATATTGCAAGCACAACCCTTGTTATTAGTGAGTGCTTTGCTAAGGCACCGTCAAACACAGCGTTAGGAGCGGCGCGAGCTTTATGCCTTTTGCAGGCAACAATGAACTTCGGCGCCCTGTACGCTTGTTCATTCACCTTTTCCAATGTTTCACAATCACAACAACAAGCCGCAACACCGCAACACCAAATGTTGCAAAGAATGGGTTTCAATTATATTTTGTGCAATTAATTATTTAAATCGGATAGTTCATTGATGATATCATTGTGAAACAAAGGTGAATGGACAAAGCACATGAGACCTGATACCGAAGTTCATGATTGCCTGAAAAAAGGCGAATAATATATCGGTTAACTTAGCCCAGGGGTTAGAAAATAGTGTCAGTTAGCTCACATATATGGCGCACGCACATTATATGTATAAAATATTTGCATATATGTTTGTGCGTTTGTATGTATGTTTCTTTATTTATGTAAATATAACACGCCGTATAGTATATATATGCATGCTATTAGTTAAGGTAATTAGTGCTACGATTCCTCTTGCAACAACTTGATGTTATTTTGGGTAGCAGCAATTGTACGTTCATGTCGTTATGTTCAGTAATGTGCCGTTTTATTACATCCAGCGGAAGCTTTTATTTTTCACAGGAGACAAAGCCCACGGGTATGGTTATTCACCTCTGTTCCATTTCTTACATTTCTCCTGTCTTCCATTTTCTCCTCTCCGTATCACACTCACACACACACAAACATACACACGCACACACACACACAAACATGCATTCACTTTCCCCTTTTACAGCAGCATTTCATATATGTAGCATCATAGTTAGATTCACTTCCCTATTTTCCTTCACATTGTATTTAATCCAACTAAGACTGTTCGTTTTCTCACTGTTAGAGACAACGGTTTCCACAGTTGCTGGATGTAATCCGAACATCCAGCAACTATCCAAAAAGCAAATATCTTATGCCAGTAAAATTTATTTAACATTTTTTGCTAATAATTGGTATCATTGCAGTGTGTATTTGTATATTTTAACAGGCTTGCCTCTAAAAACCAAGACTGATTTAATTGCATTCTTGCACAGTGCCGCGAGGGTACTTGTCTTTTTCTCAAGTCCCAAAGTCATTGGTATAAATTGACCTAAATCAAGAATAAATCCAATCAAACCAATTGTATTTCTGTATAGTTCATGTAGTAGTTTGTAGGTTATTTGCTCATATGAATAAGCACAACACTGAGCTCGTTTCATAAGATCATTAACATCTAGAGGTACTTTGGAAATTTGGAAATAATTACCAATAAGATCCACTAAATTGTCTTTTAATATTTGATATCGAAAATGTTTACCTGTGTATTCGTTCCGATTATACCACTGACAGAGGTCTGAATGTTTGGGTGCGTAAAGAAGGATCCTGAAGGCTTTTCCAAATCCACGGCAATGACATTGATCTGAAGAGCGCCGCCCAGTGGAAAAACATCCATACTAAAATTCCTGCGAGTACAGAACGACGAAAGCGCATTCACAAATGAGGCCAGAAAGACCACTGGACAGAGGTTTTCAATGGATCCAGTCGTCGTTCTCGACTCCTTAGTAACAGTTAATAACCTTGGTCTCAGACAGTTTATTGCACTGCACTCAAATTCTACAAATGCTCCAGACTCAGACAAGTTTTATGACCAAGTTGCTACAGCAACTGGGAGGATGTGCCATAATTAGCTCGGAATTCCAGAGACCCTCAAAGGATGCGCGAGGCAGGACCATCGCAAAGAGCAGCCGCCATAAACCCCACGTCCTTTTTATCGGTCATTTGATTGTAATACATGCACTTAGTTAATGTGGTGGTGCCATTTCTAAAATAACTGTTCACAGGATATAATTCGATATCCATGAATAAAAAAAACGTGATAAATAGACAACAGGGGTCGATGCAATCAAAGTGAGGTGAAAGCTTACAATTTAGTATATTTTGTCTATGTCACCAAAGCATTTTATTTTCTTACAACAAACATTACGATGTATGTCGCCTTAAACACGTAACTCATTTTCAAGGACATTTCTGCTTTGGCACTTGATTGAATCTTCCTTAAAAATCAGAGTTCTACGTCATGGCCATAAGGCACAACAAATGGAGAGCGCTTCGTCCACCCACCGAATGGATAGAGACGAAGGCCTATAGGAATAAAGAAGTTCAAAGCCAACAAATGTTACAACAAGCTTTCTACCAGTGCTACAATGTAAGGTATGACACAACATCTGGTCAAGATGATTTACTTAATTTTAGGCTATGTCAAGGAATGTGTTAATGGTGATGTCCTGTTCATTAAAATGCCCAAACAGACAAACAAACAAACAAACAAACCAATTAAGAGGACCAGCTAAGAACTTCAAGACCTCTAACTCAGACCTGCTGAAATTATGGCAGGCTAGGCATACTGGCTTCTACTCCATCGACTGCAAACCGATTTGCCCTTCACTTAAATGGAAAGGTATACACTTTTTATGTAAATACGACCTATTCATTCATGCCAGTGGCCATTCGACCTTATGTATTGCTTAGACATCTACTGATGGTAATAACGGCACAAAAGTATTATTCACTACTATTCAAAGCTCGTTGCTGTTTCAACGTAAGCGTCAATAAAAAAATGCCGAACCCAACCCAGTGCATTTTGGTTTAGTTATACTTTCTACGTCAGCAACTTTCGAATATAGGTTTAGTTAAATAAATTGATAGTTGCGAAATATAGCAGATTTTAATGTAAACGTTCTAAATCTCAAATTTCTTATATATATTAAATATCGAATCATGCTGTCAACGTTTAAATGTGGAAAAAATACCATTTGGAAAATAGCGCACAGACTTGCGGTGGCCAAACTCTAATTGTACGAAACAGGCCATGAATGCAATAAAAGTGACTTTTTATCATAAACGTCAATCGTAGTTTTATACCTTGCAATACTTCCAGTGCTATCAATGGGAGCGTGGTGGGTTTCGGGATGAAAATAATGTTACATTGAAAGATTATATGGGAATAATGAAAATAGGTTACTGAAATGTATAGCCAGGAAGCGTTTGAAGTGACTCAGTTTTTACTAAGTTATTGTTAACATAATGTCTGTAATGTGTCACATCAAAATAACAGTTGAGGAACTCAAACTGATCAAATGTATGCATTTTCATGTTTCCGAGTATGTAAAGCTATCAACATTTTGCAAAAGATTGGAATTATAGATCACAAGGCGCAGTTCTCTCGGCATATATATATGAAACACTTCATAATTTCATGACAAATCTTTGTGAAAACAAATTCTAAAAATCTTATTCAAGTATTCAAGCATGCTGTCTGCTATAAGTCCATATATAAAGGCTGTATTACTTTGAAGTAATGTCAATACATTAGCCTGTATTTTACTATGTAGCCGTGTGTGCTGCAACAACAAACAACATAAAACAAACAAAATCACAGCGACATCATCTTTCTCTTGGCGGTGCAAACTTTACTTTAGCTTTAAGGTGGTACAAGTTTGACACTTAAAGGTTGTGGTGAATGCATAAATAGACGTAACGTATCACGTAACACTTGTATTATCGGTCTGTTTCTGTTTTGGTCACATCAAGATCAATTACCACAAAGACTAAAATGTACAAGATTATTTCCCCCGCAATCAATATATCACAGCGTAGATATTAAAACAATGTAGAATTTAAAACAACGTGTCTCTGATTACAAAATACATAATCACTAACTTTCAGTTCGGTGAGTGTAATGGATATGGAAAACGAGAGATATAGGCGTCACGAATTGTATGAAATACATAGAATATAGTCGTGAAATGAAGCAAAAAGATCCAGTTATTTTCATACATCACAATGTAGGCTACAAATTACGAGAGAACTTCTTCAAAATGCTGGTCTTAGTCCGAAGACATCTGCAGCCTCGAACTTGAAATTAACCGCTGCTCCTCGGTATTACAGCACGAGGGGTAGAGTACAAGTCCACACCGTACGGTCCTAAAGCAACGGATTCGTGGTGTAATACTGTAAGCGATCTCTGTTCAGTTTCTTTTCTTTCATCCTTCTGTTCTGAAACCAAATTTTCACTTGGCGATCGGTTAGATTTAACATCCTTGATAGTTGCAAGCGTTTCTCTTTGTTAATGTACACACTGAAAAAGAATTCCCTCTCCAGCTCCCTTATCTGGTATTTAGTGTAGGGGCATCTCTTTTTACGCGTTCTCTGGCCACCTGGAAAACAAAGAAAACTATCAACATCGACAGTCAAAAGTGAACAAAATAAAGTAGCTTGTGAATTACACATTGGGTACCACTTTTGCACAAAGTATTGCCGGTACCAAACCCATTTGAGCTATTTCTACTGCTTTTATCCGTATTCTTTAAAAGACTCAATCAGCATTAGTTCTCCCCTTACAAAGACATGTTGTTAAAAATAATTAACTCAGTACTTCAAGCTGAAATAGTAGACTACATTACATTGTACATCATATCATTAACAGAGTCTTCATACAAATATATTGCATTCACATACAGAACTGGCCTACAACCGAACTAAAGAAGCAGACTTGACATTGACATGCAGCTATGGGCTAGATTAAGCAGAGGATTTGTTTAAAATATGATTGGGTATGTCTTCTAAAATCATCAAACGCTTAATTATTGTCGGATGTAACGACAATACAGCCCTCTTTGGCTTCCTTTACTTCATGTTGAATACAGGCATATTAAACAACAAGTCCTGTATTAAAAATATGATTTATTAAGTAACAAGAACAGTTAAAGAACAATAACAGTTTGTCACTGAATAAATCATTATATTGCGGAAATATGGCACTCAATTAATAATGGTGACACAAATTATTACCAAAGTTTTAAAATAATTCATTCTTAAAAGAGTTGTGGAAAAAATAGCCTGAAAATTTTCACGGCCAATTTCAATCGTAGGCACGTGATCCTGCAGTTTATAACAAAGTTTTGTTGGGTAAATCTACAGGCCCTCCATAAACCTTATATGCTTATAAAACAGCATATAAAATGTTTAACAGCGGCGCGCTAGATTGCAAACTTTCTCTCATAACTGGGGCGCGTCTTTATACGTACTGCTGCAGTTGGATTTCTCCTCATTGTTGCCGGAAGAGGATTCGGGACTGCTGCACTCCTCACGCGGCTCTCTCCCTTCCGTCTCCTGGCAAGCTTCGGAGCCGGACACTGCGGCGGTAGGCAGCTTTGTGGTATTTCTGTCCACCGAGCAGTCTGTTGATGGATTTTCGGAGTTGCCGTAAGCTGTCTCGAAGAACTGATCAAAGGCTTGGGGTAGCACCCCGTTCCTGCCAACGCTGCCGTAGAAATTAGACGTAGAGTTGGAGCCGGAGTGGTAACCAACGGAGCTGTTTTTCGCGAACATTTCCCCTAAAGTGGTCGGACCGGACAGGCAATCCCTGTGCACCATCTCCTCTGCCGAATAGCAGTGGGACAGATTCCCCCTGTGGTGCCATTTACTAGACGTGTCAATGGCATAGTCTCTGAAGGTTACCTCTCTCACGGACTGAACCTGCGGCAGGTTAGAGGAGTAGGAATAGGTCATGGGGCGAGAAGACGGGGTCTGGGATAAAAAAGAAGGGAGGCTTGAAAAGTCTGTCCCCGAGACGTAGTACGTGCAACTGGGTAAATACATATTCGACCCAACGGGAACCCTCTCATCAAAATCCATCATTACTCTAGCTCGGGTTCCTCTCAATAACAGTCCTTTGCATGGTTCTCTCGCGCTGCTGCTTCAGTCTCTTTGAAGCAGATCCGTGGAGCTGAAATTTTGAGACGTAGGCTGACGTGGAGATCCATCGCCGTCCATTCCAGAGAGGCGCCAAGTCATGTGACCAAGAGTAGAAATTGACATATTCTGTGCGAGTGCTATGTGACTACATTTGTTCATATGGACGCACTGAGTGTGTGGCTTGCCCGTTACCATTTTAAGCGTAGCCTTAGTGTCTTTTAAAGCTTCATTTTTCAAAGCAATAACTCAACATAATGAACACATTGATTTTCATACAAAGATCTACTGTTTTCTATGAATGAAAATAAAATATAACCCAATATTTCACTCACGCTGGCCACGTGCATCCATTGAATATACTACACTAGACCTTCAGTAACTTGCTCCTTGTGGGTATGCTTTTTTTCTTAAAAACACTAAGTGTTTCAAATGCATAAAAAATTCAGACGGCTGTTCAGAATTGTTTGAATTCGGTAACTATGTGTTTACATGGAATATTAAACCATTTAGGTATATTACTGAAAAAGAAGACAAAGACAGATGCTACGTTTCTTCTTATATTATCAATTCACAAACAACATCAATTTAACAAAACTCATGTATACAAACTATAACATTATAAGATTGTACTATATTTTTTTAAAAAAATTTGTTTCGGTATTTCCAGTAAAATAACGCATCTGAGGAAATGAATCTGTTTTACTTTGAAATGCTCACGTTCATGTTCAAATCCAGACGCCCGGAATCCATTATTTTATGTGTTTTCATTCTCTTTGAAATTATTGACAATGAGCAATTCCAACCCGGTTTTTTTCATATCATAACAAGGTGGAGATATTTTGAGACGGTTGGGTTTCTGCACACATATTTCGATACATGAAAATGTAACTGTCCAGAAGATTGCAGTATATCAGCATATAACCTTTGTATGTGACAATATGCACACATGCATTCCATTCGGATTTTATCTTGATAGTCAACATTTAAAAACACATGCATAGCCTACATTTGACCGGACTGAATTATAATATTTTTAAAAAAAAACACATGTAGGCAGTGCAAGTGACTGAATCGCATTTCACAACACTGGAGATTTATAGCTGCTCACTCAAAGTAAATACCAACTCACGCAAATGCATTTTATCCAAATTGTAGGACTTTACCCGAAATGCCAACATATGCTACTATGCCTACACTCTATTTCACTTATTTGTTACTATTGCTCCGATCAATACTACTATTCTTACTCCTCCTCATCCCTCATCCCTCATCCTATTACTACTAATAATAATAATAATAATAATAATAATGATAATAATAATAACTGCATCATCAAGGCCAGCAACCTTAGAAGGATTGAGAGCATTGTAATTACCTTCGCCTTATGCGGCCCTTATCTCCTTTGCTTTATTTTCATTTTACATTTTACAGATGTAATTGATAGAAATTCGGATATTCACTTGTGAAGGCTACACCGTTCCCGCAAGATATCCTTTTTAAACGCTTATTTTTTTCATGCAAAGTAAAAAAAAATATAACTAAACACGATACATTAAAGATGAAAACAGAACATGGGTAATACGGCTAATGCTATGCAGAACTCATTTCGGTACAGATTGGGGATGTTAGCCTTCCATTCGGCGGATTGGGCTGTGTTAAATTGCATGGTGGTCACCAAGCAATACAGATGAAGTTTACTGTTAGACTAAGAATTAATTAGCATCTTAATTATAATGCATCCTTGCATTATGTATTTATATATGTATATATATTTTGATGATATGTTACCAAACGTTTGGTAACACACTAGGTCCAAACAATGGCATACCTATAAATATCCGCTTAGTAATTGTCGTGCAGTTTAGTCTTGTCTCGGATCAAAGGTAAGGCAAGTATAGTGGCAAATTGTCCAAGGATATAACTAGGTTCCTTCTGTCTACTTTTTAAATAAATCATTGTCGCTGCGTGTGCGTCTGTGCTGGAGAAATAAGGACATTTGAAAGGCCTCGCTGCTGCAGGTTTGAGTTACTGGAACTTGAGTCAAGTGAATGAGAAACCTAAACAAGGATTAAGACCACAGGGTCTCTGCGTCCACTACCGCGCTACGGTTAAATCATTAAGGCCTGCACGACGCAGAGACAAAGCGGATGGAATTGGCTAGGGTAATACTACAGTGGGATTAAAGTGCAATAATGTTAACTGGACATTAAAAGGTGGCGTACATCAAAAGCCCACTTTCGGAAAAAAAAAGTAGTTACACCGAATCGACCGTCTTGTTAAAAGGTTGCGCATTTGAATAATTGAAATAGCACAACAAAGTCTCCGCTTTCGCGGCGACAGGCTCCGCCTATGCGCGAATGCAGACAAATTCGTGCATTTGTATCAGGGCTTTTAAGCTATAATTGAATACAGGGTGTCTACGAAAAGCAAAAGCAGCCCGAGACAGACCTGTGGTTTTTATAGCGCTTTTGGCAGCCAGCATTGGCTTTTGTCGGCTCAGACATGACAGACCTGACCAAGCGTGATCAGGAGACGCCACCTACATGGAATCCAGCAGCCAAGATTCCCCCCGCACAGAAAACCGAATCAAATATTAAAATACTACGGCAGCAGGTAATGTTTTGAGCGACCAGCATGAATCAAATAAGGATAAACCATGCAATTTACTTGAATACACGTCTGGCTTAAGTATGAAAATGCTCTCGACAGAAACAGCTTACTTGTTGTGTTTGAACTTCATAAGCCTTACGTGTTGGCCTAATTCGAGAGGGCTACGTGTTTAAAGTACTTTACATACAGTCTCACAGTGTCTGACAGATATAGTCCGATATGTGTGCGCTTAATTTTGTGCTCCTTTGATAGCCTCAGCCCAATGGCATCTAGGCAAACTTCTCTGAGCTTAATCCGTGTGGTAGACTTCAAGTTCGGGGAGAAGGTCACTGACATTACTGCAGCTACTACGTAGGTCGCTGTGTGTCTCGGGTGATGTTTTCCAGATTACTAATTCGTTTAAAACACATGTAAAATGGTCTCAGAGAACTATGCTAAATCTATTTATTATGCTAAAGCTAAAGAGCAGTACAAGACCATTAGACTACGACTTATTATAATAAACGATAACATGGTACGTTTAAGCTTTCTTTTGAACACGATGAAAGAGAATAACATACGTCTTGACATTTTAGCTCAAGCACAACATCATTAACTTGAAAATCTTCTCTTGTTCAGTGTTATATTCGATAATCCCTGTTTGCACAGCACTAGGCAATGGCTGAAAGTTATGCTATTCTTAAATGTTTTTATTAAACCAGTTGTTAGATGTTAATTAATTCCAGTGACATCTTAACTCTTACAACATAAAAGTTATCCTAACTCTCTCTAAAGTGTAATTATTTTCTTTTGGCAGATACTTCTCTAGTATCATTTTTCTTTTAGGTCGCACTTAAAATTATCTGTGCTCCAATAAAAATGTGGAACATAGTTGCTCCAACCTAAGTCCGATATCTGAGTCTAAAGAGAATTAGAATATTACCAAAACTGTTAACTGGACAACTTACAAAGTCGTTGTCTTTGCAATCAAAATATGTATTATTTCAGCAGGCTATGTTAATGTACCTCTAAGCAAAAAGGTCGGCTATTCGTTTTCAGCTGCGGAAATATAGGAATGTTTGCTTTATTTGTTTTTTATGTAGATTGTAGACATGGAAAAAATGCTTCACATTGAATAAGAAGACAGTATTCAATGATATATCAAATATGCGAATACCGACATATCTACCTCCAAATGTTAACTCAATTTCCTCAAAACGGAAAATTGCTTGTGCATGCAAGGTCCTTACAAATGCACAGACAGTCTTTCTTATTAATATACTTTTAAACCAGGATTCTAGTAACGCAATGAATGCATTAATAAGCTTTTGGCTCACAGGCTTAGTGTAAATTAGTTTCGCTATTACCAGTGCACTCTTAATGCACTGTATAGAGAAAAGACCTCTATTTAACAACTAAACCGAGCCTGGGCTCAAATCCAAGCGCTGAACAATTTGTCATTTAAATGGAACATTCAATACCTTTCGCTCTTTATGCATTATAAAAGGACAGAAGATAGGAAAAAATACAAATCATTAAACCTGCAATTTTATCATTTTACTAGCGGTTGATTGAATTATTTTATTTGAAGCCGCCAAGAAACTATCCATATGCGCTCTCAATATTCTGTTTTGTTATTGTCATCATTATTGCTGTTGATGTTGTTGTGTTTAATAGTTACTTGGTTCATATATAAACTGGTGCAAAAAAATGGTGAAAAATCAAGTCCTTGAAGATAGCACCAAACCTTGACAAGTAAGTGATCTACAATTTGCATAATTAATTCCATGTTAATCTTTAATAGCGTTTCTAGTGAGATAGTGGAGTAGATGAAATAACAAATTTATATAATGGCTGTCCTATACCTGATTTTTTAAATAGTATCATCTGGAAGTTGAAAGTTGTATTCAGCTTTGACCGACAACGCTTTTGAACTTGAATGTTATTCTTTCGTGGTGCAATGCCATACTATCAAGACCATTGTGGGAGGGATTTGTGCTCAAATCAACCTAAGCATGTATGGTTATTGCGTTTCTTGTGATCATATTAAGGTATTGATTCTGATGTTTGTTTTCTTGTTTTCCGCAGGTGGTTGACGAAGGTATGGCGAATGAGCGACACAACAGCAGGGGCAAGATAGAGGAATAAAGTACAAATATGAAAATTAAGACACTCTTTAGGCCTCAGAGACTTGTTTATTTAATTCCTAGCCGTGGACCAAGATCTTAAGTCCAAAGTCACAGCCGTGACATATTTTCCTTCCGATATTAGCATGCAGGCATGATATTCGTTTATCGTCGTGACGTCCTGTTGTTTGTAACAGTCTTGCAGTTGCAATATTGATGTTCGTTCCACTACATCAATTCAGGCTGCTTCTTTTAATAACCCGTTGACCCTGGGATTCGGGACACCAAAGGACTACTTTTATACAAAACAAATAGCCTTGAAACGGTGCTACAGAGCGTCAGAAATGGTATTTTATAGCATTTGAGGTTTTGCACAGGACATTTCACTTGGCCACTAAAACTTTAGTACTTCGTTAATGTTACTGTTGGAAATGTAACCTACTCTGAGATACAAAGTGAGTGAGGGTTAAGACCACAAGTAAGAAGCCTTTGAGAAAACATGGACATACACCCACACAGATGGTAAAGACCTTCCAGTAGCTTTGGCCTGGAATCAGAATATTCTCACTTATTTCATAAACCATTATTAATTTATTAAAATGGACAACGTGCACGCCCCCCACTGATTTTATTATTATTATTATTATTATTATTATTATTATTATTGTTGTTGTTGTTGTTGTTGTTGTTATTGTTTCTGCTGTTCTTGTTTTTGCATATATAAGATTGTTTTTCAGTTCCTTGAAATGAAAGTCGGATTATCTTTAAACCTATCCAAAACTTTGGAAAGCACCATGTGCTGCCACTGATTCATGATGTGTGAATCCTGGTAAATTAAATTTTACAGAACACTCTTCAAACCATTCTAACCATATTTTACTCCTGGATTTACTTATCTTTGTTATTTTGCGTATTGTTACTATGTGACCTGACACTATATAACCTAAATTCGAAGCTGTTCTCACAAATTTTCACATGTCTGTGCGTCCATTTGTTTTCTAGCACACTGCATTAGCGTACGCAGGAAATTATGTCGGATATGCTGTCCAGTAAAAATAATTAGAGTACTTGGGAGATTACAGGCTTGCCGTTACACATCAAAACGAGTAGGTTTCATACTGCAGAATAACAGGACAGGCCATATCAAATAAAAAGTCATCGGCGGTATGTCACAAATGAGTCATTTCTCAGCACAAATTGCAAACAAAGAGTCTGGTGCAAAATCACGAATATATTATTATTATTATTATTATTATTATTATTATTATTATTATTGCTACTTACATACAAAAAATGGCTGGGGGGAAGGAGATGCACATTGGCCATCTACACCGTAAACTAAGTGAAATAAAATGGCATGGCAACAGCTCCTTGCTTCATACTACTTCATACTAAGACCCAACCTACGATCACAGGCTATTGCTTTATGATTACAATTGTGGTATGCAGATACGCCAACTTAAAATTCATTAGGGGTAAACATTAGTTTCTGTCCATCAAAGTGTAGATCAAGTTCCTTCACTGGAATAGCGGTGCGGCACTGAGGACGCTGAAGAGACTGGGAAGGTCAACGTCAGCTCTGCTGCACTCGTAAATGCAGTGCGTGAGTCACATTATTTTGTCCACCGGTGGTGGAGAACGCCAGGTACCAAGTTTGTCACTCTGATAACGACAGGAGCTTCCCACAGGTTGTAAGCCGTGTTGATAAAACAACCTGCGGGTGAATAAAAGGTTTGATACCACCCAAACTAGCTTCATAAAGGAAAAACGCGGGTTCTATTGGCTGCCTTATGCTTTTAGTAAAGTTTTCATTTTAATTACCTGGGAGTACTGTGTGTGTATAATTATGAGAAAATTATATAAATATGCCTTTCTAAGTGAGAGGCTGCTTCATATGGCATTTTATTTCCCTGTGAACCCCATTGCACGTGGGGTTGTCGGTTCAATACAATAGCATTCTACCATGCTTAAACTGCCTTTACACATTTGGCCTGTAGGTGGCAGTAAATACCCCCAACATGTGGAATAACAGCTATTTTATGCGGGCGATGCTTTCGACTCCCGTCCGGGTCCTCCGTCCGGGATCTTTGGCCGCAGTTTCCTTCTATCCGTCCAGACAAACAGAGCGAACCGTGGACAGGCGCTGAGATGTAGAGAGGGGAATGCGTCACTCGACATAAAATCTGAACATATCGTGTATTTAGGCGTTTGGAAAAATAAGTCTATTAAAATAACATATATTTCTGCCACTGTAGTTGAGTTCTCCCGCATTCCTATGTCACTTAATAGAAAGACAAATTATATTCTGATTGTCAGTGTGATTGACCCATTTAAAAAATATTTACTCTCCGGAAAACATAAGACAAATTCACGTTCACGTCCATTGACAATACAGATAACGTTTCATTTCCTGAAAAAGACCCAAATGGTGATCAGTGATGAAAGATATGCCATACACACAGAAATGCGCACAGGGATTAAGTTCTCCGAGGAATACCGACAGGGCGAATGGAACATGCAAATAAATGCCACAACGTGCCAACTGCGCTCATGCAACTTAAAGGTGTGCACATTCGAAAATGTTACCCAAGTCATTGTATGAAAAATCATGATATGTACAGTGCAACTGTAACTGAGTCTCCGGATGCGCCACGTCCTCGAGTATTCAAAATTAATTCACCAATTAAAAAAAAAGAAATGTGCTGATGAATTCAAATGGTCAAAATAAGCAGAGTAGTTTAATGCAGAGAAAAGTATATTTTTCTTTAATATATGCAGTAAAAATCAGGGCTATTCAAAGATCCATCGCCCTTCCATGGTTTTCATGTAGGCCATGAAAATAATGACATAACTATTTTTGTGAAGAGACCGTATTCGTAGGCCCATAATTTTTTGTTGTGCAAATGAAATCACAGGCTGCTGACACTATAATATTATATATTATTCTTTTATTTTATTTTGCTCCATACTACAGGTATAAAAGTATCATTAGGAATGCGTTTTTTGGAAGTTCTGCAGTGTTAATGCATTTGGGCTAAAACTAGCCGTAAAATAAGAAGGAATACAATGCGCAAAAAAACTGTACCATAATTAAATAGTGATTTCATTTATGATCTGAAATACTATAACAATATGACTATAGTCTATTTTAAAGGAAAGAAGAGGCCTACAATACTATGTGATATTCCTGAAATATTCTAAAATCAAAGCTGCAATTCGGGTGCCAAGAGGGGTCGATTCAAATGGTCTGTCTTTTCTGAATATCCATGTATATTTCCCTAAGTTAATGGTGAAGCGAGAATATTTCCTTTGCATCATTTACATTTGAACAACAAAAGTTGCACGGGTGACTGCAATCGCGCATGTCTTGGAGTGCAACGGACTAAACATGGTAAATATAAATGATAACTGCATTACGATCAGCACGCACAACAACAGCTAGAAATAAGATTCAAATTTGGCCATGCACTTAAAAATTAAGATGATTAGCAATTATATCATGTCATACCTGATAGCATATTTGATACATACCATGGTAGACCTCATTATTAGCGAGCAAATGTGAAACCAATACCAAAATAATGTCTAATCTATATACTATGAAGAAGATTCATATTAAAATGAAGAATGTAATTCAGTTGCTTCGGCACTAACGTTTTCGTTAATTTTGATTAGAAGAACACGTTGAGTAAGTGATAAAAAAGAAACATTTACTAATTTAAAATGGTACTATTCAGTCCAGACACAATGTATGTTAAATGTAAAGTTGTGACTGAGTGTCTACGCAGGTTTCACCAGTTTTTACACTAAAAATTTGGATGATTCAGATGACACTGTATTCACAGATACGTACAACTACAATAATTTTAACTTGCACAAATATAATTTAAAGTCAATGATAAATTATTCTGGAAAAGTCTTTTGTATTACTTCCTAATACTCAAAATTAAAGATCATATTGCTTTACGTCATAAGTGACATTGATCCTGAGCAATTAAAAGAAAAACAAATGAATGCAATAAATATGTTGAATAGTGAAACTGAAATAGAAAAATAGATTAAAAAAATAAATCCTGAAAAATATCTTTACATGCATATATCTGTAATGATTTGTAGCACTGGTTAATTTGCGTGTTTTTGTAACTGATTTTTTTTCTCTCTAGCGTACATTGTAGCAGGGGGTTGGACCTAAAGAACATGCTAAATAAAAGTAATTTTATACAGGTCTTCCGCAAGTAATGTCTCCGAATGGCCTCATGAGTGCAGGTAGCACTTAATGTCACTACAAGAAGGCTAATACAGATTTTAGTCAGGTTGCACTCATTCACAAAACGTCAACCAATCAACTCAAAGGAATTTATTCAATCCTCTCAAATATGTTTATGTTATTCCATCATTATTAGTACAGTCAAGTATTATTTTAAGTGTGACGGGATTCCTAAGGAAATACGACGCTTGCGTCCAAGTATTTAAAGACTAGTGTCATTGCACATCCTAATCACCAGATGGCGACATTGTTCTATACTTGTTTCACATTCATCAATTTAGCTTTTTTCAAACTTTTACTTTTTCCCTCAAGGTTCAGTACACCCCACCCAATATAATATGACAACTATCAAAATACCTATTTCCTCAGAGGACGAACCCTACTTTTTGACTATAGGATCCGTCTTAAACAAAATAATACCATTCCAACGTTTCTGAGGACAATTATGTGGGCATAAATAAATCTCCTTCCCTGTTTTCGATTGGTAATGAAAAAATATGAGATATTTGCATATATTATTTAGGTTAAATAATCTAAAATTTTAGGCATGTTTCTCATATAAATTAACTTCACACTATTAATCAAAATTCATCCAGCTTTTATTTTGGTGGAGTTTGGCTATGTTTGCAGACACACATAACATGAGCAATTCAAATATTTAATAATTTGCTCGTATATTTTTGCTTTTATTTACAACAAAGCCAATATTATAGAAAAGCTATTGTACATGGGCACATTTGAAAGCCTTGGATTCTCAGGAGATATTTGAAAATAAAAGCGAGACTCCATCAGCAGTTGATTACCACAAGAACTTGTAGATCAGGTAAACTCTCAGATACATGTCTTAAAAATGTGTGAAAGGGCAACACAGGACTTGAGTGTTTTTATGCATAACGTATTGGTAAATTCAAAACCTTGAATTTCCGATTTGTATCTTGCGATTTCCTCTTTGCGACGTAGTACCATTTTAAATAATAACAAGGATTAAAAAAGTTTAAATACACATTTGACACTCCTTCGGTTCCTGAGCATTCTAAACATAGCTACTTAATAGATTTGTATTTAAATGAAAATTGTAACATCTCCGAATCGATGAATGTCAATCGGACCAACATTGGTTCTGTGAAGTAATGTTTTACATCAAGATGGAGGTTTAATATTTCCCATTTTTCGTTTCAGACCCGCGAGAACGTATAAAACCAGCAACCAGTATAACGGGTAACACTCCAATTTTCCATCCACTGAGTGGTGGGCTGTTAAGACAGTATATGATAAGTCATACGGTGTTGTTTTGTTTTTCAAATAGAACAGCCTTCAAGTCAGCTTTATCTTTATTCTTCTTACTTTTGCTGTCATTAAAGCTAACTGGTGGTCTTGAATTTGTTGACGACTTTCTTCTCTTTTACTCGCCTGTTCTGAAACCAGATTGTGACTTGTCGTTCGGTTAGGTTTGTCTGAGAGGATATCCGCCTTCGCTTGTCCTTGGTAATGAATTTATTAGTGGCGTACTCCCGCTCCAGTTCCTTCAGCTGTACCTTCGTGTATGGCACGCGCTTCTTTCTTCCACGTCGGATTGAGCCGCCTTCCCCTGAGTGAGTCACAGCGTCTGAACAGGAGAGAAAAAAAACAAGCTGTTTATCTCGAAAACACAATCTACACAAATTAATTTTCTCTGCAGTGAAAATATTTTAAATGGAAAGGGAAAAATGAAATGAATATAAAAATAAAACACAACTGTGCTGAATGCCTGCGTAATAACAATTAAATAAGCGTTTAAGTTATTGAGTTCCATTGTAATACCAGTTGCACTGCTGTGTAACATTTTTTAACATGTTATACATCAGTTATCCTCAATGACGTCCGTAAAGACATTTCTAGACTACCTAATACCATTCAAGCATACGTGAGAGGCCGCATCCCATTGTACCTTGAATTGACGACTTCCACAGATGGCTGGGCTGCGCCTGGTCCTTAGCGCAGTAAACTTGACTGTTCCACCCGTTGGTGATGGCCCATGGTTGGTAACTTTCCATGGGTAACAGAGATTCGTGCCTGGGCTCTGCGGGGCCACTCATGGTGGGTACAACAGGCATGTCCAAATAGCTGGGAACAGGTTGGTAGGGGCCGGTAGCGTAGCCTTGATAGAAAGCGAATTCCTTGGCTCTAGAGGTGAATTCCTCCCCAGAGACAGATGTCTCCATGTACTTCTCTGCGTATGAAGACGGCTGCGCGCACGACTTAATGTTGCTGTGGTGTGACATCCTACACGGGTAGTAGCTGCTGCCAAAATAGCCATAGGGTAGAGACGCGCTGGTTGAGCTCTGTGCGGCGGAACAGGGGCTACACTGTTTGACAGGTTCGCCCATGCCAGACGCTGGCACTTCACTCGACGTGTATGTAGCGCTCGGAGCCAGAGATGCCGGATGCGCCATCAGATTCCTGCACTGGTTCGCAGCAAAATTGCCTCCTGCAAATCCTTCCATATTTTTGTTCACTTCATCTAAACCGTTGTCGTAGAGGAACATCACCGGGTCAATCCAGCGGGAATGGAGAAGTAATGACGCTGTCATAGCACGTCCGACATTGAGACTACTAGCTCTTTTTAAAAAGCCCCAAGACTGAAAAAAGAGATACTGAATCTGAGAGTAACTGACACTGACGAGACTGTGCGCAAAACAGGAGCAAGGTTATTGGCTAGCGGGAGGCACGTGATATGCAAAGAAGCTGATACATGTTTCGAGCGCAGACAATCCCAACGTACAAAATGTGGTGCTATAAGATCAGCGTGTCTATCTAAGGATTTTACTCAAGCAATGCCGCTCAAATGTGATGAGAGTAAACTCAGAACATATAAAGGGTCTGTTTACTGACTAACATGCATTTCATTTACGTCTTTCGGAAATTAAGAATGAAAAGGAGCTGGATTTTGACTAATACAAGCATATGAAGTCATATTTTTAAATCTAACGTGACCAGTTAGCCCCTCAAAGGTTGTCGACATTTATGACATAATAAGTGATAAGTAGCGTTACTTTTGGGCAAATAACAAACGTAAATTTTGGGTTTTAAATAAGGAGTAATAATCAATTAATGTAAAACAATATATACGTTTTTTAAATCAAATTAATTAACTAAAATGTACAAAGGATATAGAAGTATGTAGGTTTCTGCAACAAGTAGGCTAAACAATGCAAGCATGCGAATAATAACTGAAATCAATATTTAACAATTATGATAAAGCTTTCCATAATAACAGGCTTTCCTTCTAAGAGGAGTACAACTACAGCTGAACAGAATCATGCACAAAATTGAAACGAATAGATACATTCTAAAGAAATAACACATTTAAATACAAATTAAATGGCAAACAAAATATTCAACCTTAAATTAGTCTTTAATTTTATGCTTCTGTTCTTGACAGATTGATTCGGAACTACATAGAAAAGCAGTTTGGGACAGATTTTTAACATGTAATTCAGCGTTGGGGCCGTGAGCAAAATACAGACGCATTGACACATATATGTACTGAAGTAACTTCTCATCCTAAATATTCATACAACAGCAACATTTTATTGTTGGGTTGTCCTGGCGAATTTTTAATTACATATATTTACGATTATTCCAATAAATGCTCAATATGTGTCCAGTCTTAAACACACACAGAGGACAATGTTTTTAAAAGCTGAAAAACCAGTGGCCACTTTCTCACAAATCTAAATGTTGTGGTAATAGTAGCCTAAAACGTAACATTGTTCAACCCTTGTACTACCCAGTATTCATAATATGCAAAGACTGAAAGCAGCCCACAATTTGGCAGCGCTGTTTTACATACGGGTTAGACACGGCTCGAGGCCAAGGTCAAGTTGAAAGTTGCAGTCTAGCCAAAGAGCTTGTTGTCATTCAAACTTTGATGGTCTGGTCCGAATTCCTCCAAGGGCTGGTGGTGAGAAAACGCATCCCTCGTGCTTTGTGTGAACCTTTTAACATAGCTAATACCATCTTTATCGTCTGGTTAAATGTGCATTTTCTTTTTTGATTCAGCGGGTACTTTAATTTATTTGCCTGTCGGAGTTTCTGCAAGTTCTAGCAAAGAGGTGTGAAAATGATGTAATCCCTCAAAGACGCCTGTGCAGATAAAAGCGCGGGGGCATCCGGTCTGCATGTTTGTGTTTACCGACGTGGCTCTTTTCCAAAGGTAATACGTGCAAATAAAATATTAAGTTGTGCATAGGCCTACTTCAGGCATTAGTGAGAGGAAAAACAAACTGTATGTAAAAAAACAAATCGACAATAACGCTTACTCTTTGGAACATTAACCTTGCCCGGAGGGAAGCAGAAACTTTGGTATATTTGGACTTGTTCAATATTATCAGGACACTTGTAATTTTAGGCGAAAAAGCTGTGCTTTTATTATTGCGCACGAAATTTCTAATGTGCCTTTTATGTGCCCTATTTTAGGGCAGTTTTGCAAATTGTTACATTCAGCGTGTATTTTTTCCGTTTCTTCTCATAGGCCTTCGAGGACTCAGTGGCTTCCATGCACAAATCTCGTAGGTTGTCATCTAAAGAATCAGGAGCAATGTTTAAAACGTTATTCATTGATGCATAATTTATTTGTTGTTTGGAATTACCATTTTGATTTATTTTATTTGTTCCGAAAGACAGATGCACATTTCAGTTGCCATTAGACTCAACAACACATAATGGCGTAGATGCATTCCTGTAAACGTTAAGCTTGCCACATTTTGGCGACAAGTTAGGCCACATATAGCAGCACTATCGTTGTTTATTACTGTCTTCCCAACTATAGAACAATGGGGAAAAAACATGGTCGTCATTGATTTCGTTCAGGTTCTGGTTTTCAGAACCGTTCCCAGTGCCACAGTTTATAATTTGGTGTGAAATGTAAATCATGTAAAAAAAAAAAAAAAAAAAAAAAAAAAACACTGAATTAATCGTGTTGCCAATATTTAACAGTTTCTTCCAAAGATAAGTTAGAAAATAATGCACAGTCTTTTCCAAAATGCTATATCTGGCATTCACAATACCTTACCTTACAATGAAAACATTGTATGTATGTATGTATGTATGTATGTATGTATGTATGTATGTATGTATGTATTATGAATTATGTATGTATAGGTAGGTAGGTACGTATGTAACATTGAATGTTCGCGATATAGCGATATTATGTAAAAGCAGGCGTAAATGCATTGATAGCTGTGTTGAATAGCCAACATTTATTTTGTCAGGGCGTATTAACATGGGAAGTTTAAGATATTATATTAGCTACACAACATAATATTTTGGTAAGGTCTAACGTATGCATAGAAATTGCGCAATCAAAATCAATGCAATTCATTCAGACTTCATGATAAGTCACTGTTTGTAATCAGTGAACCCAAACATTAACTAAGGCTTTATGTCTGAAATAGCTGCATGACACGCACGGTCTGCCGTTAGAAAGCACTTCATTCAGAGTTACTCGTTTGACTGGAACACCATGTCTGCTATTTGGTGTTCTCAAGAATATGCATGTATCAGTGTCCAAAAACCATTGCGTTAAGACGTCTTGCAAAAAGAAATTTCAAGTGCTTGATAGATCTGTGCCACCTTTCATCACGCCGGATGATACACAATAACCAAATATTGTTCAAACAGTGAGTAAGCACTGTTCTATCTCTGACCGTGGCTAAACGGTAAAATAAAACTTGTAAAAAATATTCACAAAGGGGAGCATTGCAGAGTTATGTGTTTAGAGCACTAGTATTGATCTGACTAAGAATACACTACATCTGTCACCATGGACACAAGGCCTACCGCGTGGCAGTGCCAATCCCATTGTGGCTCTCACCACAATGGCATTTAAAATTCAGTATAGGGCAGCAGGGCCGGAGGCTGGAGGCTGGAGGCCGGGTGTCTCGAGCTACATATCACCAAGATACTTTTCAAAATTCCTATCAAAGCAACAGGAGCAATGCCTTAGCAACATAGCATGAAGCTTACCACCTCAATGCCACAAACACTCAATGTATACCGACAGCCAATCCTCCTCACCCTACCCCCCTTTTTCGATGTACGAACTGGATATTAAATTATAGCCCTAACTCCATACGGCAGCACACATATATTACGTTCACATGGTTGAAAAGGTTTAGCCACTCACATTGGTTTTGGTAAGAAAATCAATCATGTATTTAACACGATGTATTATGTTTTGTTGTTGTTTTAGTTTTTGTAATTGTTTTTCGAGGTTCAGCAGGAGGAGATAACGTTTCCCCACAGATCAAGTGTCCCTCACAATTGCGTGTTTAATGTTTTGATAGCATGTCGCTATCCAGGGATTTTATTCATTTATTTTCTCCTTATTGTAATAATACTCCATAATTTTGTGCATAATTGTGTTAATTAGTCAATAACTTTGGGGCAAAGGATAACCTGAAAGCTAGCCTAACATGTAATCGCATGATAGGCGAGTATTGCAATAGCTTAATAAAAATCCACATAAACCAATGCTTTTGAATAATTTATTTGTAAATGTATGTATTTAATGCTAAATCAGGCCAGTTGTTTAATCAACTTTATTTATTTATTTATTTATTTATTCAGTCAGAGTTCCTTACATTTTAACGTGCTCGGTCAAGTTCATCTTGCCAGCACCACTACGTTTTCAAGGATTGTATTCATGAATTAAGTTTCAACTTAAGTAACATTTTTAGATAAGTCAATGTTAATATACGTAACGAATGCTGAGAAACCACGCAAACCGTCACACGTTCATATAGAATTCTAATTTGCAATCCAGTGGTGTATGTGGAGGTGCTGGCTTGTAGAAACAAGCTACGATGTCCCTCAAGTTAAGCTCTGAATTGTGTACAGATCTTAATTTGATTGTCAACATGTACACTAAATGCGTGAGAAGATAATTAATTTAACTTGTCTTTCCCGTGTAAGAAAAACACTCCCCTCTGTATAAAAGCGCAATTTATTTGGTTGGTCATAACAACGCTGCTGTATTTGTTAGCTTAAATATCGCCACAATACAAAGTGTCCTATCGTAAAGATTTCCGTAGTAGCTACATCATCTCTACAAGTGTTCCAAAGCTTCCAATACAAGTGTGACTATGGACTTATATATAGTAAAATCTGTCACCTGACAATAATGAACGATTTCAAAGAGTATTTAGGATATAATAGTAAATTAATAGCGAAAATATAGCATTTTTCGCTATTATTATTATTATTATTATTATCATTATTATTATTATTATTATTGTCAATACATATTGTGTGTGTGTGTGTGTGTGTGTGTGTGTGTGTGTGTGTGTGTGTGTGTGTGTGTGTGTGTGTGTGTGTGTGTGTGTGTGTGTGTGTGTGTGTGTGCTTTAGACTGGACAGGGGATCAAAAATTATCAGTACTTGGGATTCTGTAATGTTATCACTGAGAAATTCAAATTTAAAGCAATGTTCCCGTGATGTTGTCTTTTAGTGTTCCGCAGTTTTGGTCGCATAACTGGGATTTGGAAATTTCGCTTCTTTTTTCCACGTGAGAAAGTGGCAAATTTGACGATGCGGCAACTTAATGATATCAATGTAATGGGAGTTTATTTTATTAGCATTTTTTGTAATGGTTTTGTATGAAAAAATACATGAATAGTAATCTCACTATGACTGCAATACCTTCTTTATTTTTTGAGTAAAATGGTGTTATTTTATAGCCTCCACGTCTATATCTCTGAAATACTAAAAGCACAACCAACAGACCTGGTAGTCCCTATTAAGTTTTGACTGTCTGCTTGAGTCTCTCGATGTCTGAATATCATTCTCAAACGTTACTTGATATTATTGCTTATTTTCCCACTATCTTTGTTTATTGAACTCCATGTGACATTGAGATTAATAGTTTTTTTTCAGCTCGAGGAAAGACTGTTTTTTTTATTTGTTCTTTTTCTTAGAGGCCTATGTTTTTGAAAGGCCAGCCCCAGGTTCTGGAAATACATGCGCAAAGTGTTTGTGTTCTTGTGCTATAGGCTTATGTATATTAAATCCGAACACAGTTCCCTATTTCTTGTTTGAAAGTTAAGGAGAAATTCGTGTGACTTTAACTTTCCATACCGTGTTTAAATGTTTTGTCGATAGAAATACAAGAGCAATGTCGAGTAAGCTATAGTCAAATAATAAATTACTCTATCTAACATTATTGTACACAAAATGTTGCTTTAAAATGATGTTGTTGACTCAAATAATCGTTCACGTCATTTTCAAAATGCTTTAAATATATTTTCTTCTAAACTCCATGTAATCGCGTGGCAGTTAGCGCAAGGAAGATGTAGCGTTTCACATGAGCACAATTATATGTTCTTCTGTCTCTGGGATGAATGAAAAACTGGCTTAAGATTCATACAAATATAAATCTGCTTAAATGTAATATTTAATGTTAAAAGCAAAAGTACCTGGACTAAAACTGAGTTATAGATCAATCTCTTCAATGGAAGGGGGCCGTTCTCTGTATGAGAGAGATTTTTATCCAGTTATATAATGTGGACTATTTCTTGGGCGCTTATATTTTTCAAAAATTTCATATTTTAAGACATATTGAATTGCTGACCAGGACGGTATATTTTCATGAATTAACATGTATTATGAAACAAAACAAATGGTAACAAGACATTTTCAAAAAATGTTACTTGTTTTGATGTAGCTCTGCGAGGAATTGTGTGTATGGCATCATATTTTCTGGCAGTAGGGATAGTCATGCGCTTTGCAGATAACCATTAATGGGCTTTGAGTGTATCACAGTTTGGACATGGTTTTAAAGTATTGTCGCAGCCAATAAGTCATAAAGTGTACTGTTACATAAACCCAGGGGCGATAAACGGACAAAGCGCATTATCATTATATTTTAATTACACAATAAACGTTACCTTTTGTTCTAACAGAAATGCTGATTTCATGCTATTACGATCAGTGGAAGCAAGTGATGGACGGTTTTGTTGCGTAAAAGTCATTTCTAGTTTATTTCAGGGACCGCCAAAAGGATTCATATACATGTCTATATTTTTAAATTTTGGAGCAAGGAATTCAAACATGCGCTCCCTTGGTGCTTCCAAGTTCAGACATAGCCCTTTTTAATTGTCTTGAACAGATACCTTATAACTCGGTCATTGTTACCCCCACCTTTTCTGTGACAACTGATGGCTCGTGTTTTCTTATTTAAATGCAATGTATCTTATTTTTCATTAAACACGTTCATATATAAACTCGTGTGACTTAAACCGTTGGAAAAACTGGCAGACAATCTGTCAGACAATCATTCTTTCTCAAATATACAACAGAGCTCTTCGAATAGCTGTCGATATAAGTTAGATAGCAGCAGAACTTTAAAATAACATTCCCTAAATGTCAAGATGAATTTACAGTACATGGAGTGAACTCCAATAGCTATTCTATATCAAGGTAGCCTAACTGTAAATTCTAGCGTCGTAAAACAGGAACACAAGTTTTAAAATTTTTAGCTACTGTCAACGCAGAGCGTCGAAATTTTAGAATTTTGCAAATTTTTGCCAATACTGAGAAAGTGAGAAAATCCCAGTGTTCTGTATAACTAGGTTTATACATACGTTTACCTCTAGGGTCAGGCGTCCAGAAGAATTGTATTGAGGGGTATTTAAATATCTAAGGTGCACAGGCTATATACGCAAATGAAACTCGGCTCTACATTTTAAACTGCGAATTAGAAGTTTCACACCTCCTTAGCATATGTCTACAGGCTTATCTGTGGTAGCATGCGTTGCCCACAGTAACACAGCGATCCCACAGATTCCAGGGTTTTGGTGAATGCAATAAGCAATTAAAAATCAGAATTCCCTTCTCCGCTTAACCACGCCTTCACACTGTTTGGGCAATGACAAGTGGCGGTATCTTGTTATATGCAATCAAGCTATTCTTCTAATTCAGAGGAATGGCTTCAAATCAATTCACTTGATCAGTATTCCCATTCGTCTCTCTCTCTCTCTCTCTCTCTCTCTCTCTCTCTCTCTCTCTCCCTCTGACACACACACACATTCTCACACAAAAAGGAGAAAGTTACAAATCTAGATACAAACATGGCAGTTGCAAGATGCAAGAATGCATACAGGTTATCTTTGCCAATTATCACAGTCTACATAGCACCAAGTTAGTCATTTCACCAAGTTCCAGTCAGTCTGCCCATTACGCACCAATTATTTTGTTCAGACAGCTTAACACCTCGCACAGGCAGAGGTCAAATGTATTGTTGTTAATCACGGCCAATCTAGCGTATCCAGTCTGGAAAGTGATCTGTGGCCGATCTTGCCTCCTGACGCTCATTACTTCATGCATCTCAACAGGTGAGGGCGCAAGAGGACAGATTTCTCCGTACAGTAGTAACCTATGCGCTGCGCGCTCTTCACCGACTGTCTTTCGTGCTGTTTAAATCCTGTGACAGAACACAATTGCACCTTTTTTGCTTTATTGTTTAGGTTCACAAATGTAATTTTACTGGCCACCAGAGGATTTATTTTTTATTACAGCAATCGACGTTTTAATGATAAAACCAGACACTTTCCTAGGAGATGAATTGTGTGTCCTGTATCCGTCTGCTTTGCCAACTGACAGCAGCAACTGACCCTTAGTTTTGAAAATGGTTCCACGCAGCTGCTTGGCGGGGAAATGATGGACTAGCACGTGAGGTCCAAGAACGTTGAGTTTAATTGATAGGCTATCACTGAATGTGATATTTGGGTACACAGAATACAGACGTGTTTTGAATGCCTTGTTTGCATTTTATTATTAATAAATTATTATTAATATACATTTCGTAAAGTTCATTGGCAGTTTAATTGAGCTTTCTCTTCAGTTAAACTCACTGGCAGCCACAAACAGGTCAACGATGGAAACGTTTGCCTCAGTGCGTGTATTGCATGAGCACATACGATTTTCATGTCCTTGAAACTTATATGCTACCATGGCTGCAATTCAACGTACAACATCCAGGCAAATGTTGAATCTGCCACGTGAAACTGCAGTCAAATCATATAATTATCGCTTCCCACCACAATGACCCTGTCGAAAATGCAGGGCACCTATTAAATTGCCTTTTATAGTGACATTCCATATCCAAGGAGAATTAGCTCACATAAACTGAAGCTAAATCATTTGAATTTCATTATGCAAAGTGTGAGTGGATTTGGAATCCGCTTCCAGAGTTCCCACACATGGTTTGGGAATCTTGCTTTGAAATGGTAAGATTGCCGTCCCACCTGAAATGTAACTAATAGCATAATAAATACAAGATATAACACATTTTTACAACATGTATTTTGCGACTAAAATTTCTTATATCATGTAAAGTAATAACCCAGATGATTTAGCGGCACTGCCACTCTTAAAATCTCTTTAAAAAATGGATATATTACTCCAGAATCATCATTATTACAAAAATATAGACGAATTATGTCTTCCGAAAATGTCTAGGCTAATCTATCTGCAGAAATCTAAGACTAGCGATTATGAGGTAAGAATGAACTTATCTGAATGCTTTGTGGATGCCCCAATTTAAATTACTTATGTCTCATGATTTCTATCTGGCCGCTGTAAATATCTTGGACCTTGTTTTCAGCAAGTTGATCCCAGGATGCTGGAACGTATGATTCAGTGAGTTCAGAAAGCTTTTCACCTCTAACTTCTTCTTTGCTGATCCCTATGATTCTCACATTGCCAGCAGACCCATCAGCAATTCTGAAACCGTTTATTTATTTAATAATGTTGAGAAAAAATATATAGTTGTCGTTGAGAATACGCACATACATAGGACTCCGTAAATAATTTTTAGCTTCCCTTTTCCTCATCCTCTCTAATGTGTAGCGGACGGATGGAAGTGGGACCAAAGTCTTCTATTAACCAGAGTTTCTGTATCACTGGTCAATAAAATCCGAGACTCTTTAAGCGTTAAATATGCGTATGTACCTATTTTCAATTCATATACCCTCTTCCCACTACTGCCGCCTTTTATAGTATGTGAGTTTCACACAACTGTGCTCAGATATGTTCATGGTAACATGCTTCAGTTTTTATTTCATCGCTATGTTTGGAAAGTGCTTACATAGATTTACTTTTCTTCAGGTGCTGTTTTCCATGTTCTAACCTTGTTGCACGATCATTCATGCCAACATCTCTAAACCTGGGAGTTTATGCGAACATTGATATTTCACTCAAACAGTACTCAACTGGTATCTACAGCCTGGCTCCATAATCAAACTTGATTGTCTCTTTCAGCGCCCTAGTCTTAGATTTTGATCGTCATATTTCATTTTAAAAATTAAGACTATTTTAAGGGAAACTTATCCAGATGAATAATCATTAATCTCATTTGCTAATTGGTGATACAATTTTTAAATACTAATAATGAAATTATGAATTATAAAAAACCGAATAGTGAATGTTAATTAGGGCGATTCAGGTATACAACTGCTGTTATAATTTAGAAATACAAATTATCAGCATTGGGCGGTCATAAGCATTAGAGCTGAACGAAATTCGAATATATTAAAGCAATAGTTTAATTAGCCGTTGGCTATTGTACAACTGTACACACATTAGTAGCCTATTAGTATGTCGGCATATCAATAAATGTATGATCTCAATTGGTAAGATTTCAGTCATTTAAAAATGAAACAGAAAAAATATTAACATCTTTATCTTACTCTGACATTAATACCAGCGAATATTTATTTCCCTTCGTGTCATCCGTGCTGTTTTTCGTGCTCTTTATATTTTCGCTATAAAATCTTCAAGTTTTGTTAGGGATGCATGAACCGATTAGATAGGCTATATTAGGTAAAAAGAGACTATTTACAGATAAACTCGTTAATGATTTTTATAAAGGTCAAATATTTAAATTTACAATGACAAGCATATAAAGCGATATAAATTAAACGCTACATAAATAGCATTCCACATAAATACGCTAGTATTGACTATTTTAATTCGTAGTATGTCATATTTGAATATGCTAATTACATTATAGCATATTCTGATAATGTCGTTGTGGTAAAAGCAAAAAAACCGCATTTATTGACATGAAACATGAACATTTCATAGCATTGACTACATATGATGTGATTTTCATTGTGATTGCAGCGCTACGTTAACAAAATGTGTTAACATTATCACTGGTATGATGTGGTAACGGTGCGACTGTTAGTTTTAACTCTTCTTCAATTCTAAGAGACAATTGCAATGTGTTTTCCCCAATATTTGAAGTATGACCTGGGCCACTGGCGATGTGTTACTTAGTTTAACAATAATTACTTGTAGCCTACTTGTAGATGTTACTGTTACAATAGCCAAATGCGTCAATAAATGATGATTTGGCAACCTTATGGTGCTGCAGCTTCTACCCATTACATGCTTCTTATTTCCACTTGTGGTCGCCCCAGGGTTTCCGCAAAAAAAAAAAAAAAAAAACCCAGTAGTTGTTCTTCTCCTGATCGATGAGTGACGTCACTAGTTGCACAACAATGGCTGGCCTGGGAATGACGGCACAGGGGACGTTGACAAACACAGTCTTTCCTGTAGCTCACACCCAGAAAACTACGCCTTGCCCCGAGGAGGCAGCTCACATCCCCGCTCGCAGCCTTCCGTATGTGTTGCTTTTACATTCTTGGGTGCTCAGATACATGACATTCACACTGCGCCCATAATGAAAAACAGATGGGAGAGGGTGATGTTCTCGGACGGGGGGTCAGCTTGGTAGGCTGGTGGGCAGAACAGAGTCCATTTTGTCTGAGGCTGTTGAATGTCATGCTCCAGGTAGCCTACACAAAATGGACCACAGACATGATGTGAGCCTCACATAACTTTGTAAAGAGTGAGACTGGGTGATGTGTGTGTTAGAATTCCAAGGGCAGGTGGAGCTGCTCCTCCTTGCGGGACGAAGCACGCAGACAGTACCAGTGAAGTGCATCACACTAACTGATGTAAGATGCACAATATATTGTATGCCTATACACATCGATTACCCCTGATGGGTACAATGAAATGCTCATTTATTTATGAATATTTTTGTTTACAATTCCTTTTCAGTGCGTAAGTTCCAATTGTTTCTTTTCTTGATAATTAGCATAATAATGAATGATGTGATAAGTGAATTAAGTCATTAGAGGTGATGTGTTTAAATCGACATGTGGTCCGATGTAACTTCACATGTAATGCTGCGTGTTTCAAGCCATTTTGCATATGGCTATATCCTACGGATAGTTTGCAGGTGCTTTGGAAAACAATCCAGTCTCTAATAAGCTGTGTTTGGAGGGAATTTTTTTTTTTTTGACCTATGTTCCAAAACCGATTGATGTGACGAAAATACAGTAAAACATGATTAAAGGAAACAAGGGAGCAAAAAAGCCCTTTGCTTGTAATAAAAATCTTTGACATTGCCTCAAGCGAGCCACTTTAGAGGTTATCCTAGAGATCCAAAACAAATAATCCACTGCCCTCGATTTCAGCAAGTACTGGATCATCAGCCCAGAGTGCCTTGGCCAGTAATGTTCACCGATTTCTCGATAATGAGAACAAGTTCAACCGTTTTTAAATAGATTTTAAATATCCTAATGTATCCATTTTAAGAAAATAGTGGAATATTTTCAGATATCGCGCCGAAATTACTGCCAATTTATTTCAAGTAGGCAAATATGCGTTTACCATGTCACAGAGAGAAGTCATTAATCGTTGTAATTTTTACAGAACAAAAACGTAAATGTATACTAGGGATTTCAACTCATTCCATCGCCTCTGAGAACCACAATGCAATGTGAACAGTGTTGATTTACAGAAGAAGAGTACAGCTCCGAATTTGATGGCTTACAGTGAGGACCAGACGAACGAATGTGACCCCGGAGAAGATTGCACGACTGGAAAATTAATTCTACCGAGACAATTTCGTTCCCAGAAGCAGAAGGTATGAATTTGCGGCTGTCTCAAATTTATTTGACGCAAGATAATAAAACCCGGGAAAGAGGGGCATGATATTTTACGGGCACCATTCAATTTAACCACAAAGTGTTTTGTGTTTTACTTTAAATTACACATCAGTGTTGCATAGTTTTCGACACTAATGAAATATTTATATTTTGGGTAAGAACTATGAAAAACATTAGATAATATAGAAACATTAGAAAATGTACACATTTCTGAAGGAAGTTCTTTGCTGAAAAATTCTACAAGAATGTCTTATAAGTAACTTAAAATTAATAATAAAATCACATATAATGTAAATAACTATTTTCCAAAAAAATATAAACATAAGATACACATATCATTTTCCTTGTCTCAAACTTGTCTTTGTCGCTCTAAAGAATTAGCATATAAGTAGCGACCATTATAGGTATGATCCGTGATTGGTAAGTAATATTTCATATTTTTCAGTCTCACTGCGTATTACAAGAATATAGGCGGTGGACAAAATGATAGAAAACCGTAATAATATACTTAATATAAATATTAATAAGGAGTTAGGCTACGCTTTGCCCTTAAGGAAGCTTTAGTCCTTTTTGTGATGCTCCTTAATACGTGTTTAATGTTTTCTGGAGGGATTTTAGGTACTGTTTACAGAAAGAAATTCTCAAGGTTTTGAGAAATAAATTAGGAAATCTCATCGGCACTCTGCGTTCCAGTACTTCTCATAACGGTTCAATTATGTTCAGATCTGGTGATTGGGGAGGCCATGGGAGGTGTTTCACTCATGAAATCATTCTTGAAACCATATTTAGCGTGTATGGCTGTCATATCTTCAGTTATAGGAATATCTGAAAGAAACAATGTGTGCACCTTAGCGTGCATCTGGTTTCCTAAAATGCCGTCTTATTCCTTGGCTGAAATTCTAAAATGACTCCCATGAGATGGCTGCTAATACAATAATGCAAGATTTTATTAATCACTTTTAAGTCAAGGCTTCGAGCTAACCCTGGTTATATTCCAGATGTTATTATCCCCTACAATTCAGAACGACTACTTACATTTGTCAGATAAGGCAATTCTCTGTATCCATGTCTCCAGATTTGAAGCAAAAAGAGATGAAGTTTTTCGGGCTCAGGAATGGTCTACCGGAGATCATAAGGGCTGCTCAGGCAGTCCTCTTTAAAAGTATTTTAAAGATACTTTTTTTGAGATTGTAATTGTATGCAGCCTTTTGTAGTTTCATGTATTTTATTTTGTATTAATTGTAGTATTTTATTATTTAAATTAATGTGTGCTTGTTGCACTCATTGTGTAACATTGCATTGTTTCTTAAGTGTTTTTCATATGTTCGTCTTTTTAGGAACACTTTGAATGAAGTTTTATTAAAAAGCACTGTGCAGATAAATGAATGAATGAATACATAAATAAATACCACTGCCATGTTTAGCAGTTGGGAACATGCAGTATGGGTTGAAGGCTTCCTTTGGCTTTCTCCAAAGATAAACCCATCCAGATGTAGGAAAAAGAGTCATTAGACTATATTATTTTCTTCCACTCAGAAGTCAAGGTTTTGAGCTCATTACATGAGCTTATGTGCTGTTGTGCATTGGCCTTGTTTACAAGTGGTTTCTCAAAGGCAGTCCCACCATAAATATCAGTTTTGTGAAGCTCTTGACAGTTTTTGTGGAGACTTGGTCATGGAAGTGTAGATTCAAGTATGTGGTAATTTTTTAGACTGTTCTGTGAATTTTAGCAGCTACCCTGTGATGGCACAGATTCAGACAACTTTCAAAATCTGTTGGCAGTTGGTTTAGAAACACACGTATTATAGTGTTGACATAAATTTTCTTTTATAGCAGAAACACATGGGTAATTTGTATTGATATTAATATGTAGACTCCTTTTCAGTTGTGATTTAGCTACTCAAAAATACAAATTCTTTTTCATTTGGGTTGCTATCATTTTGCATGTGGGTGTGTGCTTCGGTTGTCTTAATAAGAAGACAGATGAAGATGAAGGACAAGCAATAGCACGTGGCCAAACTGAATCAGGTTTGCTCTGTCTTTACACAGCCCTGTGAGTGCACATACGCGGGACCCAGTGAAACAGAGTCATTCACCGTGTTGATGTTTACATACAGTCATTTCCTTTGAAGCTGTATGAGCAGCTTCGTGGTCCTTAGTCTGTCTGGCATCACGTGACAGATAGACTTTTTTTTTTAATCTCCACGTTTTTTTAATTCCTTACATGGTTTCAGTCGGCCTTTTGGAGGATATGTGCAAGAGGTACAGTGGTCAGTGGTACTACCGCCATCTGATGAAGATTCTGCTTCATTTTCATTTGATGTAAAGTTTTGTGTTTCAGTTTTTCTTGGTAAAAATGACGTCTTGTGTTTGTGTGGATCTACACCCTTATGGCGGAAACCTCTAAACGACAAAATAAAGGTTCAAAATTAAAGTTGTAAAAGTAGTCGTTGTAATTCACATAGAGATTGTAACGTTCCAATATAACTAGAGTTTAACCAGTCAAAATACATTCCCTAACGTGAAGCGTTTTGGAAAATCCCATAGAGATCAGTGCTTCAAAAGCAGTGAGTTTTCAGTGAGGACTGGCGCGATATGGGCTTCTGTTATTTTTTATTACTTGGCTTTAAAAACCAGGCGTTGTTCGTGCCCTCTATGCCACTCTTATAAAACGGCATATGGGCTCTTTTATATTTAAGCAGGAATTTGGAGTACTGAATGGAGGATAGAGACTTAGACAAGTGTGGCAAATGGCAGCCCATCAGAGGATTTTGCTGTATTTGAGCATATTCTTTATGTCATCAGAATCGGTAGAAGGTGAGTAATGGCTAAAATGTCTCCTGTCTATATCCCAATGAGCAATGAGAAATGAACCTGTGTCAGGTCATACTTTTTGAAAGTGTGTGGCCAGTCCTATTCATTCTCCTTAAAATCTACGCTCTTAAATCTCTTACCCAAACACCATCTTTTGGAATGGAATGCTGTTGCCCTTCTACAATTTCATTGGGTTTATGTTTGGTAAAGAGCCATGTGTTTTTAATACACTGTTGTGCAGATAAAGGTGACATCAAATGGTAAATCCTGAATCAATACAAATTTTGTCTTAATTTTTAAATAATATATTTTCTACTTACTTGTGGACTAGATATGTGCTCATATACTGTTCAAATAATAAATCTAGTGTACCAAATGACACTGCTACAATGTGGCAGCCTAATAATGAGGTCATCGATGTCCTTGATTAAGTCCTTGAAAGCAAACACTTTTGAAATTGCCCTGTCAGGTGAGCAAGTGTGTTGAGTTTTTATGCGCAACAATAAAAGAAACGGTAAAGGGGAATGGTAAAAAAAAAAAAGCTTAAACAAAGGTAGCCCTAAATACTTTAGAGAGAATGCTCCCACGCACTAGACGTTTATAAAAGATCACACTCTGTCCGTAAGGAAAGGGGAAGTTTGACTATGTCTTTTTCAAAGTTTGTTTTTTTTTCAGGTGCTTCATGAAGGAGCCAGCTTGTCATCACCTGCTTGGTGCTTGGTTGATCAGACAGTTGGTCAGAATCAGAACCATGGACAGTTTCCAAAATCGATGACTGAGAACCCATTACTGTCTGCCCCACCCCCAAATAGATACCCCTCCCCCTAACAGTTTCTGATTCTCTGCAGTCTGGGGGAGGCAGGTCTGTAAGGATGGAGCTGACTCAGCTGATGTCACCCATTCTCAGTGCTCACCCAATGACTGGCCATGGAAATTCTATCAGCGTTTTCTGTGCCAATTCACACTTAAAAATGGAAAAAAAAAAAAATGAACTGGCACCAAAATAATCAGAACTGTCTCAGATGTTCCCCTTTTCCATTTACCTCAGGATAGATAATCACAACAGTCAGATGCATGGTTGGAATAAATAAATAAATAAATAAAACTTTGCCAATATTTAGAGAGTGTAAGCTTCTTGCTCTTAATTCGTTGCTCTTAATTTGTGATTGTTTTTAACTAGGCTGTTTAGTAAGTCTGTAGTCTCTAGGGGAGTCCTGATCTATTCGATCACCTTGGCACTTGGGACTTTACCCCTCTCTAGTTTTATCTTTGCACTTTTTGTACTGTTCTTATGCACTTTGCCTTGTAAGTCGCTCTGGATAAGAGCATCTAACAAATGCCCGTAATGTAATGTAATGTAAGTCTGATTGCATTGGTTAATGTATGGATGATGTATTTTTTAGCTTTTCATCCTAAATGTGGTAATCACAATCATCTGTATGTACCACATGCAGTGCCACAAAAATGGCGGTTATAGTGCTATTACATATTTTACTGTGATGCAAGCAAGAACAACGAACTGGAAAAAGAACGGACTGAATCTCTCTGACCTTTCACTGTTTCTACTATCCACTGTGCGCAGACGCCTGAGTCCTGAGTCTGTGGGATAAGTCCGTCTGCAGTGGTGTGTCTGCCTTTTCCATGGACACCTCTTAGGTTTACGTGCGTTATCTTCAGATCGGCCCTGTAAAGGAAGTTCTGCGATAGGGAGCCGTCATGGCGGCGCTGAGGCTGGGGTGGGAACGAACAGGTTCAAATTAGCATCTCTTTGTCATGTCTCAGGAACAAAGAGCTCGCAACCTGATGAGAAACTCTCCGGCCCCGGCCCAGGAGCCAGCCCAGAGAATTCCACAGAAAAAGGGCCGGGGGTCGGGGGATTACGGCGCCGTTCTGTTAGTAAATTCTGCCCGGCGTATAACAAAGCAGCACTTAAGCCTTCAGAAGTTAATGGAAATTTTATTGGTTTGTCCTAAAAATCATGTGACCCTTGGACTCTCGCTCTGTGACTCTTTACTGGCAAGATCAGAGGTATGCCGCCCCTTCTCTCTCTCTCTCTCGCTCTCTCTCTTATATACATACAGACTCAAGACTTGGGCGTCTGTGTGCAGTGCATAGTAGAAACAGTGAAAGAGGGATCCAGTTCCTCCTCTTTTTAGGTCATTGTTCTGGTAGGCTTGCGTCACTGTCAAGACTGTAACAGTACTGTAAGGTCTATTTTTATGGCACAACACATGATACATACTATTTGAATTGTGCAATTTGTGTGTCTCAGTATTTTTTTTTCTCTGTTGTTTCACAATCCTTGCTGAATCAGTAGAATGATTTTTCAGTCAACATGAATGCAACTTAACAGTTTATTGTGATGTGGCAAGTTGTATAAAGGTATAAAGTTGTATACAGACATTTGATCTTGGGCTTGGTGTCCAAGGGGGCAGCGTCATGCCTCACAATTTTTGAGTGAGGTGAATCCCCCACTGGACCGCTAGAGGAGAAAGAGAAAAACAGAAGAAAGGAAGTAGACATGAAGGTGGAGATGGGGAGAAGGAGGGATTCTGGAAGCAGGGTGTGTGATAGGAGATAAGGCACATGACACGTGATTAGACAAACTGAGGTATTTGAATGAGGGGTTGTCTGAAAATACTTGTCCTGAACTGATACAGAATCACCAAATAGTAAATGAATATGTTTTGTTTCATGTTTTTATTCCAGACATCTGCTGGTTCAGTTATTAATCTAATTCAATTCATTTATTACTGCTTTGTTAGTTTGTCCTGTTTTGGTCGGATGCCTTCATCAGGCTCTTGGGGTTTTTGATCTAACCTGCACAATTTCTTCACTTGCATATTTTTTGAAGTAGAATACTTGTTTAAAAAACACCCCTTTCAAAAGATGCAATGACACACACCCACTCCAGCCAAACATCCAGATTTTACCCAAAGACGCACTCATAAAACAGAAGCGGGGTTCATGACGCATGACTTTGCAGAATTAGTTGGAAAGGTCACACCTCTTCATTTTCTCAGTAACTTCATGATCAGGACAGCTATGTCACTTCTGTAATTATGCCAAAACCTACGTCACTGCAAGAAAGACAGGGAGAGTGGGTCTGCTACGTTTTTAAAACAGTCAAGTTCCCACAATGCTCTGCCAAGGGGAGGGTCCCCATCTGCGTCGGACCATGGAGTGTGCTTTTTGGTCCTTGCAATCTTGAGAGCCTTAATGTTGGACAGCGCTTGCGAATACATGTGGATTTATTCAGATGTTTGACTGGCCAGATTAAAAACACTCCGCGGTTGCACTCTATAAATAGAGCCATTTGGCTGGAGCAAACCATTCTGCACTCACGCAGCCATCATCTTCGTTTAGAATCGCAATGTTTTTCTGCTTTATCAGAGTGGATTGTGCATTCATTTCGGATTAGCTAAAACATGTCAGATGCAGAGCCCAGCCTGAGAATCCTGCACACTCTCATCCCTAGAGAAAGAATGCTGGGAGATCAAGAGCCAGGCGGTCTCAGAGGAGCCTGGCATCATCTTATCATATCAACAGTGTCGTAAAATAATCCTCATTACTCCATTTTTCTCATTTTTGCTCCGGGCACATGAATGGAGGGCTCACATCATCAGTTGCGCACTGCCAGTATCTCATGTCTCTTTGGCTAATAAAGTTTATTCAAAACACTGTGGGTGAGACTCAATCAAACGTTTAGTCTCTTTAAGGGCATATGCAATTATAACCAAAACAGACATTACATTACCACATAATTTTCTTTATGTTTTTATGGGAGACAAGCTAACATGCCCTTTAGAATGCATTCTTTTCATTTTAATACAGAATGCCATAATGAGAGACTAAAATCTGTATTACCAGACTTGCATATGTCTTTAATAAGTTTTTAGCGTGTTTGATTGAGTCTTGGCCTACATGATTAAACCATGTCTCATATACATGTCATAAAACCATTTCCTAAAACATTTTGTTTTTGAAGATGACAATAAGGTGATCATGATTTCTCCAAAAAGGCATGCTTGCATGTAATTTCCCATATGGAACAAGTGCAATATGTGAACATGGATCCTATGGCATTTCCTCACATCCAGGAACATGCAAGCCAGCGAGATGAAGGCTCAGTGGGTAAGTTAAATGCAAATGGTTTCACACACACACCAGACAATTTCACAAGCATGACAGAACAGTGTTTCATAGCTGCACTTTTATGGTCTCTTCTGGAATAATAAAATTTGTTAGCAGTGACATCTTGCATTATTTTATCTCAAAATATTTTTCTTGCAGGTCTACTCTGACCAACACTTGTTTCCTCAAATGTTTCCCATTTTTCCTTGAATGGTCACCACCACACTGGCCCTGATTTCATGTTTCAGGTGTCGGACTGGGTGTATCCACTGATCTTTGTGGTATGTGGGATAAAACAGTTGCCAAAGCAAATGGGATGAGCCAAACGGCCCATTTAAAGGCCAGTGAATGCGTGCCAGATGACGCTGAAATACACGGGCCGGAGATTCGTAGAGAAGGACCCAGACGTGCAACGGAAGTCAAAGATAAATTAATGACAGGAGCAAAGGAAGTTGTCAAGAGCAGCAGTGTTTTGCACTGAAGCAGAGCCCCAGGCCTGTCTTTATTGGACACGACAGAGTGATCTAAATGTTCTTACAGAGAAGAGAGTCTCCATCAGTACAGTAAATGAGGGAGACCGTCCAAACAGCCCCGGAATCAGACTCTACCAGTTAGTCTTGGAGGATGAACAGTAATGACAGTTAAAACTGAACCTTCTGATGCTTCTGATTTGGCTTATTTACACAACACAAATTAATCTACATATGTACACGCATTACAATCCGGTTTTTACCAAACACCAACTCTTCATCACCACAGAGAGCAGGGCTGCAGGGCTTCTGACGGTTGACAAAATTTCAGTGCTGAAAGTCCTGCAGTTGGTTATCCCACAAGATTCTTGATTGAAACAGGCCTTCCAAGTTTGTGGTGGTATAAACTAAAGGAATACCCACACCCAATGGGAGCACGCTTTAACTTGCCCTGAGTGACCTGACATGGTAACTCTGCCCATGTAACAGTTTCCATGGCACCATGTTTCAATCCCATAATCCCCAGGCTCTGGAGGAAAAAACTACGGGGAGTGGGTAGAAGAGAAGTGTGGAGGTGAGTGAGAGTATGACAGAAGTGAAGAGAACAGGCAGACTAACAGAAGAGAGACAGAAGACCATTGAACAAAAGCAGGTAGACAAGGCTTTAAAAAAAAAAAAAAAAAAAAAAAACAATACAGTACATCAAGAGGCAGCCAGGATAGAGCTCACACTGATCTTGCGCAATCAGGCCGTGGAGCAGCAGGTAAATCCCAGCTTCTATAGATCTTCAGAGTTCATGAGCATCAGATTGCAGAGAATGAAAATGGACGTGCGACGGCTATGACAAACAAGTTTAATTGTAGAACACCGTAAAAGCACATGAAAAACACATGTGGTGGATGTCCAAAAGTTTATCACTGACTTTTCATCCCAAAAATTCAATAATGACTAAAAACCCTCAACACAAAGCATGACAAAAACAAACAAAAATGTGAGTACAAATATGTTTAAGTGTTATATCACCATTTACCTGGAGAGGTGTGGCATGGCCTAACAGTATGAAATTGGTAAATGGAGTAAATGTGGCTAAAATTTGAGTCATCTCCCTTGTGAGAACTGCATGCAGCTCCTCCCAGTTTTCAGTTCTGTGCCCTCGTCGTCATTATAATCAACAATCATCATTGTCATCAATCAGGATACCGAAGGGCTAGATTCAAGATTTTTCAAATCAGCTGAAATTTCCTGAAACTAGGACAAAATAAAGGATTGCTGCTTTTGCAAGGCAGGATCAAATAGGTAACAGAAGATTCCAAAAAGGAAATACAGAACTCACTCAAACACCTACATCGCTCTACGTTACGCATCAATCACACGTATGGCAAGTCCCCCCGACGCAGGCACCTGTACTGCAAGCACCTCAGTTCTTGCACTTACGCATATGTGTGTGTTTATCTATGTGTGTGTGTATGTATGTGTGTGTGTGCATGTATGTATGTGTGTATATGTGTGTGTGTATGTGTACTTGTGTCTGGAAGTGCAGGCAGAGTCAGGCTAGTTGGTGGGAGATTGTCCCTCGTCCTCGCGTAGGAATTGGAATACAGAGGAGAAGTCCTTGCCAGCATAGCCTCTTGCACACATCATACGGTAGATCTGGTGTGCAAGCGCACCCAGGGGGATAGGGGTCTTGGTGTTTGTCGCTGTATTCTGTGCCAGTCCCAGATCCTGCGGAGAACACACTGATTAAACAAGATAGACATAGCTTGTGTGCATACACCCACACACCCCTTCCCCTCACACACACACACCCACACATGCACCCATGCACGCACACGCAGCACTGTTTAAGCATCACTGACACGTGCGCGTGGGCTAAACGTGACATCACAGATGTCCACTCACTTTGGCCATCAGCGTTGTGCCAAAGCCGCCTTGGTAGTTGTTCCCGGATGGGACGCCCTCCATTACGCCTGGGACAGGGTTATATGTGTCACTCGACCAGCAGCGTCCGGAGCTCATATTCAGGATCTTGGCCAGCAGCTTTGGGTCAAGCCCGAGCCTGTCACCAGCACACAGAGAAGAAAGCAGGTGACCCCGACTCTCTCCACTCCTGTATGTCTTGAGTTAACAGCTGCCGTCCAAGATAACACCCTGCTACTTACTGACAGGTATATTGAGTGTCTTCCTCTTTGGACCTACTCCCAGAATGACCCAAGAGGAGAAATGAATCCAACATTTGCACAAAGACATGGCTACCCATTTCCTTGGCAACCCGCTAAACACTGTTTTTAAGGATACCTCCCTTTTTAACCCAGAGAAACACTGGGTCATGTCAAACACTCTGAGGCATTCAAAGTATAATACTTACAGTACTACACACTGGAAAACCCATAATATAGCATTAGGGTATAGCACCAATTGTAGTACACCCTGTGGGTGGACCAGAGCATGGCATAAAATTATAGTACACATTTTGAGGACCAGCGAGCAAAAGCAAAGACCAAAAAAAAAAAGTCTACATTTGGAAGAATTAAGTACTTAAGTTCTCCACTACTCTCCTTCACGAGCTCTTAGTGCTAGCCTCCCAATCCGCTGCGTTCTCTTATATTTTAATGACAGCGTGGACCGAACCACATCAAGCCTCGTTCAACAGAAACGGGCTCTCCCCACTAAGCTGTAAAAGTACATTTCGTACTTGGAAAAGGCCATTAAATCAGTATTTGTCTTTAGGGCTCTCAGTCCTGCACTGTTGATCTGCTTTAGGCCGTCGGAAGACGAAGACAAACATTAAATGAACAGTATAGTAATGTTTAAGATGCTCTTGATTATTTTCCAATGGGTCACCCAAAGCCAGCACTGCCACTGCATAAACACTGGCTCTTTCCACTTCAGTGCCGAATATGGATTGCTTTCCATGCACTTTACATGAAGGTGTGAAATAAAAAAAAAAAAAAAAAAAAAAAAAAAACTTTAATAAGCCTATTTTATTGGAACAACTCTAATTCACTGCTGTCTGAAATAGGTTCCATCTTTCAGATGAGTTTTTTTTCTACATTAGAGCTTGTTTGCTCGTTCCCACTACTGCAAAAGCCACTTCCAGATGCTCTTGTTCACATGCAATCATGTCCCTGGCGATCTGTCAATCAAAAGCGAGCATCCATCCCCGATCGATTCTCCAATTGCCCTAAATTAATTTTTGGATCTTTCAGAGAGCACACTGAGCAGTGTGGGCGCACAGGAAGTGCAGGAGAACCTCTGCATTCAATTTTGGTTGCTTTTATGATAAAATGGAAACGGAAAGCTTGCCAACATTAGCTACTTGCTATCTTGCGGCTATATTTTACTATATTTTTGTTGACAGAGGCTTCCAGGACGAATGATTTGCAGACATTTACACTGAATCATCATTGTGCTGTCATCTTCACTATCAACAAGCTCTTGTTTGAGTGGCACCACACTATTGCATATCATACAGGCTACTGAAACAGTCTATCATCTGTCATTTTTTTTATCACCTTACCGTTTGACCGTACATGTACAATCCAACGCTCAGCGATGCTGGACTGAAAAGGCTCTCTGTTTTAGAGCGGATTGTCAGACGGGATTTATGAAAACACTCACAGTCCACCCAAGCCAATTTGCAGTGGGGACGGCCTCTGCCTTGTCCCAGGTACAGCTGACCTTTACCATATGTCAAATGTACATCTGTACAGGCCCTACTAGAGACAGAGTTATTGCAAATATAAATTAGCGTGTAAGGGACAATATCTACGCTAGGTCCTGCATATGTCATATCCAATTCGACATCCTCTGTCTCTCCCTGACTCCAAACAGATGCTCCGCTTCAAGCGCGCCATAACTCAACCAGTCGCTCTGTGCTCGAGACCAACGTGAACTCTACCTTATACAGGACTATACTGTGCCTGTCCCCAGGTGTGTGCAAGTGACGCTAGGAGAATTCCAATGTGTTATTACTACTGTATAAACATCTATGCTATGGTGTCTTAGCATTAGCATCAAAAAGGGGACTCTGCGAAGGTGACTACAGCATATTATACAGCATATGAAAAAAACAAACATATTTAAGTTTATTTATGTACATAATTTCATGTATGCAGATTTCTACCCAAGTGTTGTGCTCGACCCAGGCCCCAAGATGCACTCTACCTTACCCCAGGTATACTGTACCTGATCCCACGGTATATTCTACCTTACCCCAGGTATGCTGTATCTGATACCAAGGCTTATTCTACCTTACATCAGGTACACGCTACCTCATCCCAAGGTACATTCTACCTTATGCCAGGTATATTCTACCTTATCCCAGGTATACTCTACCTGATCCCAAGGTTCATGGTTTCAGCAGTTCCAATCATCCCAATTGCCAGCAGCATATTGTTACAGATCTTAGCAGACTAGATAAAACAGAAACAGAAACACACAGATTAAATATACTGTAACTGCATGTACTTAAAGAACTAATATAGAAGAAGGTAATATTTAGAGAAAAAAAATATTGAACCAGATTACATAAAAACATTATTATTCTATTCCATTTACTTTTAGAGAAGCAACTCTTCTCTAGTCATTTGAGTGCCTATGATAGCATGTTCCTGGATGTAAAAATGGGTGTGTGTACAGGTGTGTGAGAGCACGTAGGGGCGTATTTACCTGTCCGGTGCCGACCTGCCCACAGTACACCACATTGGCCCCCATGCAGCTCAGAAGCTCCTTGGCTGCGTTAAACTCCTCCTCTGCTCCACCCACCATGAAGGTGAGCTTTGCTGAGCTTGCTGCTCCAACACCTAGAAAAAAAAAAACGCCAAACACACTCTCAGTTACAGGAAAAAAAAACTTACAATGCACTTAAAGATCACTCATAACTATCTTATTTCAAGCTAAATGGTGCAATTTCACATTTGGTCTAGATGAAAATATTACATATTTCAGTGCATTCTGGCTATTTTGTGTCATGTGATTGGATCTGTATCTCTTTTGAATGTACAGCGTTATCACTGAAAAAAAAACAAAGCTCAGAATATAAAAGTATTTTCAATATTTTAAATAAAATAAAAATATTCTAGTGTACAGTCAAAATAAAACCAAAACATAACAAAACCATGAGCAAAGTCTCAGCTGAATTTTTTAAAGAGGTTTAATGTACCTGGTACAAATTGAGTATGTAATCAACAGGTGGCTACAGTAACTGGATGGAAGCATTTTACCCATAATGCTGTGCACGGGAAAAATAACAGAATGTGAGCTGTGTCCATGCGAAACATTTAGAGTTAAGATTAACTGAGCTGAGCAACGTGCAGGTTCACCGGCCCCCAAAGGAAGGCACTAATATGACTGGAACACCTAACCCAAACACCGGCACGAGCTGGAGTGGAAACACAGCCCACACAGTTCTAGCGAGCACAATAAAAGCCCACGCTAAACCACCGCTAACTGGCAGCCATATCAAGCATATACTCACTCTCCTTTCACGAGCCAGAGGAAACCAAACTCTCTTAACAATGCCGCAAAAGCTCCAGCTCGGCCTTTCAACATTCACCCATCGGCTTCACGAACCTGAGAAACCGACCGAGACTTCGCTTCGCTTTTACAGTGAAATAAATAACGGGAGAGTAACATTTAGAGCTTTCATTACAGCGCTTTGAACATGCACACACACATCCATGAAAAACAGAGGCTCCAACCTGGACAAGTTTCAGACTCAGGTTTTGGCTGTCAGCAACACTTACTGTAACATTATGAGCAGTGATTAAGCATGTGTAGCTTTTTTTACTGGGGGTGGATTACATTTTATTTAAGTATATTTATAAATATACGACAGCAAACAGGCTTTTCTCATGCTGCTTTACAGAATATCCATGGCTACTTGTATAAATTCAGCTTCTCCCTGCCAGCTCAACCCCCTGGACAGCTACACACACCCTCACGTCCCAACACACCAGCTTACATAATATGATAGCAAATGCAGTTCCACTCACATTTGCAATGTAAATGTACATATATTTGGTCAGAGGGAGTCAAGAAGAAGAAGAAGAAGAAAAAAAAAAAGGGTGTGTCAAATTTTATGCATATCCCTGACTGGTCAGGGGATTATAGAAGTCCACTTTTTCTAAAAAATAAAACCAATACCAATTCTAACTGTCCCACAAACTCCTCAATTAAAAGAGCAGTTCACTTTCTACACACAGACAATGTTAAGCACAGCTTGAGTATGTGTGAAAGAAAAAGACTGGAGGATACAGCCAAGTGTGACGCTAATAGGGATTGTGGGAAACGGGTCCCACAGACTCACTGGGACAATGACGTGACCGTCAGAGTCCGCTCCAATCTCACACAGAGAAAGAAATGTTTACAATCTTTCTCAGCAGCCTCAAATGTGGTCAGGAGTTAGAAATATGTTGAAAGGAGAGATATTTTCTCAAACAAATAAAAAAACCAAAACAACCTTAAATTGACATGAAATAAGTTGACCAAAATCGCACATAAAAACAGCCATTTTGACATTCTGCCTGCCAGTGTTAAAAAACAGGGCCTTCATTTGTCAGCCCAACCTAATGTGTGTTCTGAGAGGCTCCAGTCCCGCCACGCCACACAGGAACAATGAAGATCAGTTATAAAGGGAGCGTATCACAATCAAAAAGCCCCACATCAGAACACTACATCAAAATTCCCACAGGAAAACTTTCAACGCTGTAGGAGTTAACTTTCTTATATTTTGTGGCAGACTTCACAGACACAACGCATTTATATTTAAAATGGAAATGTTAAACGGGGGCAACAATTTGTGGTTGACACTTGTCTGCACACAACACACTAATACACAAGAAATCACACAAATTATATCAGCATGTTTGAGCCCTATACACTCAGATGACTCAAAGAGGACCGGTGATGCTTTGTGACCAGTTACCATTCCTCACAGCACAAGATGGGCCAGCCACAAACGGTCCTGAAGCTGCACCCCCCTTCTGTCAGACTGACTCAATTTAAATTCTGGCTGCCAGCATCCAACCAAAATTATACATGTAGAAATTGCTTTGTTCACAACCAGCTAACATATGTAGAATGGATGGACTTCCTATGCCAACTGGCTGGCCAGCAGCCATCTACAGCCAAGATGAAGGACTCCCCAACCACCACACCCCTGTGCATTTATTCTAAGCAACACTTTAATGCGAAAAGGTTTTATCTTTATCTGGTTACTCTGCGCAAACTGAAACAAATATATTTTTTTTTGAAGATTTTTCTCTCTCATTAAGATGATTCACCTTTCAAAAAGGTGAGAGAAAACAGCGGACCATTGCAGACCATCAGTGAAGACGTGCTATTATGAACTTAATCTGTCACACACACACTCTGACATATACACAGCCCTGCACACACACACACGTGCGCACACACACACACACGTTAGCAGTCAGCAGCACTTTCATATGTCATACATAAAGCCAGGTTGGCTCAGTGACAGGAGGCTTGTTAAGCTGAAAAGGCAGATGGAGTTTCTCACACGGAAACACAAGGTTCAGCTATGGAAGGGGTGGGGGGGTGGCGTGAGCAGGGCAGGGCCAGCGGGGCCAGGTCCGGTCTGACAGACTGGAGCCCGGTGGGAGCTGACCCCACACACCAGCTGATGCTCTGCCGGTCCGAGCGTGTGCAGAGAGCCAAGCCGCCAGCTGCTGGGACTGCTTTCATCAGCCTTCACCGGGAGCCCTGGGCAGACAGCACCTCACACCACCGGCTTTCTTATGCTAATCGCCTCACTCAAACGCCCTGTCACTGCCAGCCAGTAACAACTCCAATCTCCAAAAAAATAATAGTCATGATAAAAAAATATTAGGTAAGAAAATAAAACTTTAAAACCACAAAAAACAATCTAACTATTTTCCTGGAAGTTCAAAATACTCATTAATATTTCAATTTTTGGAGTGCACCTCACTCTCCAAATGACAGCACAGACTGACAATGCCTGGAACCATGAAGACCACAGGCTCCACCCAGGAAGCTCCTCCCCCTTCACTCTGCGCACCGGCAGGTGATAGGGCCACCTCAAAACACGGACAGTCCATTCAGGATACCTGCAAACTGAGACAAGCACGCATGTTTTCTGCTATAAAGGTGACAATACTGGTGGTAGTGGGGGAAGGGAATAAATAATACATTATGATTTTATGCCTCACAACAATTTCTAGAGGGGAATGGCACAGAAACAGCAATGTTACGCATATAGGGCCACTAAAGGCAGTCCAGCTCTTATACAAAACCATTTCTGATCATACCAAAACATTCTTTTAAAACTTCACCATGATCAAAAGCAATATTTTTTCCTGTACTCCACCAACTTGGAGCACATTTAACGCATAAAAATATAACACAATTACACTTCTCTGAGCATGAAGTCGTGATCAGTCCCCTTTGCTGATTGGCCATTTGCATAGGACTTTGAGCAGACATGTGGTCATATTGAACCAATTCCATTTGCAGCAATCTGTTTCTTAAAGAGTGTAGCACCGTACAGTAGAATCGGTTTAATGTGGACATCTAGAAGTACACTAAAATAAATTTTACACTATGGGATACAATGGTTGCCATGCAACCACTCAGAGGGTCTTCTCACTAAATGGCCTTGACAAGACAGATGTATTAAATGGACCTTCAACCACCCCCTTCCCTAAGATCTCATTTTCAACTGACATAAAACAGGTTTAGAATATCCAACAAAATCAATGAGAAAATAAACCCAATGCAGTCCTGTGTGCAGTTTGACAGAAAAAATAAAAAAAATAAATAAAAAAAAGGGAAACATACTGGCCAGCACTACAGCGACCACGCGTACCCAAAAACAAGAACCCGCTGGAAGATGCCGCAACTCATTTAAAGTACAACGTTTAGTAATTGTAGAGATGAAGAATGTGGCATAATTACTGTTAGCTAATGGCCCTTGGGCTCGTTAGCCTCTCTCTATTTTTACCCAGACGCGCCACCACCCTGCACGTGACGTCAGACCTGGTTTGTTGTGGGTCCCGTTGCATGCGGACACATTTAATGGTACAGACACAGGATTTTATGAATAATGCATAATAGAACGGCTAGGCTAGACAGCCGGTCAGTGAGAGAGTGGCTTATCCTTTACGTTATTACTGCTGTAGGAGCTGAGATCAAGAAGGAAGCAGCTTTGACTGCGCGCCTGCCAAACCTCGGTGACGCACTCGAGGTGGGAGCTCCGAAGGAAAATTAGCTGCTCGGTAAGAAAAATGAGTAAAATACTGTTGTTTACACCAAAGGAAACCAGAGGATACCATACTAATTAAGGAGAAATTTGAAAAAAAGCGCAGCAAATTGAAAGTCAGTGTAATACACAATGCTTCATAGACTGGAAAACGTCCATGTGAAAGCAGTCATCAGTGGGTGGGGCATGTACCTACATGTTGAAGAGTACATCCAGCAAAACCACAGAGATACCGCAATACCTACGGTATACAGATTTCATGACTTTTTAAATGTTCATTATTCCGAAAGTGAAGCAATTACACATTGATTTCAAGGCAATCCTTACACGAGTACTGCATGTGATCGTAGTTCTACTCATATTAACATAATAACATAGTACGACTCATTTTTTAGGTAGGCTATTCTTTTCGACCAATCCCTGCAGCAGTGGGACTTAAGAAGTTGAGATGTTATGGACAACAAGTTGAAATTTTGACCACATGACAGGGTTTATTTTGAAGTTCTATTATCAATGGAAAGTGTAATTACTTCATGTCCATTTCTCATATTTTTGAATCAGTGATAAGTGATATCAATGTTTTTGTTTTTCGTACAGCTAACAAGCTAGCTCCACTTTTCTTTCATTTTAATTGCTTCAAGCCTTTTCTGTCATGTAGCTAGCCAATGGCTTACCTCATAAAACTGATTTATGCTACCACTGGTTTGAAACTTAATGCTCAATAGTAACTTTTACCTGGCAGTTTGTGTTTCCAAATTGTACTATTTAGCAGTAGTGCCAATTAAAGTCCCATTGGATAATTTTGATAGTATTCAACTTCACTTTAGTATTCAGTGGAACATGCAATAAACCACTAATATTTATGTTATTAAAGCCAAAAAACAAATTGCTCCAAGACATACCCTGACAAAACTCAGGTAATCTCAGGATGAACTTGGCTCCAAGCTGCAGGTGACGTAATTGGAAGGCAGTGCAGTCCTCAGCTGCCATGGAAACTCAGCCAGATGAATTAGGAGAGTAATCGGCAAAATGTGCTTCATGTATGTGTAAGCCTCAGACTGGCCTAAGATGCCATCAATATGGACCACCAGTGTGTGTGTGTGTGCGCGTGTGTGTGTGTGTGTGTGTGTGTGTGTGTGTGTGTGTGTGTGTGTGTGTGTGTGTGTGTGTGTGTGTGTGTATAAGATTACAAGATGAAAAGGTGGAGGACTCTCTAGGTCATGGGTAAGCCCTTGACCCAAGCCCCTGACCTCTGTTGCCAAAGTAGGAGTCCATTAGAGACACTCACAAGATGAGAGTAGTGTGTGTGTGTGTGTGTGTGTGCGTGTGTGTGTGTGTGTGTGTGTGTGTGGCCTCTGGTGTCTTCAGGTCTCCAGATTTGGTTACAACGCCACCTGCTGGTTCATATTTTCAATTTTCTTCCATTCCTCATTTGTTGAGCAAGGTACACTAACTTACAGAGACCCACTAATAGTGACAGGTTCAAACTTACAAATGAACAGTTCATGCCACATCTGGTTGTTTCTACTTCAATTATAAACCCCATGGTATAACCAATTTTCCTTTATGGTTACAAAAACAGAAACCCTAAGTAGTCAAGCAGAGACTCTGTTGGGCAGTTCTACAAGGTTTATTAGTACATTACACTATGTGGAGAAGAAACATTCTGAACAGAGGGTCTTTCACTCACTCTGGAGAATGAGAGTAGATGTTGTTGGCCAGTGTGTGAGATTTAAATAAGGGTCATTCGTCATTTTTCACTGCACCTTGACAGATCCCGCCACCCTAGTCGAGAAACACTTTTCTGTACGGGACTGGTGCTAAGAATAACAACTGCGGAGACTTCTGTCAGACTTCTTCAGCTTCAAACGGGGACATACGGAGCCAATTATCTGACTCCCCACAAAAGTGGAGTTAAGAGGATTTAAAGATTTAGGAGATTCTTGCCGTCTCATTGTCCCCGGCCGATGGGGATGGCGCGGTCAGCTTTAACTGCCTCAACACGCACCAAGCAGACAACCCCCGAAACACCGGCTGAACCCTAAGACTCAGTCCAAGGTGACAGGCATGGGGGAGGAGATGGGGGGTCGAGGTGGTCCGGCTCAAGGTGCTTTATGGCCGCCCCCCACCCTCTGACCCCCGCCCTGCCAAGTTCAATGTGGGCCAGCAGGCCCCTTTAATCCTGGAGCACATGCAGCTCAGCACCTCATCGGAGAAGGGCTCCTGCACTGCAGTGGGAAGGAAATGAGTACATCATTATCAATCTTCAGGACTGGCTCATAAAACAGGGCTTTACTCCGGCTCAACCAGAGTGGCTCTGAGGGCTGGGAGGCTGGGCTACGCAGACATCAGATCCCACTGGCTGCACATCAGACGCCCGCCAGTAAACAACGTGAGAAAGAGCATGCGTGTGCATGTGTGAGACAGTCTGCATGCATGCATGTGCGTGGATGTAAGTACAAGCATGTGCAGTCAGACCACCAGACTTGCCTGTAACAGCCACTCTGTATGCTGCACGTGTGTGTGTGAGTGTATGTGCCCACCCGTGTGCTCTTGTGTGCCTGCAGGTCTGTGCACCTTGGGTTAATGTGTGTGCATCTACAGATACTTGTCTGCACTAACCATGGAGGAATGAGAGACTGTTGCAATGCAAAGTCCATCTCTCTCTCTCCTCTCAAGACAAGTGCAGTTATCTCACCTCTCTCCCGCACGCAATGTCAACTTTGGCGTCGTAAAATCACGGAGGTACTCCTTCCCTTTATGACCCTTTATCTCCATTAAAGGCAGTGAGACAGGATGTGCCATTAAGTCTCCTCATACACATGAAAGACAGCGACATGCGATACCATTTCGGTTTTGGGGCCATTACGGAACAGAGAGCGCAGAGGCCTGCAGACTGTCAGAGACATGTCAGAGCAGTTGCGCTGGGCACCGTCCCCTCACGTAGACCTGGATGATGACTGTGTCACAGAGCTGTCAGGGCGATCCTACACAGTGCCCTGCACCGCCCCCCCACACGCAGGCCAAGCTGATCGCAGGACCGCACAGGCCCACAAGCCCCTGCAGGGGGCGTAGTAGAGACACAACCGACGGACCAACCGGTCCCACTCATCCCTCAGCGAGGCTTCGGGAATCCTATGAAACGTCACCACATAAGATAACACTTCATCTGTAATTCAACACTGCAGCTGGGGGTAGTCATTGCACATGGGTATTTAACAGATCACGTGATAGAAACCCACATTTTGGGGTTTAAATGAGGATAACCTAGTTCTCAAGTGAACTAAAACAGCACATAAAGTGGGTTGCTATGGTAATCTCAGAGTAGTGTGTCGGTAGCTTAATTTGGACTTCAAACTCATTTATTTTCCTTGTAAAATAGCTTGCCAGAACAGTAAGTCCTTTCAGTAATCAAGAAAGGGAGGTCACTGGCACACTGACAGGACCTGGAGGGACTATTTGGGCAGAAAAGTGGATCAGTTAACTGGACTTAAAAACTGAACTTCTACTGGCTTCAAACGCTGACTGAATCATATCTGAAATACTTTTTAATCCCTATTTTTTTTTCTTTATTCCCCAATTTGTTGTGGAAAATTGCAGTTAAAGGCCCAATCCCATCTTTCCAGGCACTGTCAGCTTGGAAAAGTACAAACCAGCATGCGATTCCCTCAGCTGCCACTTCTTACTCTGCAGTAACAGTGTGTTCAAAATATTGGTTTGGAAATACACCCTCATTCATTTCTTTTTTTATATTTTCTTTGATATGGTTTTAAATGTAACAGTAGTCTATTTTGTGATTTCATACATTTTCACTAAAATGCTTCAGTAAGGTCTTCTGGCTCCTAATTGTTGAACAATTAGTTGACAATACATGATTTTCCTTTCCAAACAACCCAAATGTGATACTGGCTGTGATTCAATCAACAACTGCCCTTAATTATGGCTCACAATCAAATGCAAATGTTCATTTTTATCTTCAGAAACATATATTAAAAAAAAGCATAACAGTCTTACCATATTTTAAGTAAAAGTTAAGGTCGACTGTTGACTGAATCCTGTTCCTGATCTTTTTAACATCACAAAGATCACTTTTTATGTGTATTGTCCTGGAATAATCATTTTTATTGCAGCTCCCATTTGGGAATACCCACCTTATTATGCTCTAGCCTTTTAGTGCAGAATTCCTCATCTGTCCTGCAGCCTACACACTGTGATGCCAAAGCATTCTGCATTCTGCTGCAAGACAGCAGCTCCACCTGCTTAGACAGGCAGCACTGCCAAATAACGGTGTCACCTACAGCCTCCAAACCTGCTATATCCTTAAATGTACTCCACTGCCCCGGTCAGCAAAAAAAACGCTCCTTCTTAAAATGATTAACAAAGCGTGTAAAGCTTAAAACATTACGACTCGCTCGCAGTAATTCCTGTTAGGCAAATCATGGGTTATCTGAGTTCTAAATTTACATTGCTTTGCAAGAGCTCTGCAATTTACATCCCGGCACCACTTACACTCTTTGAGCCTTGCAGAACGTTGTGGAAACTCAGGTGCTACATACGCATCCTGCCAATCTGCTTTCCCATTTGCTCTGGCATGCAAATCCGTGGATAGCACAATATACCTATGCCTACCATTTGCTCTTTCACATGATAACAGTACACATATACCAGTTAACATTCCGATCTGGATTCACCAATGGTACAGAAAACCCACTGTCGACAGGCCTCAAAAATACAGCAAAAATGGAACAGAAGTAATACTAAAATTTCTTGCTAATGACGGAAACAAGAGTCAGTATGAAAGATTGTTAACTATTTTGTTAGTTTTTGAGGTCACAACAGGGGTAAGATTTTTCAGACAATTGACTCAAGGAATATGGTAACACAGATACTATTAAAGCTCAGTAAGGCTGGACTCACCAGCCTCCACCTAAAATCAGTTTGTGTAAAAATACCAATACAAAAAAATCGCAATAAGAGCATGACTTGGATGATCTCCACCTTGAAAAAAGCTACACGTGCAAACTCATGCTTCTAATAAAATAAACAATAAATTAAACAAACACCTTTCAACCAATGTAAAGATTACACAGGTGTTACAGGTTAAGGCTTCATCACAAAGTTTCTTCCCTATTCCATAACTACACACAGAGGTAAAGATAGATACATTCACCCAGCCCTCTAAATCACACAGCACCCACACATAAACCCCAGGAACCGAAAAAGGTTTCCTCCTCTCTGAACAGTTGGCCAGTGAACTTGTACACCCCTTTCATCTTCATGGGAAGGGAGGGGTCAAAGTGGCACACGAGGAACAGTGCTTTTTCTAGCACTGCTTCAGCAAAGAGCTCTGCCAGCTGCCAGAGCACCTACCTCCGGACACCGGCGCGTCCATGAACACGGCCCCCATCTTCTCTGCCGCGGCTGCCATCTCTTTGGAAACGGAAGGATCGATGGTGCTGGAGTCGATGAGCAGAGAGCCTTTCTTAACCTTCCTGTAAAGAGAGAGGGAAACACTAATGTACCGAAAGACAGGAGGACAAGACAGGTCTTACCCTGCTATACACTGCTCAATTGTCTTGCAGGTAGACTGCCCTCAGCTATGAAACCGGCAGCACACGTTTAAAGCCACTTTTAAGGGCCAGCTCTAAGTGATTCAAAATTTATTAAACTTTATTGTTAAAAAAAGAAAGAAGAAGATATAATAAATGTTTTTTTTGGACTGAAACAGGATAATGTTGTACGGTGTCCATTCCCATTGATATGATGTAAGTATTGAATATACTTTTATCCTCTGCCAAGTAAGTATATTGAATAATTGTTGGCAAATTTTATTTATTCATTTACCTATTGCACATTACATTACATAACTTTCTGGGCAGTCTGGACCTATGCTGTACTATGGCTTTTTCAAGTGCAATTATGCATTTTTCAATTGCACATCAGCCTTGTCAAACTAACCAAGAGAAGCAATTACTACCAAACAAGCAAAATTTGAAATTCTGCACTTGAAATTCTGCACTGAATGTGAATCCATTTATTATTAAAAACAGCAGTTCTTTTCAATACATAATTTTAAAGTTTAAATGCTTAAATAATTTAAAGACAGCAATAGAATGCAAATTAAATTTGATATTGTACAATCACTTAAGCAGTCTTGTCATCTGTTGGTGAAACAATACAGAAAATTGCATTTTTTTTTTTTTAAACCATGAGAGATACACATAGTTAGAAAAAGCTACATCTGAAGACCAAAATTGAGTCAAAAATATGATAAAGTGAAAAGGGGGCACATAAAAGGGACCTCCTGAGCCCTGTTGATAGCGGCCCTGTAAGGCCCTCCCTGGCCATCTCTCTTATCAACAGAGAGAAACAGTGACACTTGCCAACTACTAACATGTAATACACTGAGCACAGACTTTTTTCTGTAAATGAAATCTACTGTACAAACTGTTGTTCAGTTCTTGTAAATGTTTGAGCATCAAGCTACATATGATCGTAACTCTATTTAGGTATATTTTCTTAGTGACTTTAGTTGCATTTTTCAGTGTGGTTCTTATTGATAACATATGTTATGAACTTTGTCCACGTGCAGGAAAAGCAGAGCTTTGAGTAGCACTATCAGTAAAAACAATGGTACATACCTACAGGCTATGGTAACAACACTTTTAATGCATTGTTTAATGCATGAGAATCTGCCGGCTTGTTGATTGCTGCTTCCGGTTAGATTAAGTAGATTAGGTAATGACCATTATTTGTGGTAAACAGCACTATAAAAAGCAGTAACAAAAGACAGTACTTGAGACAGTGCATGCCACACTGCATCTGTGGCCCATATAAAGAGGTATACTCACTTTAGAATACCATTGGGCCCCGTGTATACATCGATAACATTGGGACTAGAGGGTAGCATGGTGATGATGCGGTCCGCCTTGTCTGCAACTTCTGCTGGAGAGTCCAGAATCTGAGACCCAAACCAAACCAATCAGGGGGGGAACAAGTTTTACACAGCATTGTTACATTTGGTCCACATACAAAGTCAGACTGAATAGTACAGAGCACCAAAGTGTGAATTTGATTCATGCATCACATAAAGAAAAAAATGTCTTACAATTCAACTGCCCTTAATATGGCAGATGAGTGATGTTTGAATTTTATTCAGCTCAGCAAAAAAAAAACAAAATGTTCAAACTGAATTCCACCTTGCAGGGAAAAATGACTGTCCTGGACCCAGTGGCAGACTGAAGGAGACAGGCCATTCATTAGTTGCTACATGGCCCCTTAGTAAAATATATGTAACGGCTAACGTATTAACTTTAACTGGAAAATTACACATTCAAAAGAGAAGTGAGTGAAATTAGAATTCCCTGTCATTCCGAGCAGGGATGCTTTGGACAGGGAAGTCTCTGAGTATATAGTTGCATATGGAATTCCCTCCTGATCCACCAGAATGTGGCAGTCATTCAGTGAAGTATGTCTGTGTGCCTCTAGAGAGGTCTGTCAGAGCCATTATTATCACACTCCACTCTGCAAGCTAATTGGACCCAGCCCTTTACATACCGTAGCCCTCACCGCCTCTACAGACACCCAAACCAGTCAACCTTACATATGATATCTGCAGTCCTCACTTCTACTCAAAAGCACAGCAATCCACAGGCATCATTGCCTGCACAAGTACGACAACATCTAACAGGTAAAGATGAGACACTCACAACTTTCAGGTCAACAAAAACTGTGTTTACTGATCTGCTGTCTTCAGGAACTGAAAACGCTAGTTACATGCATCAGCCTTGTTTGTAATGTTCATATATCAAGATGGAGTGCTTGTAGTTTATATGCGCCAAACCGACCATTGCCATTCTGACAATCACTGGATAAAACCATTTCTCTGAATGCAACTGCCAGCCTCTGTATGACTGCTGTGTTTAGCTAGTGGAGATGATGGAACAGGCCAATGGTGTGGGTAAGAGAAGTGCCTGACCCACCTGGGCACCCAGTTCCTGGAGTTCTTTGCAGGATTCGGGGAACACGTCTGTGGCGATGACGGGGTACCCATGCTTCAGCAGGTTCTTAGCCATGGGGTTCCCCATGTTTCCCAATCCTACGAAGCCAACCTGGGTCTTGGAGGCCATTGACCTGGAGGAGACTGGGACCAGAGAGAAATGCACCTTTAATTTGCACAGTGCACACAAACAAAACATATAACACACACACACAACATTAAACACTCACACAGACAAAAGCAGAACAGTTTCACAGCCTTATACAAGAGTGACACATGCTGCTCCACAAACAGAAACAGCTTTAAGTACAAGAGACCCAGAATACAGACTCAAGTCACCACACAGAGGATTTTACACATCAGTGCAACACCTTCACATATCAGAGAAACAGCTTTACGGATGCAAGACCTATAAATAACATTATTACACTCAAAGACCACAGAACATCAGGTAAGCACATCTGAGCCACATCTTCAGCTCCTGAAAGGATTTTCAAAGTTTCCACACCCTTTCCCATCTCCATCACGATAACAGCAGATTTCATTCTTTCCCCACAACTGTCATCGTCTGCCGGTTTGCAAGCTACCTCAGAAACCATTAAACCAAAGTCATTTTTGAAACTTTGCCAACCTACAAAGACAAAAACGCCATTTTACTGTTTAGTCAAAATTTTTAAATCACATTCAATGCTCATCTATTATTAATAAAATCAGCAGTTTAATAAAAATGCAACATTATCGGTGAGCCATTTCTAGTACGATCACTACTACTTTGCCATGTATGGCGCATGTTCAGAAATACCAGTGCACTGATCAGTGGGCTCGTCTGTCAGGTAACTCGTCTTTATTTTCCCAGATAAGGACCATCTGACATTTCATAGCTTCATAAACAGCAAAATGACAAGACAATCCAGTTGATTCTGTCAAATAAATGACACATAAGCCGCAATTAACCTTTAGACTATGATCCATTCCGCATATAATTATAACAATTATGCCCAACCATACTGTGCACATTACAGCCCAGAATGCTAGTAAAAAGAACACAGAAACAAAGTCTCACACAAAACAATGAAAAAGGTACAGCGTCTCTACGTTGCAAGGAGGGCTGGGTACTGGTGTTGTCACTACTGGACCAGAGCACTATGCAATTTTTTGGTACCTGACAAGTATTAAAATGAATGGCACTGCAATGGAAATAGTTTCAATGAAAAAAGCAATACAGCTTACTTGGGGTGGATGAAGACTACTCAAAACAATAACCCCAAAACTCAAGTGCCATTTGTGAATTTTCCTCTCAGCTCCCCTACTGCATTCCTTCAGTAACCAAAACAAACCCCTACAGGTGTATCTGCCCGCATGCATACCGTGTGCCTGTTCCACACTCCCTGTGCTTTCGAAAGTATGTGCAGGTAATTTAAGAGAAAGCGACAAAAGGAAGTTTTTACTAGTAAGGGTATTGACAGTCTGTGCTACATGGGGGCCAGTAGACAGGAACTTTGGATGATACACTGTCCTAGAAGTAACACTATTAAAACCGTATGCAGTGGATGAAGCCAAACTGTAACTCGATGAAAGCGTAAGTCTGCCAAAGGTCAGAATATAAATACATTGGGTAGGGCTGGTGGAGGGTGTCACACGTCCTCCTCCCACACAATCTGCACTACGGCTGCCAAGGGCACCGCCAGCAGACACCTGCCACTGCAGATACCAGTCTATCAACTGCACCTATGCCACACAACGGGCACAATTACACACAATGGGGCTTCGTTCCACTGTCGCCCACACTGAGAATAATAATGAGTCCAGAGTGGGAATACCCGAAAGTCCTGATGACAGGAAGCTAGACAAGCCGGCAGCACACAGCCTCCCATAAACTCTACCTCAGTAGAACACTGGGCCAACAGCAAGGGGAACCCAGATTCAGACCCACATAAGAGACTCAGTAAGTGGAATGAAGGATAAGTCTACAAAGTACACAGCAAGAGGACAAACAGGCTGCTGTTATTGCCCATTGCAGTCCAGTTTGCAACAGTGAAAGGGAGCTTCAATACCTTAAAACAAGTTCTGCAACCTAAAAAGCCCACTATGAATATCAGATATATTTTAATATTTAATATTCAATATTTAATATGTAAGAACATTTAATATAGAACCTTTTCAAGATTATTTTGCTAGTAATATCAGAGCTAGCTAATGCAAACTGGGGACCTACTGCAGCGACAGACCTTTTTGCAGGCAGCACAAAAAATTGTCTTTGGGAGATGGACTGATTATATTCACAATTCATTAGACAGAATTACAGTTCAACAATGATCTTCAATTTTAAAAATGCTAGCTGCTGAGCTAGAATGTCTACCGAGCAAAGAAGCAATAAAAATGTTTTAATAATGCTTACATTCTATAAACATCAGTTTGATAATCTTACTTTTCTCTACTTAGCTACCTATCTGGCACTTAGTGCATTTTAGTCCCAACCACTTCCTCTTGAGTCTTTGCTTCAAGGTGCTCCTTTGCTGCCTACCTACCTGACATCTAGAATTTCCTCTCCCTGGACTTCCTTTTGAGCATAAAGATAAAACAGGCCTGTTAATATGAAATGCTTATGATCAGTCTCACAGTCCTCAGAATGCCACTCATGACAACAGTGAAATCATACCCTAACCCAAGGGTAAGGGCAGCTGAGGTGAATAGTATTCAGCACGTCAGGCATTGAAGCCAAACAGGGTAAAGCAGCAAAGGATCCCATTGTTGTCAGGATACCAGAGCAGTAATGTGAACTTTCAGACAATGTTTTCTGGCGTCATGAATGCAACATCAAGCACGATGTGTCCTACTAACTAAACCACATGTAAATTCTGCCGATAGCATCTACCAATCTGATCCTCTTGACATCATATGGTGATCACATGGTACATGTCATTATGTGCTGTTGACATTGCAGAATGAGACAAAGCAGACCTGGGGAGTAGGTAGCACATGAGGGCAGAATTTACTACCTATGAGCAGATGGTTAAGTCCTGGTTATACACCTAGCCAAATTCTGGAGATCTGCATTTTAACAATTACCATGTGACCACGGAATCTGTTTCAGGATATTCTGGAACAGAAGGATTCGAGTCATTTCAGATTTTCCATTCATTTCTTTGCACACATACATACAAACAAAATTACCACCAACAGTTGTGTCACTCATCAGATCTAACTTGTTTAGTGAATTATTAGAACTATTGCATTTAATTGGTATAAATATGAAGGCAGTACAGTCATAAATTTCCAAGTTACCTGTAGCTCAATTTAGCAAAAATTACTTTGGATTCACACATATTTGTTTAAGCTGAAAATGCAGGCTTAACAAGGGGGACAAAACCTTTCCAATGTGTTTAGTTAGTGAGTGCATCTGGTTGACAGACAATGTACACAACAAAGACGGACAAATTGAAATGTGAGAAACTCCAAGTATTCATCAATATTTCAACATGAAAAGCCAGAGCCTACATTGTGTGGCTAAATAAAACACATTTGAAGGCTTGAAAGATTGGGTTTCCTACCCAAATAAATGCATTATCAGATTCTTCTATGTCACGTGCCCTTTGTTTTCTGTTCCCTCTCACTGTGCAGCTCGCTGTAGGACTCCCAGCTACAGTCAACACTGATGCAGTCTGAACTCAGTTCCTGACTGTGGTGAACTTCACTGAACATCACACAGCGTACTATTGCTTCAGCTGTTACACACCATCTGGAAGTTCTCCTCATATGCTGAATCTGAGCACATACACATTTTCAAGAGCTTGACTTCCATTTTAAAGACAGAAATATTTAGCCCATTAGCAACTACAAAATGACAAAAGGAACCCTGATGGCCATGGGTAGATTTTTAGTTATTTGATTTTGACTTCATTGGTACTATAGGCATAGAGTAAAAATGTATTTTGGATTATATATATATTTTGCATAGCAACTTCCTTTTAGAGTAGTGTGTAAAAATGGTTGATGTACTGAAAGAGCTGTCTTTGAATCATTTTCAGGATTTCAAAATGCAAGAAAAATCTGAAAAGTTAGACAATCTGTAAATTGTTCATGAATGCACATTTCTAGGTTTACCAGAAGTATAGTTCCATAAGCATTAATGCTCCCAAACAAGGGCACTGTTTTTTAATACATTATCTATTCAAACTGTATTATGAACCACATTATACAAAGCTTAAAAACGTCCCTGTAGGTTTGGCAAATTTAGAACTAAGGCTTAAGGTTCTGAGTTTTGTTGTAGGTCAAGTTTTGTCTTAGCATCTCTTTTGATAGCAAACATCCATGCTCAGAGCAACATAGATAATTCACATCCGATACATTTTCATGCAAAACATACAACAATATTACTGAAATACTTCAGTTTCAGTCCGTTACTAAAGGGAATTACACCTGTGCCCAACACTGGATTCAAACCTGAACCTGTAGTCTTTGGTTTATTGCTTAGAGGGATGGCAACGTCTCCTGAGAGGCATACATCATTGCTACTGGTTTTGCTGAAACACAATGGCACAATTCTCTTTTCCCTGCTGGAACAGTAGAGGCTTATCTCACCACCAGCACCATTGAAGGTTCCTTGGCTGTTGGTTCTATGGGCTACACATAACCTCAGCAATCAACATACCCCATGCCCTTATCCATGGGGACCAAGCAAACATTCAAGCATGATGATAACATTATAAAAGTGTTATAATTAAACACATTTAAGAGCAAAGTCCCACCTCACTGTGTAAGCACTGGCAGATTAAACAAGAGGGCTGATTTTCTCGTGACATGGCTACCCATTTATATCGTTTGAATGCATCTGCATTTCACACATTTCTGTTGAATATAAACTGCTGACACATTTCGGAGGGGACTTGGCTGAAGCCTTTCAGTTTCTTTAAGCTGAGCAGGGTCTACATCTTTTCATACCTTGACCTGGCTAACTTTTGCTTTAACTCACAGTCATGCGAATACGTGTGGCGTTATCAGAACTGTTTGTCATTTGGACAGATAAAAATGTCCATTTTCTATTTTATACATCTTTTTAACACCATGCTTGCAGGCAGTAAAGCCACTACCAGCGGCAATAGCCATACTGTGATGCGTGTTACTATCAGTCACTAGATAAGGAGGTGTATTGGATCAGATACATGTAGTTGCAGTAGCTGTTAAGACAAACACTCATCTAGCATGTAAAAGAATGACCACATAATAATTAGCCAGCAATGTAGTTCACGAAATCGCTGGCTGAAACTTGCAAAGTTGATCGGCAAATAAACATGGCTTATCTCACACATGCACTAAATTAGCGGCTGATAGGAACGAACTAGTTAACTGGCTAATCAACTAACTTAGTGCAACAGGTATATACATATACTAATTTAGCTAGAGCTGCGAAAATTGGCTCTCCAGCTGTACGTTTACACAGAACGTACAGTAGAACTAGCTAGCAGGCTTGCTAACTTGTTACTAGTTGTCCTTAAAATAATGACTTTAGAAAAGTATCTCTGTCTCATAATTCACAGTAGTATGCAAATCATAAAGTAGGAATGTTTGGATGCAATTATAATACTTTACCCAGCGCCAAATCGACATGCTTATTCCACCGTTTCAATAAGTTTCGAGACCCTCTAAATAAGGCGGCCATGCTTCTTCTCTCTTGACCTCAGCGTTACAGTGCAGAGCAGGTTGTAAATGATGTGTTTCCTGTCCATTCAGCGTCAGCTGCTTGATCCAATATCCAATGAACACTCGGGAGGAGGCGGGATATCCTATGAGTTACTCGTGTTTTTGTCATATGTGGCGTGCAGGACCTTCTTACGTTCGCAGCACTCATGTAGCTGGATTCTATGAAGGGCATTTGGTGCAGCTAGACCTTGGTCAGAATCATTTCATAATAAATATTGTCTGGCACTGACACAACGTTAACTATAAGAATTGAATTATTTTGCTGCACTTCTCAAAGAATATTAGTTAGGATTCATTAATTGTTTCTTGGTCATTCTAAATACTGTCATAATATCAAATCACCAAACATAATTGACACTATGACAAAATTGGGATTGTTAAATAAAAAAATATGAATTGGATATGAAATCCAGATTATTGATTTTAGAAACACTGCTGTTGATTGTTTGTAACCAGTTACAATTCATTCTGATATCAAGATGGCAGGATTGCATGAATGTTTCAACAAACTTGCTAGCAGGCTGAACATACTAGACATTGCACTACAGGGGTAATGTTGGATGATCAACCATTCAAACCAATGGTTAACAGAACTTAGAGTGGATCTAAGATGGCAAGCAGTTTCTGTTCATCTGTCTCATTATATTCACTTGTGTATACTTCCTGAGATATTTGAATGCATGAAGCTCTGAATCAACATAATCAACTGCTGTAGCAACTGCTAATATCATAGGCTGTATTTTCTGCTTGAAACTTCAGGCAAACAGTTTACAAAGCAGAATTCTTATAAAATTGTGCTTCAGAATAGAATCATGTCTAAATGCAACTAATATAAATCACATATATTGTTCATACATTTACTAAAATTGAAGAAATTGTTGAAATTTGTTTCCGATATTGTAAATTAAACCAATCTATAACATATGGTCTGTTTTTTTTTTTTTTTTTAATTGACAATATCTGGATTGAATTAGCTATGTGGCCTACTTTCTGCCGTATTCTTCATCTTTGTCAAATTGTAGTGTATGTGTGTTTGGGGAATATTCTTTGTTTATTTATTTATGTATTTATTTATTTTATGGTTCTTGTAATTTTCTTACTCACGTTGCTTGATTGGTGTGTGTGCAATATTACAATGGACAGAGTCTGTGCAGTAAAACTGAAAAGAAGAGAATGTATCAAAGACCAGAGGAAACCAGTAGAGCACCATGACCATACACAGTGAAAAGTGTTCCCATCCACATATTATTTAATCAAGGTCATTGATCTTATTTCACAGAACCTTACTTATTAAGGGTAGTAAAATAAATTAAAATAATTATAAATCATCCAGTTTCCATGACATTTTAAGTATAAAGGTGTAATTCCCACTATAAGAACTGTGTTTATGAGGTGGAAATGTGTTTCAGTTACTTGGTTTTCTGTGTAAAAAGAAATTAGTAAAAAAAAAAAAAAAACTCTTAAGTGGCTTTTAATGCATTTCACCCCTGATAAAGGATATCTTTTTTGGGCAAATTTCCTTGACTTTTCAAGGACAGTGGGATGGTACAGCGAGTGGTCACGGTCGTAGCACCTCAGGTGAACAGTTGCATCTCACTGGTCCATCAGCCGTCATCACGTACAGCAGCACACCTTCTTGTCCGGAAATGATGTCACATTGTTATTCTATTTCAGGAAGAGAGACGGGGAATGCCGTGATAGGGGAAACTGCGTCAACAACTCTTTCGGAGAATAAACCAGGTTTAACTTCGATTTCAGATGGAAAAAAGGTATTGTATTTGCGATAAGTAATGTGTACATGTATAAAATCCACAATTTACAAGGAAAAGACTAGTGGAAGAACGCTTGCTTGCGAGTGTTACTCTTCCGCTGTTTCGAACTCAATAAGCAAGCTACGGCTGTCATTGCTAACCAAGGACTTCGAACTAGCTATATCGAGCTGTAAGTCATTTAGCAAATGTTAGCTGTCTTGGCTTAGTTACTTATCTAAAATAAAAACAAGTCGTTGGGAGTTTAGAAATTAGAATTAGTCTGTTTGAAATTTTATGTATTTGGATTGTTGCGGCGAATAGAAACCCCAGGTTTCTAATTGTTAGATTGTCAAACTGAGAACTAAGGTTTGTTGACAAGCTAGCGTTGGCTCGTCTGTAAGGTTACCAACGAACGGCCTACTGTCACCTGAAGCCTAGTCCTTTTGTAAAAGAAGTAGTTGACAGGCAACGCTAGAACTGGTTAGTTGACGTTAGCTGTGTTACATTGCTTATACTTGGTAGAATAATTTTCAGTAGCTGACATAGTTACCATAGTAAGCTGCATGATATGTTAGGGGATGTTAACAGTAACATGCTAGCTAGCAAGGCTGGCTAATGTTACAGTTGTTTGTTTACTAACACAAACTAACTGTTCATTGTTATGAACAAATTATTAACTTAATGGAATTAGCTCGGCACATGTCAAATTTTATGTATATATTTTTATTTTTGTACTTCAGTTACCTGTGGCTCGTGTAGTTGTCTTTTCATTACACAATCAACCTCTGGTTAAAGCGAACTATGTATGTTGTTATTGTAAATTAAGAATGCTCGACAAGGAAGTAGAATTGAAGTTGTATTTGCTAGCATATTTAACCGAATTTTGTCAGTAATGGCAACAAGTAAAAGGTATCAAGACTGCTAGCTAGCTATTGTTTTTATTTGCAGTGCGTTTGACCTCCTTTCTCAGGCTGACAAGATGCGGCGGATTTTATGCAACGTTACAGTTGTTGGTCGATGGTTTCCTTATCACAGCTAGCATTTAATAATGTATGACGTCATGGCAATTATGATAATGCCTGGCCGGGAATTTTCGAGTTGTCGTGTTTTCCAAGTGCGACGAAAAAGAAATCACGTGCCATTGTTATGTGAAATCGGTCAGAAATTATGTGACGCATCTACGAAGGATGTATATGAACAATGACTTAAGTATAGTACAAGTCTCATGACGATTACCTACACTGTCTGCCGAGAAATATTCATTGTATTACCTTGTATGTCGAACTATTCACTCCTGTTTTAAAGTCCTGAAAATCCAAGATTGCGGTTATGCTTTGTTGGTAGTTTCAGGATTATGAAGCTGTTACGGTCATTTTGAAATATCGAAAATTTGGCAATGTGGGAAAATACATCAGTTATGAGTTGTCAACAAATAATGTTTAAAAGCCGGTCAAGTGTAGTGGTAACTGGGCATAGAATGTGCTTTAATCTCATGGAGACACTTAGCCTGATGGAAGTCTGTGTAGCACAAAATGGCAGAGGATAACACATGTCAGAATTCTATTAAATAGTTTGTTCTCTGGGTTTTATACACCATTTTGCAAACAATATGAAAAGCAGAAGTAATACATCCTGAGTGTTATCTGTTTTTATCGTGAAAAGTGACACTAATTAGCTTTGAAATGTTCAGCCCTAGCCCTCTTGGGTTGTTGCTTACTAGTGTTGAGAACAGAGCGTCAAAGCCTCGTCCATTAAGCATGCACTCTAATGAACTTGCAGTGCTGTAATGCTTACATAAGTTATTCACTTATTTGTGGATGTGGTAATGAAAATGTTTTAGACTAAAATCCTTGAGGGCATTGTGACCGAAAAACAACAAACTTCACAAAACCACTTTGATAAAGCTTGCTTTCAACCACACAATATCGCAGCAGTAGATTGGGATTCATCTGCATCTAAATGTAATATTAGCTAGTTACCTAGCTTTTTAGTTAGTTAGTTAGGATATGGCTGCCTAATAAATCTAAGCTGGTTTCCCATGAGTGATCAGTGCATGGTTAGGCAATAGTTTGCTCATTTGGGGGCACTTTTAATCTAAAAATATTTGGTAGTTTCCAGAGATCAACATTGTTCATATCCACAAAGTGACAGTTGAGCTTGCTCGATAAGTGTTGATTACTGCTGTAGTGTTGGTAACTCACTGACATTAGCTGGCTGCTGTACAGTTGGAAGCATGCACAGGATGCATGCTAATGACAGCAGCTAGGTAGTTTGTTGTATAATGAAGAAATTAGTCTGTTAGTATCAGTAATGCTTTTATTCTTTTGCAGTGGTCTCAACAATGCACAGGGAAATTAAACTGAAAAGTGGGTTTGGTAGCAGACAATCATTTGAAATTAGACCTTCCTCCATCACAAAAATATATAACAGGTTGTCACAGACTGTAGTGTGCAGGGGACACACTTGTCGTTTGTTTGCCATTTGTGCTTTCTGTAAGGGACAAAATGGATACTAGCTAGTTAATGCCCTCTCCCCCACTTTCTTGAACATGTAAGCATTCCAAAGTTTTTGCCTCTAGGGGAATTATTTCAGCTGATCACCCTTTATTTTTTTAAATCTTGATTTACACATGCAGCCTACCAATTTGGCAAGTTTTACTTAATCGAAGCGTTTCAACCAAGTCATGCTTGGTTCACAGTTGATCGCAATTAGTGCTGAAGGCTGTCACAAATATTTTTGGATTAACTGATACTTGTAAGACAAATGACTGTGGTGAACATTATTATTGTCAGGGAGGTGTTTGACTACTTTCAGTTTCAAAACCTCAAAACCATTCACCCACGTTGAGAACTTTGTCACTCTTTCCCCACCCTCTCCCCACCCCCATAACTAGCCCTGGTAAGTTGGGTAAGTTCAAAGTGTATGCGGTAAATTCTGTCAAGAAGGGGAGAGTCACACGTGAGAAAATGGGTGCATTTTAGAAAGAAATGCGTAGACTGAAGCAGAACGTGTTACAGTGGTTTCTCATTCTGTAACTAAAAATATGCATGTGACTCTTCTTTTTAATAGGAAAAAGTTTTCTTAAGACAGAACAGAAAATGCCGTGAACACAAAAAAATGCATATGGAAATTTTAGGTTTAGATTTCGGTAATCGTCAGTTTGAAAATAATATTGCGATCGTGGCAGCCATAACTAACATGAAGATTGAAGATAAAGTGAGAAAACAAATATTATAATTTGATTGTGTATATAACCATTATATTTCAAGACTGACACATTTTTTAAGGTTTAAATTGGTAATTACAAAATGTCATGTCCTCTGGATTGCTACTTGCTAGATGTGACAACTCAGCAAGAGATCGCAGATTTTGCCAGAACTCTTTCATGTCTATAGGTGCCTTTGGTATTTCCCTCCAAAACAGACATACATGTTCAGTAAGATTAAACTATGACCATAGTGAATTTTGACGAGTAATTCTCAAAGTTAGAACAAACACCTGTCTTCACTTGTTTAAACAACTTTTTTTCGTCACCCAGCTGGAGCAACCAGCCCCAGGTATTCTATAGCTGTGGGGAAAACGGTGACAGAAGTTTTGATTTGGGTGGAGAGCTGGGCATATAACCTGGAGCATTGAAGGGATAAATCCCAGATGGGGTTTTGTTGTGTTTATCCCTAATGGCTTCAGCTAATATGCAGCTTATATAAAGTAAATGGATTGTATATAAATGTAAAAGCAAGGTGTTAGCCTTGGATGAAGGCACAAGCCAAGAAAATAACTTTTAGGTTATGAAACTAACAGCAATGTTAAGACTCTCCTTTGATTATAAGTGTTTTACAGTTTAAGATTCACCTTCATTTGAATCTGACCAGTCTGTCTGTAGCACACCATTCTGATCAGTCTGTATTGAGCAAAATGTTTAACATTACATTTATTGTTTTAGGAAAAGTGAACTTTTTCCAGGGTGTGACATAATTCACTTTAACGTCACTGCCAATTGACTGGGTCAGTCTCATGATAAATATTTAGCCCTTGTGTTACCACAGTTCCAGAGCTGTTTTGGACACAGCGTGTTTACTGACAAGACACAGCCATAACTGTGAGGGTAAATCTCATATAATAGAGAACAATTATCTCTCATACATTCATGTTTCTTCTTGAAATGAGATCACTGTTCATATGCTAAAATAAATGCCATGTCATTCAATAACATTCCAAGCTTCTAGAAAACAAGAGTCATGACTCAACTGCTGATACTGCATGAGCATTTTATTGGCAAGTGGTGTAATTAGACCAAATTATTATTGATTAGTAACTCAAGTTCTTTGGGTACAGAAAAGAATGCTGCCAACTCTGACGTATTTTTGGTAACATGATGAGAGACGGTCACCTCGTATCATTCTTAAGTTTTGGGCTGGTGAAAAAATAAACTAATTGAAATCACTGTTTTCCTGGTCGGACAACCGTTCTCCCTTGTAGGTCACAGAAGACGATTTAATGTTTGGATTGGCAGTGAATCATCATTTCTTATTTGCCATCAGTTTCTATCAGCTGATAGTTTGAAGGTCAACACAGAAATGTCATAAAAATGAATAAGGGTGTGCCATCTGTTTTACATAGAAAGCCTAGAGACAAAACTCAGCAGTGTATACATAAAACATTTACTGTTGAGGAAAGTATTTGTTTCTCTAACCAAATACCATTTGATATCTTCTGTGTTGCAGCATTAAATTAACTTATTTCTTGGGAAACAGTACTTAGAAACCCGTGTTTGGGGAAATTATTTTACTTCATCCCAGGCACACTCCCAGTAAATGACTACTTGTCTATGAGCTAGGTTTATAAATGCCTGGCTTGTCCAACCACATATTTCCCCTGGCTTTTGTGTCCAGATTGAGAAACCCCCAGGGTCCTCATAAGACAAAAACAATCAGACAGTAACACTTTCTTTATAGTTGGACGACTGTCACATTGGCAAGTCCATTTCAGCGGGGAGAGATTTAACAGAATTCTGGCTGTCAGACAAATGTTTTTTTCCCCCTCATTCAAATCTCCTGTTCTGATGGAAATCAGGTCCTCAAATTCCTTGCTCACCTTGTGTCACTGTAAAAACAATAACGTCTCAGGTGACCTTCATAAATGAATAAATGAATTAATTAACGACTTTCAGAGTCCACTAAAATTCCAAGTGCCATCTGATAGGTTACTTGCTTGTTCTAGTTCCTCTGTTAAGGATTTCAGTGTCAGTTGTTTTCACTCTTCCTGGTTTCAAGAGGATGTTCATTGTGCAGGAATCTCTTAACTATAATGTGATATACTGTGTGTCCTCTCCTGTTGTCTTGTCCTTCAGAGGCTCCCGCTGATCAGAGAGAGATGGCGTTATTCCAGGAAAGCACCTCGACCAACAGCACCATGGAAACGTCAAACTTTGCACACGTGATCTTCCAGAATGTGGGGAAGAGTTACATCCCCCAAGCTGCACTGGAGTGTCACTACACTCTCACCCAGTTCATCAAGCCACACCAAAAGGACTGGGTCGGCATCTTCAAGGTGACTCTTTCTCCCAGCTTGATGTCTGTCTCCATTCTTCCCTTTCTCTTCCTTTCACATTTCTTTCATTTCTCTTATTATTCTACTTTCCCCTTTCACTCTTGCCTCTCAGTTCCCTTGCTCTGAGTGCTGTGGAGAGAGACAGTAGGTGTTGGTGTGTGTGGTTTACAGCTCTGTGTAAGCACCGAGGCATCAGTGTGGCAGATGTTTTTTGAATAACCAAAACCTTTACAAGCAGGCAGAAATACAGGTCTTTTTACTTTGACTTCGAACAACATAGCTGACGTCAGGTGAATGAAAGGAATGCTTATCACTGTTCAGAAACAGGTTTCAGATGCAGAGGCATCACTGAAATCTGGCGAGGTCAAAAAACTTCATGCATTTTATCTTATAGGATTTTTAATATTGGTCTGATAAATTAAATCACTGTGCCCTTGAAGAACTGGAAAATGTTTTTGTTTGTATGTGAACTTGGATGTGTAACCAAAAATAGTGTCAAATTGCTGTCTGGTTATTGCATGCTTTGAAGGGAGTGTCTCTCCAGGGGGACATAAGTGCAGTTGTTTGTCTGTATTTGGGTATAGGTGTGCATTGGGAGCAGTTGGAATCCTGCTATGGAACAGCAGACGGGCAGAGAGAGTGGAACATATTAGTCAGTTCTGCAGGCCTGGCTGATGTGATTTTGGGAGCGGTCAAATACAATGCTGCTAATCATTAATTATGACTGAGATGCGCCCTGCTGGGCACTGGAGAAGGTTGATCAGATAAGCTACTTTATTCATCTGTCAGTTCCTTCTGTTCTTCAGATGTCTGTGTCTAGGAAGGTTCATATTTTTAATAGGAGGCTCCAGCACTGTCTGTGAAGCCTGTGGATGTTTCTATCATAACCAGTTCACATGAATATTCATTACAACACAACAAGTCTGTACACGTTTGCACAGAATTTTCAGAGCCTAGAATAACAGCTCAGAACAGAGATGTAAGAAACCTTAACAGAATGGCAGTGAAAGGGTTGAAGTGGAGAATTTGAATAATTGGAAGCTTTAGTTTTGGATGGTTAGTGTCATTGCATTTTGTGAGGGCAGGCAGAATTGGGCAGATTTGCAGAGCAGTGGTTTGAATACTGGGCTCTGATCTTAGTAGTTGTGGGTTGGCATCCTGCAAGACTATAGTGCTTTTTAAGAGATTACTTTGCCTTAGTTATAGCAGTACATATTTGTTTAGAAACAGGTTATTGAATATGTAAGAGGCGAAGGTGTATGCAGTGTTTCACATGACAAAGGCTTCTGTTCCACTGAGTAAATAGTGATTGTGAATGGTTGCGTGTGTTTGCATGTATTTGGGTTTGTTTGTGTGTGTATGTATGCATTGTGCATTGTGTATGTTTGAGCATGTATGTATGCAAGACAATGCAGGTTGGTTGACTGTTGTCCAGAAAGCATTCAGTCAGAGTAGTCCTGCAGAAACCGAACTTGGGCCCATAAATCCTGTAAATGCTCCGGTCTGCGCTGACAGACAGCCCGCTGAATGTGCCAAGCTGGAACACACACACGGGGATATCTGGGCTATGAGTCACTGGCCTGTAGGCAGATTCTGCTGTAGGCATGCAGGGCTTTGCAACAGCATGAAGAGCCATCGCCCCCTAGTGACGTGGAGCTGCAATAACCTAATTCTGCAATGGGTGATGTTTGAGTTTTTCTTTGAACTCTTCTCCAGCTTTTCCAAGTCACATACATGTGTGTTGAATAATCTACTTTGGTTCAGCTTCTTCACACACTTTAAATCAGCATTACTATAGCAGCAGTACCATGGATCAGAGGTCATTCCTTCATCCTAGAGAAAAGATTTTTCTCTCAACAAAGTGGCTAAAAAACTACTTTTTTGTTGGAAGGCATTTTGTCCCTAAACATTTAAAATCATGTGTGAGACTGGCTCACTGTTACCCGAGTAGAAAGACCCAATACAAAGACAAAACTCGCCTTGGCTGACCACATTTCCTATATGTGGAAGGTGCATTTCTTTGTATTTTATTTGCGCAGGCATGAAGAACAGTTGATGCATGGTTATTTCATTATCTAAATCATTTTTACAAAATAACAAAATCCAGAGTTTTTAAATGTGTTTCCTTCTGTTTTTATGTTCAGATATTGTGTCTGAACACGCAGGAGTGTCTGGTCTTTGATGCCTCGGTGCTTACACAGAGCTGTAAATTTAAAGGCCTCATGTGTAACTGCAGGACCTCTGGGACAAGCTTTGGAGAAAGCAGACGGGGTTTATAATTATTCTGTCAGAGCACAGCTGAGCTTGACTTGCCTCCATGATTCATGGGGATCTCTCTCTCTTGCTTTCTCTCTCTCTCCCTTATTCTATCTCTTGGTCTCTCTCCCTCTTCCTCCCTTACTCCTCCTGTCTCTCTCACCCCCTTCCTACCTTCGTTTTATTTAATCGGTCTTGTACGTACATGCAAGCCAGAAAAAAAGAAATAACCTGCCGCACGGTCATGAGCACCTACAATTTTCCGCCATGCAATTACATTGTTATTTATGTCTGTCCTTATATCTGTATGGGAATGTAAACAATAACATCTAAACATCATGCCCACGTTGAGATGAAGGTACAGTTGGAAATCCAGATGATCTATGGGAAAGAATGTGTCTTGGGTTTTCCCCCATTGACACAGAGCAGCCCCACTGTCTTCTTTGGTTTATGCCGATCAAACGAACTTGAAAAATAATTATTGTCACAGGTCATTGCAAACCCCTTCATTCCAGGATTGTTCTTGATCTGGAAATTCATCATTCTTCTTCCGTTACTTGATGACAGTATCAGAGGCCTTTACTAATGTTAGCTGCACTTTTCAAAGTTATCCACACTGACTCTTTCCCTCAGGCCCAACACAAGATTTTGTGGCTTGCCCTCCCCTACCCGTACGTTGGTAATGAAGTTCGGTAACGAGGGCTACTACCTAGCAGTAACGCTAACGATGTTCATGTCTTTACTGTTTCCTGTTCTTTACTGCCGTGATACCCCGGGCTATTCCCAGGTGCTCATGGGTACTTCTGTGACACTGACATCACTGTGAAAGGTAGTGCAGAACAAGCAGGACCCAGATACATGAGCTGCGCAAAGTCTGTGACCTGCATTGGTTACCATAGAGAGGTGTTTGTATTTTTCTGTTTGTGTGAGAATATATAACATCTTTGCATTCTGACAATGTGTGTCAGGAAATATACTGCCCCCTGTGTGTGTGTGTGTGTGTGTGTGTGTGTGTGTGTGTGTGTGTGTGTGTGCGTGTCTGTATAGAATCCTAACTGTAACATCTGTGCATTTGAGCAACATGCTTTGTGAGTGCCTTTGAGTGTGTGTGAGTGTATGTATCGTGTTCATATTTGCATGTGTGTTTTTTTTCACGTGGGCACAAGTGTGTGTACGTAGCCTCCACTTGCCTGCATGACTCTGATTCTGGCTGACAGTTTTATGGCGGAGGGCTGAAATTATGGGATGTATTTTCTGTACTCCCCTCATCAGCCATCAGTTAACAACACATAAAATTCATATAATTACATCTTGGTTTCCATTTTGAAGTATGTATAAAATTTTCACCTATTTTCCTCTTCCTGTTTGAACTGGGCTGCAGCTAACCAAACCCATGCCTCCCTTTCAACAGAGTGTGCTCCAGGGCATTGGCCACGTATACAGGGGGCCGGGAAATGAACGTTTAAAGGATCTCTGTAAAATCTCTAGAGCCTTAAGATAATTAGTTTTCATTTTTGCTACAAAAGGCCTTTTTTTGTGACCATGCATAAATATTGATTAAGAAATAGGATGACATTCTGCAGAAAATAACTTGGATCTGTAAGTTAGGTGTTACCATTTCGGTTTTTTTTTGCTGCATATTTAAAAAGTGAGGGAGTCAGGAGGTGTCTGGTGATGATGGGGTGCAGTGCAGGGTTTTTTTCTGATGAAGGGTACAGTAATTTAGGGTACGGTACACACATAATGGTCTTTTTCTTCCCTCAGGTTGGCTGGAGCACCGCTAGAGATTACCACACGTTCCTGTGGTCGCCTTTCCCTGAGAATTACATCGAAGGAACCACAGTCAACAGAGTGGTGGTATTTCAAGGTAAAGCTGCAGCAATTCCCATTTTATACAAGCTTGTATATCCTTTGCGGTGGAAATGAGAGGCCGTAAAAGGCTGTGACCTCCCCTTTGGGATCCAGTCTGGTGTGTTGGAATTCAGTTCAGTGACACCGTTCTCATGTGAATCAGGTTTTCGTTTTTACCTCTGAAACTGGTGGATGACCCTGGTCTGGTGCAGGGGACAAGGCGGCCAGTCTTGGGATCGGAAATGCCAGTGGCTCAGTAGTACTACTACTACTACTGCTAATATTAATAACATTACTATTATCATTATACATTTAATAATAATCATGCTAATAAACACTTCACTGTGTTTGTTTTATTATGCAGTATTATTCAGTAGTATGAAGGACAAAAATAACAAATTATTAATAATATTCACTAACAACAGAAAAAAAAACAAAAATAATAAACACTTACAAAAATACAATGAATTTGAAAGTCACACCGGTATTTTCAGTGGCACTTCAGTGGTCTGAATTATAAAGCAGTTAAGATAAATTTGAAAAGAACGGAGAACAGGCTTCAACAGTAATTTTAGGAAACACATTTCATGACCACACAAAGAGGTGGGGAAGGACAAGTGAAAAATGCCAAAAAATTATTAACCCAAATGGGGTTCATTCGATTATACAGTTAAACTATATAACAGAGAAGAAAAAACAAAATAGAAATGGTGAACAGTCCTTATTGAATCAAGTATGCATGCAATTAAAACAACTGTTTGATTGTGCACCATTCAAACGGCCAACATAAACAGCAAACAGTGGCTTGTAATGCTTGGTCTCCTGGCATTTGATTTTCAGTTTGGTGTGACAGAAGCCCATCACGGTGGTTTCAGAGTAGTGAGTGAGTCTGACAGTTCCTGTGCCAGCTGACCACAGGGTGGCAGATGATTGGCCCTCTCATCACCCAGAGGAGGCGGGGCTTAGCGGGGCAGTCTCCCCTGCCTGTGCCACCTGCTCTTCAAGTGGACTCCTCTGATGCAATAACTGAACACGTCAACAGCTCAACTTCAGACTGAAAACAAGCAGCAACTAGCTATGGTTTAGAGACAGAAAATGCTTGTCTGCACTCCTTAATTTATGGAAGATGCAATGCTGAGATGTTTATGAATGTTCAAAAAAAAAATTTGGGAAACCAAAATCTTAAAGTAGAAATGTTGATGTAGGAGCAGTTTTGCTTTGCTTTAATTAAATTAGGCTTGGGAACACTCTGACTGTGTGGGTGTTAATAAACATGGCTACTGCAATAATCAGTAAAAAAAAAAAAAAAAAAAAATGTTGCCCTTGCATTGTCAGTGTCCACCTTGTTTTCATTAAAAACATTCCACAGCATTGTCAGGCTGGAGACCTTTGAAATATTACAATGAAGTAAAGGGGGTTTGGATTATAACTGATTCAGTTAGGGATTAAAACGGCCAGCACACCCAAGCTGACAGTAACACTAAACAAGAAATCCTAAAATATCATGGTTTGATTTTTCTCTTTGCCACAGAGTTTCTGTCCAAACTCAGCTACACAGAATAATGGAACATACTTGTCTGGTCATTAAATTTGAAGTGTTTATCGATGAATTTTTTTCCATTGGGAGAATGTGAAGTTTTGTGAGAGTTATGTTTAGTGTTGTTTACTCATATAAATTGAATTCTGCCAAGCCTAATTATCGCTGATGGACTTGCTTTGTTTCCTAGGATACTATGTTCCCAATGACGACGGGGAGTTCTACCAGTTCTGCTATGTCACTCACAAAGGCGAGATCCGAGGAGCCAGCACCCCCTTCCAGTTCCGCGCCAGCCACCCCAATGATGACCTCCTGACTGTGGAGGATGAAAACAACTCTGACATACTGGTGGTCACCACAAAAGCTGGCCTGCTGGAGGTGTGCAAGCAACGCTCACACCGAAATGCTTACACATGCAAACTGTCTCACACTTTTTCATACACACACTTTCACAGATGCATGTTCTTCAGTTTTCTTCAATATTCATCTTATTTATCAAACATTTTCATTATTTTATTTTTTTTTTAATTTTATATGAGAAGTAATTTATAGATGTCCAGTTTAGTAGCTACTCTGTTGAACTGTGCATACTATATTATGACAGGAAACAGGAAATTAAATGTATGAGCAATGGGGTTAAAAGTATGACATCATATCCATCTAACTTAAATGTGTTTGAGTGTGTGGGCTTCTGCCGGGAGTCCACTGCTCTGTTTAAGCCCCTAGTTGTAAGGGGCTCCTTATTTTTTGTAATATTAATGCCGTCATAAAGTGCCCCACTTTCTTCTAATCCCTCCTGCAGAAAAAGGTAGAGGAAGCTCAGAAGGAGAAAGAGGAGCTGGTGAAGGCCATGGGACTGCTGCAGCAGGAGAAGCAGGAGCTGCAGGAGGCGAAGGAGAAAGTGCAGAGAGAGTGGGAGCAGGAGAGAGAGGCATGCACCCAGCTGAAGAGGGAGAACCAGGTGAGACTGCACCCTGCCCACCGCCCACCACCCCTTCCCTGTAGTGTCTCTCTCTGAGGTCTGCCTTCCTCTGCTGTTTGATCTGACTGTGTGATCGCGTGAGTACTTTGGCTCTGCTCCCTCCCCGTTTGAAGAGATGGTAACCCACCAGCGATTACAGGCAAAACGCGCCCAACTGCCTATAAAATCCCATTGTCACACCCAGAAGGTGCACAAAGGGCCTCCTCCGATCACCTGCGATGACTAGCAGCTGCGTAGGGGATGAAACGTGTATCTTATTCACTTTTGAAATTCCGACCAGTGTGTGTGGGTGTGTGTGTCTCTGTGTGTGTGCGCGTGGGTGTGTGCGTGCGAGTGAGTGAGCGAGCGTGAGTGCGCGCGCATGTGGGTGTGCGTGTGTTTGTATGTGTGTGCGTTCGTTTGTGTGCGTGTGTTTCTCCTGTGATGAGCATCTCTTTTGGCTCCATTTACTGTACTCTGAGGTTGTGAGAGGAAATGGGCGGCAGTTCTGGGCATCTGGTGCACATTGCACCCACACAGCGCAAGCACGAGGAGACGGACACGTTTAGAATTGGGCTTGACGAGGGTGGCGAGGAGAACAATGGAATTTCAGTGTCAGACAGGCCTCTGTGCTTTCCTTTTTTTCCAAATGAATGAAAAAAGCAAAATCTTGTTTATGGTTTTAAACGTAACCATGGTTCTTGTAAAAATATAATTTGTAGTGAAATGGCTGTAATAAGTGAAGAAAAATGGGAAAAGTGAAATGTAATGACTGAGAAGGGTGATGTTGAGTCACGCAGTCTCTTAGCGCCCCCTAGTGTGTTTATTTGTCGCACAGCCATTGTGAAGAGGCTCGGTTTCTCCGGAGGTTAATCTGTATGACACCCCCTGGCCCCTCAGAAAAGCTCAAAAACACCTTAAATCAGAGTTTTACAGAGATTAAGTTTTTTATTATAACATGAAATTAATTTATCCGATTTAGTGTACAACGTGAAGTGTAGTGTTTGAGTATGTCATGTGCTGTAAATCTACCCTTCAGATGGAAATGGCCTTAAGATGAAAACATAAGTACATATTTTGCGGCTGTTAATTTTACGACACTTTTATAAGGTTTTTATGTGCTGCTTAAATTGTTCCAAAACTTTGGCAATAAAATTCATAGAGTAATTCAGATGGCTGTGCCCTGCAGGAGACAGCGAGGCAGGTTTGAAGCAGGTCTTTTTTTCTGCGTGAGAGACACCTGGAGATGGGAATAAACTATAATTCTGTACTTCTGGGAGGGGGGTATTCCACTGTTCCGCACAGGGCTCTGAAGAGCCTAGCTTTCAATTTACTCTTGATCCTCTTCCAGAGACTGTGTCAGAGGGCAAAATCTGTACTGTGAATAAGAACGTTTCCGCCTGTGTGTGTGTGTGTGTGTTTGTGTGTGTGTATACGCACGCGCTTGCTTCTCATTGTTGGATGCCCTTCTTGGGACGGATGCCTGTAGCATTGACAGAGACATTTGTGATTTATGCTGTCGCAGAACAAGTTTTAACAAAGTAGGTAAGTAGGTTTGGTGCAGTGAGTAGTCTTTGTGGTCAGGCTGTGAGCACAGAACCACAGCTGGATTCTGCTTTGGTCCTCCATTGTGTGCGAGTGAAAGAAAGCGTACGGGCGTGCATTGAATATCTCCTCACTTCACCCTGTGGGGTACGTCATTTGGCTCCAGTGTGAGGTTCACCTCTCTACAGCACTCTGCATTTCCCGTCAGTTTACCGGATGGTTTTGTGTGAGTCTGTCCACTGGTTAAACTACCTGGGCAGTCATGAAAGATGCCTGTGTAACCACGTCATGAAGGCTGTCATGTTGTTCATTAGAGACATGTTTTTTTTTTTTTTTCCTCTTCAATTTAATGTTATACCTTAGCCTGCTCACTGTGTGCATTGCCTTAACTGTAAATAACCAAAATAGGAGATAATTCTTTATGATACAAACACAGTTACCAGCAATGTTGGAAAAAAAAAAATACTGAATTTCATTAACTCAGTTCCTCAAAGCTGCATTGTGGGCAGACTACATTTGAGCCTAACATGGAATTTAATAACTATTACATTTTTACCTTTGAATTTGGGCTTAAATCAATTCATTTGCTATGAATGCAACTGTCACTTTGTTCTCATTTCCACATTATAAAGTGCTCTGACGCTCTTTGATAATTTGTTATATGTCTGTATTATCTCTGTATCTGAATAGAATGACCTGTGCTTTCAGAATAAGCCTGTCTGTTTGAGCTCACCCAATAGTTTGGCTTCCTGTTTCAGGAGCTGCAGAGCACCTCTCAGAACCTGCACGAGGAGAGGGAGGAGGTGAAGAGGAGGCACCAGGAGGTGACAGCCAGAGTCCACCAGCTGGAGGAAGACCTTATGGGAGTCACACAGAAGGGGATCCAGAAAGAGACGGAGCTGGACTGGTAAGTGTGGTCTCCAGACAGGACTAAGGGAGAAGGGTCGTAGCGTGTTGGGTCATTTGAACTTTTTGGAAATTGCAAAGTTGGAAGGCCTGAGATTGTATTTCCTACAGTTTGAAAATCATGTTTTACAATTATCCAGTTCTGAAAGTTGACATGTCAGATAAAGTATGAGTATTTAGGCCATAAAGGTCAGTTTCCTAACTTATTTCCTAAACAATTTCATATATTCTAAATGTGATGTGGCTATCTTGGTGCTTACCAAACAAATGTTGGGACACTAGCTCTCCAGCTAGTACTGTGACCTGTGTCACACCATTCTCATTTTTTCCTTTGTGTATTTCTTTGAGTAAAATTAGGAAGTTAGTTTGACTTATTGGGCCTTTCAGTAATATTGCCAGTTTGGCTGAATTGGCAGCTTGGGGCACAGTGAGAAGAAGCAGTCCCCTTCTACATGAGTGCATTTGGTTTGATTTGTTTCCAGCCTGAGGGACCGAGTGAAGAAACTGACCCTGGAGAAGGATACACTGGAGTCCCAGCTGCAGAATGAACGGGAAGAGAAGGAGCTGTATAAGGTAAACCACGCAGCCTGGTTCTCTTAATGTGATTTGTGATAAATGACGTTAAGAGTTGCTCATTTATACTGTCACAGACAGGTCAGAACTGGAAGGGAATAAACTAGGGAGTGTAGAGACATTCTTTCTCTGAGAAGAGCACAGGCATTCTTTAGGACTATCTCTGTTCTGTACAATATCCATTTAGATCTTGTCTGCCCTGTGCAAAACCTGATCTGTCATGGATAGTGATGTTATTTTTACCACCTCCATTTCCTACTTTAGAAATTGAATCACTTCTGTATAAAACAGACCCATTCCTTGTGGAAGGTACAGTTTTTACTAGGTCTGTGTCAAATACGCCCACTTCAGATATTCCCTGCTCTGTACTGTATAATGTTAGACCTGGAGTGACCATTTGGTATGGATTCCATATGAACTTGGGTTTGTTTAGTGCAGTGGGCATTTTAACACTTCTCTGTTCTGTGCAGGAGCACTTTATTCCAGGTCTGTTTTATACAGTTTAATTTTAGATGTGGTCTGCTCTGTACAGTGGGGGTGTGCTGTGTACCGCCCCTCCCCCAGTTACAGGAACTGTGCTCCACCTGTGTTTCATTCACATCATTCACGTTTCAGTTATTCCTACTTTTACTGTCATTAAATGGGAAAACTTTATGTCCTGTTTTTAAACTGGAGTTGGCCTATTCTAGGCCGTTGATGCTTACCATCTGTGTGTGTGTGTGTGTGTGTGTGTGCACTGTGTGTGTGTGTGTGTGTGTGCGCACTGGAGTGTGTGTGTGTGTGTGTGCACTGGAGTGTGTCTCTCTTTCTTGTGGTTGTTGCTGCTTACAAACAGGGAGTGGAATACATAGTGGCCACGGAAGCACAGTGGAACCTGCATCTAATTTAACATGCCTTTCATAGAGCGCAGATTTACTGCCACTCTCTACTACCCTCAGTGTAATTAGGGTTTGCATGTATATTTTTCATGACTCACAAATACTATTTAGTGAACTTTTATCAAAGCTAGCGATTGTTGTGTGCTTATTGTGAATGTGGTTGTATTGCAGAGACCAGGTGAAAACTTAACAGCCCTTTAAAGATGCATTTTCTTTTCTCTCTGGTCTTCTGTTCTTCTTCTGTGTGTGTGTGTGTGTGTGTGTGTGTGTGTGTGTGTGTGTGTGTGTGTGTGTGTGCGTGCCCATGCAGATGTGTGTGCATGTTTATTTATGCGCATGTGTGTGTGTGTGTGTGTGTGTGTGTGTGTGTGTGTGTGTTTGCGTGCCCATGCAGATGTGTGTGCGTGTTTATTTGTGTGTTTGTGTGTGTTTGTGTGTGTGTGTGTATGCATCATGCCTGTGTTTGTTGCTGGATGCACAATGCAGATTCCTGTAGCATTGCTGGAGATATTCATGCATGTCTGTGTGTGTGTGTGTGCCCTGCTGCAGGTTCACCTGAAGAACAGAGAGCTGGAGACCAGGAAGCTGACAGCCGAAGCTGCAAACGCAGAAGGTGGTGGACGTGAACAAGGAGAACATGATCACACAGCTGAAAGAGGAGCTGGGCCGCGTCAGAGCCTGCCTGACCGAAAAAGAGAAGCTGCAGAGAGAGATCCTCTCCAACGCCTCCCCCTCAGTACGGCGGCCATTACGCGCATTCTGCTGGAGAACACACAGAGGGCACTCCCTCAAATAGAACAATTACACAACAGCCTTTGAAATCATACATAACTTAGCCATGACAATAGGGGCATAGCTTTAGATTTTTAAACATCTCTTTATCCCCTATTAAATAGAAATGTGTCTGGAATGCCCGGTGGATTTTGTAGGCCTGTCCACTGCTACCATGCACACATTCCATTCAGAGACCTGCAGGCCAGTACGAATGTCCTCTGAAACTTGAACATTCTATATACTGTATATAGCTTATATACAGTGCCTACTGAGCTGAGCAGGAATTGCATCAGCTTGTGCCAGCAGACTGAAGGCACCTAATTGGGTTGGAGGACCCACTTTCATGTCCAGGTTAGGAAGAATCTACCCTCCCTGGAAGAGGCAGTGGGCAGTTTGCATAGTGAGTGTTCAACAGCAGACCTCTAGCAGGGATCATTGCACACAAAGAGCTAGTGCTTTAGAAGTGGATATGGCATCCGGTATCCCCTGTCATAGTTTATTATGGATCCTGGTACCCTCACAACAAAACATGATTCAACACCACAATGTGATTCAGTCCCGAATGACTCCTAATGTAATGTTGAGTGTGGTTAGATCTATGGGAAACCCAAAGGATGTGAGAGGCACTATAAGGTGGGGTGTGGGGGTTTGTGTGACACAGTGGTAGATGGTGTGTGTTAGATATGTGTGTGTGTTTCTTATTTTGCCATGGTGGTGTGTGTGTAATGTGTATGTTTCTCACAGTGGAAGTGGTTGTATGTGTGTGTGTTGTGTGTGTGTGTGTGTCAGTATGTCAGTGTGTCATGGTACCTGTGTGATGTGTGTGTCTCTCAGTCGGAGAAGGCCGCGCTGAAGGAGCAGCTCCGGCAGACTGAAGAGCAGCTGCAGGCAACGCGTCAGCATGGGGCCATGCTGGCGTCAGAGCTGAGGGATGTGTCTAGCGCCCGGGACCGCAGCATCTCTGAGCTGCACCGCCTGCGCGTGGAGATGGAGGCTCTGCGCATGAGCCAGGCCGATGCCCAGGCCCAGCGCAGCCGCCTGGAGGAGCAGCTGGACAGCATGAAGGCTGCAGCCCAACAGGAAACAGTATGGAGCCATTTCCTCTTACCTAATGGAGACCATAAAATAGGGATACAGCAGTCATGGTGTGAATAGCAGTATATAAAACAGATTGGAGCTCCAGCAATACCACTCAGCAGCATTAAAACAAACATTACTTTTGCTATATTTCCATACTTATTGTACATGTACGGAAAGTAGTATCCCCCATTATCCATCATTGTCATTGTTTACTCTTACTTATGGAGCTCTGGTTTTCTACCAGTATGCTGATATCAGGACTGTCTTAATATTATTACTGAGTTAAATGATGATTGGCAGTCCATGTATGTTACACTTGGTCTTGCTGATGAGCACCGGGTTGCCATAGTGACACGTAATCCTGTCCCTCTGTCTCAGCAGGGTGGGGCTGACGGAGGGGCAGCGAAAGGAGCAGAGGCAGAGCTGCAGAGGGAGGTGGAGGATCTGAAGCTGAGGTTGCACATGGCTGCAGAACACTACAAGGAGAAGTACAAGGAGTGCCAGAAGCTGCAGAGGCAGGTGGCCAAACTCTCTGAGCAGCAAGGGGTGAGTCCAGGTCAATGGCTGAATCCGGATATGTGTACTAGACACATCCCCTTTCCCCTCTCCTCAATAGGAAGTGAAACTTGTTATTAAGTCGAGTGCAGGGGGCATCATTTGGATATCACAGACTTTCACTTTATGGTAAAATTGTAGAAAATACTTAAACCCAGTCCAGTCCATTACTTTAATAACTTAATTGCAATAAGATCCTAAAATACTTTTATACTGGACTCCTATTGAGCTTTACTTACCTCTCCAAAATCCATAAGTACGTTTTGTATTTTCATGTCGTGTTTTTAGTGCCTGTTAATTTTGTATGATGTCACTTTGTCATACCCCAGGCACTGAAAACACACATGTTCAGAGCCAAAAGAAATGACCAATGGATCGCTTTTTTATAATCCGCATGTCCAGGGGCTATGGGTGTCGAAAAAGCTGATGGGAAACATATTGCTTCAGTCTTCAAAGTTGCAGACATACCTGAAGAGGTTGTTTAAGTGCCTTTTGAAAGCCTAGATCTTCGATCATGTAGAATGACGTTGATTCTAGGCACCCTAAAATATCATGACATTTCCACCTGCACCCACAAATTGAAGTGCTGGGGCTGGTGGAGTGTCTAGGATCCAAGTGAGAATCCCTCACAGGGTCCACACAGCAGAGTGGTCCCAGGTTATCCTTCCTGCCAGAATTTTGTAAGCCACGGCTAAGTGGCACCCATCACGGACAGGATGAGCATAATATAGAATGAGTATGAGCTGTATCATGCCTGCTGTGATACAGTCATGCATGCAGAGTCATTAGTGTAGAACATGGAGAAACACCTTTCCTGTCCTCAGGAATCCTGTGGAACCCAGCAGAGTTGGTTAGCACTGGGTCTGTACAATAAGAAGCTGTAGGACTGGAGGTTTTTTTTTTTTTTTTTTTTGCTTTTTAAAGTCAAAGTCATAAAATCTTTGACTTTCTCTCAGGCCTGTGTTTGTCAGGTATAAGTGATTCAGGTCAAGCAGGGTGCTGAATTGGTTCAGTAAATGCCCAGCCATATAATTGGACTGCATGCTAACAAATGGAAGTCCAGTGTAATTTGCTCTGGGTATGGGTGTCTGTGTGGCTCCTAAATGCTGATGTAAATGGTGGGTATCTGTGTTGTGTTCTAAGGAGCTGAAGAAAAGCGCAGTGGCGTCTGGTGGTCTGGCGGCAGAGGTGCCTGGGAGCCCTCAAGCAGGCAGTCCACAGGTCTCTGTGCAGGGTACGTACACACTCTCTCCTCAGTGAAGCACCCCTCTCTGCCCTCTCGGTAACCATGTGAGCTCAGCGGGTCTGAGGTTTCATCTGGAACCCTTTGTTTCAGGGAGCCCAACGTCTTCCCATGTTGCACTCGACACATTTCTCCAGGAAAAACTCAAAGGCATCAGTAAGGAAGCAACTGAAAAGAGCGACAAGTACAAGAAATGCAAACAGATGCTGAGTGTACGTACATTGTGTGTGTGCATGTGTGTGTGCGTGTGTGTGTGAAGAATATGTGAAGTATATGAAGAATTCTGTGATTGGGTATAGTAGTATGAGCAGTAGTGGTAATAGTTGTATTACACTGTTACATTACATTAATGTAATTAAACGTGAAATTGTATACATAGCATTAGTAATAATAGTAGTCGTATTACTTGCATGACAGTTTGATGACCATCATGTGTGTTGGATGCCTATAAACATTAAAGAGGGGGAGGTAGGGGTTGATATGTCTTGTGTCTTGCCTATGGGGAGGTGACAGGAGCACTGTGTATTATATTTATTTAGCAGGATAAAGTGACCCTGTCTCTTTTGCATGTAGGAGGAGAAGGAGCGAAGCTGCATGTTCGCGGATGAACTGGCCAAGATGGAGGTGAAATGGAAGGAACAGCTGAAGGTGAACGAGAGTCTGAAGCTGCAGCTGGCAGCAGAGGAGGACCGGTATAAGGTGAGTGATGCTTGCACTTAAGCAGTCTTGCTCCTCTCAGAGATGAATGATGCACCACTTACCAAAGGTCAGTCTCACTTCAGGCTCTCATTTGCTTATGCCAGATGATTGACATAGCAAATATGTCCACTTCTACTGCATGTACATGATGAATAACGCATTGCCATTTGCAACATCTTTAACTTTAACCACTTGGGCTAGTATGTGTAACTTATATCAGGTGAAGGACATAATATCATCCTGTTGCTTACACAGAGTCAGTAAAAAAGGGAGACTGTCTCATTGTCAGTTATGATGAGCGAAGGTATTATAACATCAGTGGAAATGAGGAATGAAGTCGGTGGACTGTTGGATGGCACCCTCTGGTAAAACACTCACTCAGCAGCTCAGGAAAGACAGCTCAGAAAGGTAACGCGTAAATGGTTGTTTAGGGTTTGTTGACTCATCCTGACCTTTTATTAAATATAAATATCAAGATGTTGCATGAATGAACCTTGTCCAAAGATTGAGAAGTACATTTCCCATGTCCTGTAGCACATACCTCTGCAGGTTACAGATGTAATGTCGCTATGCAGTTCGTAAAGTTACCGAGCAAATGAAGGGATATTGCTTTTCTAGTTCAGTGAAGTCCATTCTCATTGCAGTCTGTTTCTGTTTGAGGAGTGGGTCTTTGATGCAAATCGGGATGCCAGTCGGCCTGGAGTGGGCATGTAAGGTGGCAGGGTTTTGCTCATGCAGTGATGGATTGTTTTTTCAGCCTGGTGGCTGCAGTCGTGCATGAAGTGAACTCCATGCAATACAGCAACAGCTTAGCAGGTGGACTGCAGAGTTAACGGAAGCAGCAGCTAGCAGACCTTACCTTAGGCGGACATGCATGCTGTCTGCAGCTTTCACAATTGACATCACGGTAATGGAATGGAGGTACAGATACGATTGTGCGATTCCAGATTCAGAGAAACGGTAAAAATAAGAAGAAAATTTTGTTTAGGGAAAAAAAACAAAACAAGAAATATGTTGTGGCCATGAGATCAGTGACAGGGGGGAATGTTACTACAAGGTCAGGAAGGTCTGCAGGGGTGCAGTTGCACAATATCGTCTTACACTACCGAGACTCTGAACTCTGCTTTCTTCTGTCTGAAGAAAGAGCATCTGTTTATCACTCCTTTAAACAAAGAGCCCGTCTACGATATTATCTGTGGATCAGCGTAAATACATGGACAGCCTGGTTTACGGACTGGCCCTTTCCGAGACAGTTTTTATGGCTGTTTACATGAGGACTGGAAACAGTGAGACATGGATACTGAGAGCTCCCCTCTCCTCCGCCTGCCTAATGCGTTTGTTGGCTCTCAGGGCCTCATCTGAAACCGACGACTGTAAGGGTCTGTAGGGGGATTACTTTAACAATTTGTTGTGATAGGAGACCTTCAGTCATGTGACCTACCTCGATGGGTCAAATTCCGTGTGCAATGGTGCAAGCTTAGAAATACAAACAATGAAACAATCATCCAAAATTCAACAAGGTCTAAAATTCTAATATTAATTGCAGAGGGGGGAAAAAAAAAAAACAAAACGAGACAAAAATGAAACATTTGGCAACGTAGCTGAAATGTTTGTGTGATGTTTCTTTGCTGTAGAGCCAGGTGGCAGAGAAGGGCCGTGAGGTTAAAGAGCTGAAGGAGAATCTGGCGCTGCTTGTCAAAGAGAAGGAGAAGCTTGAAGAGGTAAGTGCTCTTTTCTGACATTTAAAGATGTCTCTAGAAGGCTGAGAAAGGCAGTTTTGGCCCTGTTTCTCATGTGGGTTTATCATGGCTCTCTAATTGGAGTGGCAAAACGAGTGACTTCTTATTTTCCATTCAATTACTGTGGACCGCAGCAAGATCCGCACTGACATTGAAACAGCTGAAAGGTAACCCTGGTTTAGCTTAGAAGGGCAGAATGACCCAGTTTGAGGTTGACTCTATAAATGAAATTGGCGCCTACTGAAAAACATCAATAAAAAAACGGACTTAAAATTCCTTTGAAAATGAGTTTTTTTTTTTTTTTTTTTAATGAAGGGAGCTAATTAAACTGTTTGTGTGTGAGTCCAGTGTACTGGATTTCTATGTGTTTAAGATTGTGGTGTGTGTGTGTGACGTTGCCTGGGAGATGGGAGGGACTGATGCGGGACAGGAAATCTCTGCGTCTCATTATAGCTGTCCAGAATGACATGTCTTTGTGAAGGCTGAACACATTCACAGTTCATATGTAGAATGTATGTATGTAGGTGTGTTATCTTCAGAATGAGTATCAAATAGGGTAAAACAGTCTCTGCCAGGATATTATATTATATTATATTATATTATATTATATTATATTATATTATATTATATTATATTATATTATATTATATTATGTTACATTATTATGTGTCCTAGTTTTGGATCTTTTTTGCTTTGGACTGAATTTTTTTAGTCAGCTTCCTTAGTCTTATACCTTTTTACTCAGTACTGAGTAAAAATTGTTTTGTTTGCATATAATGCATGCAGTTTGATCAGAGCCAAAGTTTTAGGGTGTTGTGCCCCTTTTAGAATGATGTGAATGGAGCGTGATTGTTTTTGTATTTATCTAGTCAGAATGTGTCCTCTGTGGCTACTGAAAGCATTGCCACTGGTGTCTGTCAGTTCAGTGTGTTCAGTCTCACTGTCTCTTAAAGCCTTGTTTTGTTTTTAATTAAATTCCAGTGAGACCTGGCATTCTGCATGTTGTAAATGCTTTGCAGGAGTTGCAGAACCGTGCAGAGGCGAAGGCTGGTCTGGCTTCTGAGGGCTCCAGTTTGGAGAGCTCCCCACCCATGTTCCTGCAGTACCCCCTCCCGTATACCCATGATGCACTGCCAGCTCCACTGGTGGCTCAGCAGTCCACTGAGCTGCAATTTGGGAATCCTTACTCTACTGGGGACACACGAGGTGAGACGCAGCTCATCTGACATCTGCTCAAAGTCATTTTAATTATGACTTACACTTTCAAGATATTGCCAGTATTTCTGCTTCGCTGCACCTCCATAGTCAAGTCGATGTATGCTTGTGAAAATACCTGCAAAATATTTACTTAAAAAAAAAAAAAAAAAAAAACCAATAAATGAAGTAGGATTTCTTTTCCCTGTAGTTGAGTTGGTGAGTGTTTCCATGGAAATACTTTCTGGTGTCACCACGATACACGCTGTTCTCTCTCCTTCCCCAGATGGCGCAGATGGTGAGTTCTCCTCTGACCAGGTGCCCAGACTCCCCCCTGTGGGACCGCCATCCTGGGACAGTAATGTCGTCTGCATCCAGCCCTCCCGAAACCTGAGCCGGCCCGATGGACTGGAAGACCCCGAGGAGCACAATAATGTGAGTCCCCCTTAACCCCTAAATCAACCCCCAGAGTGCAAGTGGAATCCATCTCTAACTGTGTGCACGGCATGGCCCCTGATGGCCCTCTCATACCTGCGATGGAATCGCGAGTGCAAGAATTTACAAGAAACTCCAGCGTTTTGAACACCGCTCTTAGAGCTCATTGGTGGGAGAGGAAGCGGCCATTAGGAGAGAGCTGCAGCCATTAATTTACAACTGCAGAGACGGAAGCAAAAGTGGGATATAGTGCAGTCACTCATGGATTATATCCGAAAGAGTGGAAAAAGGACAAAGGGAGAAAAAAAAATCTACTTCTCCCAGGTCACTTTGTGAGATGACAGAAATGTTATATTTTTCCTGTACTCAATATAAACAGACTCATTTTTTTCCCCTGTGTTGAGCTAAAATAATGGTGTTGAGGAGCACTACTGGAGAAATGGAAGGGGACTGAATGTGTGGGTTACCTTGACTCAGTATACATGTACTGAGGAGGTGTTTCTGCTTTTTGAATGAAATGGTTGTCATTGCCCTTGGCTGATGCAGAGCACAGTAGCGTCTAAGACCATTCTTTCTCTTTCCAGCAGGGCGGAGATGTTGAGCAGCCTGTGGCAGGTGACCTGCAAAGTCCCCTCCTGAACGACAGCCGTGCTCGGTTTTGCTTTGACTCCAGGTAACACATAGAACTCAGAGTATCAACCTCAGGGTTCCCACTAACAGTAAGCCAACAGTGGCTCTGATTTCTTCACAAATTTCTGGGAAATGACCGACACTCAAATTTTCTAGCGCTATACTCGCTTATTTCATTGCACTTCACATTGCACATACTGCACATTCACTGACATTGAATGTCATTGACACCGACTTTCACACTTGGCACTCGTCTTCTAGCATGCCCACATTAAGACAGGTACGCAGATACTCTGTTTCTCTTCTCTTAATCACATGGCAGGGATATCAGTTCAGTACTGGTGAGTGGGAGTTTGATATAGTCCTCTCTCACGGTCACGTCCAAAACTGTACACTCAGGCACAGTGGGAAGTCATATTCCTGTTGAATAACCGTCTAGCTAGGCCAGAGCATGCCAATCCCACCCACATCTAGATTACTGCCCGAGGGGAAGAGATATTTGGTGAGAGCCAGCTAACTTTGAGCATGGGGACGGTAAGGCTCTTAATCTGCTACTTTTAACTGTTTCTCACACAGTCCCCCTGTTGTTAGTGTTATACAAAAATATAGACATACCTCTACTGCTGTCAAAGCTGGCAGTCTGCGTAGCTTTTGATGTTCTTAGATTTGGTTTATGTCAAGCACTATCTCATTTTTTTTTGCTGCAACATTGCTAGCTACAGTGGGGTCGCTGAAAATTGTTTTCATGCTATGGGCAATTTAAAGGAGAATATATGAGTACCCACAAACATACAGATGTAACATTACCTTTTAATTACCCATAAAATTGGCAAACTAACTGTTAGCTGGCTAACATGCTAAGCATGAATGGCAGACAAAGCCAAATACATGGACATTTCATACACTGGTGTACTTGTGAATTGAATGTGTCCACACCTCATACATTGAATGATTAATACACGTGAGTGTATTATTATTATTATTATTATTCCATGACAAGACGCTTCTGCACCTGTCCTTTCTTGTGTTTTCAAGTACTCGCACATTGTTTGCTTCATTTAGCATTTTAAACCAACAACAACTTTCTGCCTAGATGGTGTACCAAAGAAAGGATGTAGAAGATGTAATTTTGTAGAAATATTTGTCCAGAAAAAATTCTGGGCAAAGCTTTTATCCATATGTTGCAAACACAAAACCGCATGTAATTGGACGGTTCTGTCTCTTCCCTCCCTCTGCAGCATGGACATTCACAAGCGCTGTCCACTGTGTGAAGTCATCTTCCCTCCGAACTATGACCAGAGCAAGTTCGAGGAGCACGTGGAGAGCCACTGGAAGGTGTGTCCAATGTGCAGCGAGCAGTTCCCCCTGGACTGTGACCAGCAGCTCTTCGAGAAGCACGTGCTCACCCACTTCGATGGCAACGTCCTCAACTTCACCTAGAGGCTCCCTAAAAAAAAAAAAAAAAAAAAAACCCTGAGTTGCTGAAATAATCTAGCATCACCCCAAGGTAGGGCTGGGGTGGAGTTACTTACTATTTAGTTTTGTTGCCGCTCCAGGTGGCATATAAGTACAATCGCATGCAGTGGTTTGAAGATCCTCATTTAGGAACCTGAGCTTATAATTAGCCTCCTTTCCTCACTCTGGTGTGTGGGAGAACTCCTGCAATAATGGAGGGTGACCCTCAGTGATCCGCTCACCTCGGTCTCACGCAGGTCGACTGTGTAGCTCAGGTGGACACATGAAACAAATGAAGAGGTGACTCTGAGGGTCACCTGATCCATGTCACCCTGTTTTTTGCAGTTTACACTCTGTTTACCTTCTGTTTGGGCACATAAGTGTTCAGGGCAGTCACATGCTGCACTGAATGCTGGGAAGAGTAAGACTTTCTCAGGCTAAATAATGTGATCTTGGTCACTGCTCTGGGGATAGGGAGAAGTAACTGCGTATGTGCTTTAGTTGAGATATATTTAGTACTATTACATTATAATCCATTTTAAATTCTTGAAATTCTTTTAAACTTGGCACCAAACCATTACACTATATTTATGGGAAGGAACTAAGTGAAATAGATGTCACATGAGCAATTACTCTAGAGTTTATTTTTTTTCCTCACAATGTGACTTCAGGTCTCTGAACCCTGACCTTTCACCCCTCTCACATGGACTCACCTGGTGTACCTGCATGCAGGGCTTCTGTTAGATCACAATGTATTTGTCAGTTATTTTTTGTTAGTTTCCTTTATGATCTTGCGTTGCTATTATCCAAATCTTGTTTCTTTCCTTTGTCCTGTGTAATAATCTTTACTTATAAAGTGTTTGTTTGGAACCGTTTGTCAGTGTCATTGATGTCACTGTGCTGTCACATGAATGGGATAGGAAACCATACTTGCCATACTATACAAGAACATAACAATATATTTGTTCAGCTTCACTTACTGCATGCAGCAGCATTGCTAGAAAAAAACCCCACTGGCACATGTCAAGTTCACAATTTACAGGCAAGGAATACTAAATCCATGAGAGGAAAGGGCAAAAGTAATTTTTCCTAAGGCCTTAGTATTTACATTTAAATTGTGGGAGGTCCACTTAGGATTAAGGACCTACATTACTGTGTACAGTGGCTTATTGCGAAAGACAGTTGGACCAGTTTGGTTGAAATGTAATGACAGTAGAGTGTAGATCCAAAGCTATAAAATGCTCTGTCTGTTGCGTTCCAGCATCTTACTCTTTTTGGTTTTTTTTTCCCTCAAATGCTGTGCCTTCAAGTATTGTAATAAAGGTACACTATGCAATAGACTGTTCCGTGTACCTCATTTAAGCATTAAATGAAAATCTCAAACACTCATAGCAGAAGCATTTTTAATCTTTTAAAATGTAATCAGATTTACATTTATGAAGCAGCTTTTTTTTTTTTTAAAGTTTGACATAGTAAATCACCTTCAGTTCCAAAACATAACCTCTGTTTGCCTTCATACACATTAGGAACGCTGTTGTCCACAGACATACGAAAATATAATTTAAAGCACTTACACAGACACATGACGTTACATTCACTATACACAATATATCAAAATAGTCCCCCTCCATAACCTGCTGTATAATACTGTCACAATGTTAAGCTAAATATAAACTGTAACTCCATTACAATATTCAAATCCATGCAGTGATGACATGTTTATGAATGCTCCCGTCTGCCCTGGCTCTCTGCAAGAAAATAAAAAAAAGTCAAATCTCTGGACAGAAGTCTCTCCTCCTTGACAAGTTGTAGATGTCCAAGATTTGGTCAAGAAGCTGAAGAACAAACTGTCTCTGGAATGCCTGAACAATGTATTTGTTCCATTTTTGTGCCTTTTTGAATTAGACAGGATTGACTTTCCCTCTGCTGTGTGGGTGTGGTCAAGGTGGTGAAGCCACACCCATAAATGTACATTACCTCCGGAACGCGCATGGTTGCCGAGGCGACAGCAGGGTACAGATGGAGGCTGTGTCCAAGATGACACAGTCTAGATGGAGCTTTCTCTAATGCACACCAGCACTGCAAGAAATGTTTACAATACTATCGATAATATTCATACTAGATATTTCAAACGTGTCACCATGAAGCTACACAGGCATAATATATTGGAATGCTGTGATCTACAATACAAGGCAATCGGAGATCATACCAGACTCACAATGTACAAGAAAACACACACAAGGCGTGGTGGAAAAAATTCCCTTGATAACTAGTACCTCTACAGTTTACTATCGGTTTCATTGAGTGTTCTCCGTGACCGCAGGCAGGCAAACGTGCAGCGGCCGGGAGATTGTTGGCGATGAGGAACATCCAAACTATTGGCAACTGGTTTCTACAAAGTGCTTAAATACTTCACCCAGGTGATGAAGGAAACTATTCCATTTCCTCGGGTTGGGGTCTGGAGATGGAGATGAGACATAATGACTCCAGTCACAAAGTCCAAAGGAAACAGCTCAGACTAAATACTGTGGGGATATTTGGGCAGGATTACGGTTCTGAAACGCTGGCGAATGTTGACCTGAGATCTTTGTTTGGCGTTTAACACAACTAAGTTGTCTTCTGGGGCTGAAGAAAAAAAAAAGGAAATCAATAATATCAAAGCGGCTTTTCAACCTTAACTCTCGAACATAAAGTCTTAAAAGCGAAATACAGTAAAAAATAAAACTTGGAAATAAAGCATAACATTTTTGTTTGATTATGAAAGTTTATATATACATATATATCTACGTTTTTATATATCAGGTAATATTCCGTATTATATTACAAACATTCAGTTTTTTTTCCTTTTGTGTTAAACTTGACGAGTTCAACTCAGCACTGTGGATACACTGCATTGGAATGGTGGAGTCTTGGCAGAAGGTGTTTTTTTTTTTCACTACTGAGAGATCGAACAACCAGCAATGGAAAAGTGAGGCGTCATGAACCCCAAAATGGGCATTTTGTGAGTGGTCGTGTCAATGACGAGCCGGTTTAAACTAATAATAATAAAAAAAAATGGTTTGATTGGTTTGTGTGAGTAGAAATGACAGCACATGAAGCCTCACTCTATCAGCATTAGTTCAAGCCTCCCATTTGCTCCAATGCATCTCTCTCACTCTGTCCTTCCTCATTCCCCACCGCATGTACATCCTCCCTTACCGTACACAGGCAAGAGGAGCATGGTCTCTAGCTACTGCCTAAACTGTCCAAGGTCAGTTTCTTTTCCTTTTTTTTTTTTACATCTCTCCTTTCTTCCTTTTTCTGTTTTTTTTTTTTTCACAATTAGCACCATATATCAAAAGTAACGAAAAAAAAAAATAAGTACGATAGGTATGAATGTGCAAACGTACAAAAAAAAAACTGTGAACTCTACAAAGATACATCATTCCGAAATACAGGAGAAAAAAAAATAAAGTAATTAAAGCATGCAATCAAAATATTGTGTAGTGTAGCATAAAAGGGGTGGAATCTTCTTCCAGACGAGGAAGAGGAGGTTCAGTTGGCACTGTGCCCGGCACTACTGCTGCATCTTGCGGATGATATCTGCAGACACCGGTGGGTGGAAGTTGATGGTGTGGTGGCGTAGGCCCTGAGATGTCTTGTAACTCTTGCCGCAGCGGCACTTGAAGGGCTTGCGCACTCGGATCTGGGTTCGGTGGCCATTCTTGGCGTGGTACTTGATACCGTTCACATTCTGGGGGTCAAAGGAGTAAATATAATTAAAAAAAAAAAAAAAAAAAAGCAACATCATGTACCACTGGGATAAGAAAAAATGAATTGATGAGATGTCCCTGACTTTAAGGTTGAAGCAAACAAAATACTCTTGATGGTAAAATGCTAGGTAATATAATTCATCTTAAAACAATGAAAGTTTATAGTGCCTATTAAATTTTTATTTTCCTCAGTTCAGTGTGAGCTCTGTATGTTTTGATATCAGACAGAAAAAAAAAAAAATAATAATACAACTGTTTTCATCGTCATGATATCGGCCTATCCTTGACGACCAAATGAGGGCACCGTAGCTTACATTTTCTTCTTCGTTTACAGAGCCGTATTTTTCCCCTCACAATACATGCCAACTATGGTGCTCAGAGATAAAGCAGCGGTGCCCCATCGTGGATTTGAACCTGCAACCTTTTCGTTTCACAAGTCAGTAAAACTCCAGTTCAACGTGCTACTCAGGCCTAAACCAGCTTCCACATGTGACATCTGGCCTTGGCCCCATATATCAGTTGCTCCAGCAGTTGTTCCATTTCCTATTCAGATGAGTGTGTCATCGTCCTCATATTGCCACTTTAATTTTGTCATTTGTCAACTGCATGCAATTCATCTTCACCATTCAAGCCAGATGTGAGTGGAAAATGCTGTAAAAACCTATGAGACTTTTTGAAGTGGATTGGATACATGCATTTACAGTGTCACCCCAATCTGCAACCGACTTGCTAGATCACATTTTCAACATGAAGAAACCTCATAAATCGTCTATGAACAGACTCTAGGGCTGTCTACATTCTGTACGATCATTCCAGCTGAACCACATCTGAGCTCTGTGGGGGCAAGACTTTATTCGATAAATTCTAATAACTTTAATTGGTAATTTTATTATTAACGTGCTTCTTTATTGGAAGTGATTGCTTGAATCTTTTGGAAATAATCGCCTGTACACTGTGTCAGTACGTAAACGCGCCCTCCCTGTCTTGCTGTGAGGGACGGCACATGAAGGTCATGAATACCCATAACGACAGACAGGACAGCCACTACAGATGGTTTCACGTTTGAAACCTGGGTGGCCAATTTTAGCTTAATCCTTGATCTGAGCACTTGACTATAATAGGTTCAGGAAATATCTCAGAATAATAAGATGCTGCGTGAAATGTACGGTGTGCAGGCTATCCTTAATGAGGACACTTTACAGAAGTGATTTGTGATAAGGAGGTGTTTGTGAGCCAGTAGAGGAGGCGGGCCTACCTTGTATCTCTTTTTGCAGCCTGAGACGGGGCAGGCGAAAGGCTTTTCATCACCGCCGTTCATGCACATTGAGCTGAGGATGGCCTCGGCGCTAATTGCACTTTCGGTGGTCCAGGACTCGTCGCTGTCTGACTCCTCGTAGTCCACCTCCTCCTCGTCGTACTCGCTACCTGTGGGGCGGAGGGGGGGGGGAATATGTCACCAAAGACTGCATTACCCAGTGAACAGTGCTGGGACGTTGTCTGTAACAGGAAAAACACTCTAAACTTCATTGTGCCCGAGTTAGGCTGCAATATATGACCTTATTTTGTGTAAATCTGAGAGTTACATAAATCGTATGTAATACATGCTTGCTAGCTAGCTAGACTACTGAATAAAAATACATATTTACCTGCTAATCTAGTTTATCTAGCTAGCGACAATTGTCAACAGTACAACCGGTGTTAATCTCCAGCCCTGAAGGGCCACAGTGTCTTTAGGGTTTTGTGATTTCCTTTCAGCTGGCAGCCATTTTAGGCCTTAGACAGCTGGTGTGTGGAGTCTTTAGCCAATCAATTCTTAAAATGAATCAATTAAATGCCAAACACACCAATGACCAGCAAATACTGCAGCCCTTCAGAGCTTGGCTACACCTGTGCTTTTGTGTGTTAGGTTTATTTGAGAACGGCTGGATAAGACAGTTAAGTTACAGCTCCTTCGGTATCTGCCGAGGCAGGGCGTAAGGAGAGGGAAGCGCCATTTCGTCAGAGACACGGTCATAGAATGGGATTGACAGATTGAAGATGAGGGAGAGAGCGTCACTGAAGATGAGACAGACAGCAAAGACCAGAACAAGCAGCAGAATGACATAGGGCAGGAATAAAACCAGGAGCTAGAAAATGAATTACGTTTTGGTCTCGGCAGAAATAGTATGTCAGCTGTCAGTGATTTATGAATGTGTGCATCCTGTTTGACGCGTATCATTCCTCACTCCTGGCTGGTGTTTCGGTGTGAGGGAAGGTGGGATGATAAAGCTGCACTTGAGGGGCTGTTAAAATAGGAGGGGTCATGCCAGGGGGGTGTCACTGGGATAGGGGCAAGACTGAAATTCAGTTGTGGTGCAAGGGTGAGGACACTGATGTCACTGGTGAAAGATGATGGACCTCAATTGAGAAGTTGAAGAGATTAAGTTAAAGTCCCCTCTTACAACCTACAAGTTTGCAATTATTTATTCCTTGAGGAATCCACAAGCTTTTCTGTACCCCCCTCCACTGTTTCCTCCCACTTCCCCAATTCCCTTTTTGCTCCCCTGACCCCCCCGTAATGTGGGGAATTTTCCATCGAGGATGGTGGGACGGGGGGTTGGCGGGGGGAGGGGAGGGGGGGGGGGCTAATTGTGCCCTGGCGGATGTTGAAAGTCCTTTCTACAGCGTTTGAACAGCAGTCACACTGGGACTGAAAACATTTGGACCTAAAAATCTAACATCTGCTTTGTACTTAAAACACCTAGCATATACAGATTCTTGTGTAATTACCTTCAGTGAGAATGTGGAGGGCCCTGCTCTCTGCATGTACACAGTATGCTACCCGATAAGCAGTACAGAGTCAGGAGGACAGACTCTGAACAGTGACTACTGAGTGAGTGTTCCAGCGTTCTGGGGCTGCCTCGTCTCTGTGGAAACAGAGCCCTCAGCATAGTGAGAAAATGAGGAAGTACAATGATTGTGTGGGAAAGAATTTAGTTTAGAATTTAGAACTTAACAGGTCTTAAGGTTAATATACTGCTTTGCATTGGCTCCAACAATTTGTTAAGATGCTATTCAAAAATGGACAAGGATTCAAAACCACAAAAATATCGAAGCACAGCAATTAGGCAAATGAGAGAAAAACTTTTCACAGAAAGGAAAACATGGGAATGGTTTTTAATCGGACTTTGGCACAAGTAGGCACCATGGGGCGCAGTGCAGAGGAGACCAAAGAAATGTCAGCATGGAGATTTCTCTGCTGTGTACAAACATTTAACAAATAGCCCGTCTGGCATCCACAGCTTTCTATGAGTGAGTGAGTGTGAGAAAAGAGCTCTTCTAGGGGTCTTTCTCAGACGTGTGTGAATTGAGCTATTGCCTCAAAAACGATCCATCTCCTTGTGGGATTTTTCCCTCATGATTCATAACTCCTTCTCTACAGTGCTCTCCCTCTCTGGCTCTCTCTCCTCACTCAAACACACACACACACACGCGTGCCAACACAATTCCTCTATTCATTTCTCTCACACAAGTAGGGTTGGATGAAGTCATCAAGAAAACCCTAATATTATCCCCACATTCCATTTCGCTGCCACCAAAAATATTGTCTTTTATCATGGCTGAAGAGATTACTTTCTAGGTAAGTAATCTGCACTATAAAAACAATAATATTTTAACTATATCCCTACATCCAGAGTATGAGTGCAGCAAGTACGAGGTCTCTGTTAAACTGAGCAGGCTGTGGATCCATACCCCGCTCTCAGTACGACTTCTCTCTGAAATTTTCAGTCTGACCTTGTGCAGTCTGTCCACATTAAAATACACATCATCATAACGCACATAAAAAATGCACTAAAAAGCATAATTCATCCGCTATTCCATCTTTTAAAAAACCATCATTTTAAATTAAAATGTAATGTAATTCATGTTACCTTGTAAAATGTTATTTGCTATAATGTTTCATGTTCGCTGACAGTTTGTTAATGAAAGTGTAATTAACAGATTAAGATTAAAACCACATCAAGACCTATGTGTAAAACCACCCAGAGGCTAACAACCTTTTAAAGCAACCATTCCAGCACCAGACAAAAAGAACAGAGCATGAGGAAATTTCATTAGGATGTACTAGCGTAGGATTCAGTAAAATTTGATCTTTTAACCCAATTATACAGCCTATCAAACGAGGGGGTAATTAGTTTGACTCATGCCATATGAGAGATCTAAACTCAACCAAGTCATTATATACCTCCATGGAAAAAACACACATGCATTCACACTCAGTGTCTGCACTGTGTATATATTGTGGCTGTTTTCACATGTTCCTGTCTATATCCCAACATATACCACTAATGTATTTTATTTTTTAATTGTAGTTTATTTTCTTTTTATTCTCTATGAAGTGAAGCCAAACACTAATTTTCAGTCTTAGCTGAACAATAGAGGTGAATGTTTCTATTCTTGCATGCACACATACACACAGGTGTATTCTTCCACTCATACAAGCTCATACACACTTGTGCACGTGTTCACACACAGACAGGTGTGCCGGTGTACCTGTAGGAGTACTGCTACGGAAAGAGGAGGAGGGGGTGATGGGTGGAGTCACGGGCGGAGTCAGGCTGCCACTGCTGTGCCGGGGGGGAGTGGACACGCTGTTTCGGGACACGCTGCCCGTCAGGGACAGCGACAGTTTGGGCTGGATCTTCTTCTTCAGTGTCTCCTGTTCACGGCGTGCGGCATCCGTCATGAACCTGGAGAGAGACACGCACGCACGCACGCACACACACACACACATACACACGCGCACACACACACACACGCACGCACGCACACACACACACAAACACACACATACACACACACACAGGGTTAAACACCTCCAAAAATGTAATTAAAACATGGAACCTATTTTATCATAATATATATATATATATTTCTACTTGGCACTTCTGAACTCAGCCTGGTTGTTAAACAGCAAATAATGAAATGAAATAAAAACCACAGAAGAGCCCTTTTTACCATTTAGATTGTCATCTTTCCAGCAGGAAAGTGGGAAGGACTTTCATTAACACATTTAGTAAGCATGTAGACCAACAGTAAAAACAGTAAAAGTACAGCACAGCTCGCATGAGACTGCCAGAGGGACAGGAAATGAAGACGCTCTTAAACAGGATTTCTTTAGTGGCAATGCTGCCTTTTCCTTCTTTTAAATCTGACACTGATCAACACCACACACTGCATCCTTACAATATGTTTTATGCTAATATAGTGTGGCATAGCATAGTGTTTGCTATGAATTGGCAATATTTAGTGTGCATGAGGGTTAGTTGTTTTCTCTTAAAAAAAAAAAGAGCATTATGAAGTATGTCCCCATCATTTGGAAATGTACCATCAGAGTAATAATGTATGATTTGAACCAGCCATTACTGTAGATTTTCCACTTTCAAGCTCTATTATATTTAGATTCAACTTTACATTGTGTCGTAAAACACTCTGAGTAAACGTACCTCATAAAAAACAAAATGTTAACACAGACATTGTCAATAAAAAAGTGGAATCAACAGATTAAATTGTAACCACATCAAGAAGCGTGCGTAAAATCACTCAGACGCCAACACACTCTTAAAGCCACCATTCAGACAATATACTGAGATGAAGCTTATTTCTGGAGGGTTCAAACTTACATTTTATCATGATGCCTTCATGCAGAATCATACATGCACTCTATGTGTGTTTAATGTTTAATTACCAGATGCTGGTCTAATTAGCTGTATTCCCTTTTGCTGTTTTTTTTACGATCTAAACTCAACCAAGACGTTACAAAACCAGTGCCCAGCCATCTGCAATCTCCTGCCCTCTGCCAGGGACAGCCATGTGCATTTGCTAGTGCACACACATACACACGCACATGCACACACACAAACTCACATGCACATGCACACACACACACACACACACACACACACACACACACACCCTCCCAGTCCAGGATGGCACCATACACAGACAGGGTCAGTGGGTTTACTTTGGCTATAATGGCACACATACAGAGAGGAGGGGGATTGGGGGATTACAGTAACTAATGCAGGCCCTGCATGGGGCAGCACCTTGAACCAAACAGCAGCAGGTCTCCTAGCAAACAAAGCAAACAGCTCACAGCTCCACGTCAGCAAGGCGGGAATCACTAACGAACACTGCACTGTCTCTCTGTAAGCACACCAGGCATCACTTATGAACACTGCACCGTTATCAGTCTGCAAGGCAGGCATCAGTAATGGAAGCCGCACCGGGTTTCCATCATCACGGCAGAGAGAACTATTACAGATAACGGTGCCGTCTGCATTTCAGAAGGGCTGTTTCCATGGTAACGAGACGCAACACTCCCGTTTAAATCTCCCCGGCCACGTTCTAGAAGGCTTGACTTGCGCCACCTTGGCTCACGGCCATTTAAAACGCTCATTTGCATTTTTATTGAATTCTCACAGCCCTGCGACTGACTGCCTGACCCACACATCCCATTCAGCCACGTCAGCAGAGGCCCACAGCGCCTCACTCAGATCCCACTCTGAGGCAACCCTTTACCCCTGCGGAGGGGTCACATCTACTGAAACATGGAGACTAAGGCTGTAGCCAGGCATTGATTCATATTGGTAATCCAAACCATAAGTTTATGATATCGGCTGCACTGATTCCAAAAATGCTGTCTGGCCAAATTATGGGAGAAATTCTTCAGTTTCATCATAAGTCTGCTTAACTGTTTATGGGCTGTCAAGAGTGGCATAAATCTGAGCTTCTGAAAATGACAGCATCAGTTTTAAATGCATCTGAGTACACTGATGGTTAAACTGATAAAAATATTGCTATTTTATTGGAGTGCCTAATATTACAAGTTTCTCTCCGACTGTTCTGACCTAGATATGTATCGAGTTGGTCTGAGAGGAACACAAACACACCCCTAACAGAAACTGAGGATAAAATGTCCATGCAATCCTCTTTTTAAATTTTATCAGTTAAACACCTCGATCTATCAACACCACCAGCACTGTCCACACTGAAGAGTCATTCCATGTCAACTGTGTATGAAACTGTTAATTAGAAAAAATATTTCTGACAAGAAGTCAACTCAATTCAGCCTAAATCTGATCCTCACAATCTCAAATAAGAGCAGATTAGATTAAGAGAGGAACATGATGGAAGCAGAGCAGTTTGGGAGAACCACACACAAACACACAGCCAACCACTGGAAACTTTCACCCATCTAATCAACCAGATGGCACTCTGTGGCCTTGTTCATGTGTGTGTGTTGTGTGTGTGTGTGTGTACAAGGAGTGTGTATGTGCATGTTTCAAATGTTAATGGAGAATGCAATACAAGTGTAGTCTTGAAAAACTGCACTGCACAGCTAACTACCCAACAGAATACTACAAGGTAGCGGCCTATCATGATCCTCCTGTGCTATCAGGACTGTAAACCTATTAATGCCTGTCTCTATCCCATAGCCTGCATCACTTTATGAGGGGGCCAGAATGCCTTGCTCCCATGAGGCTCACTAAATTAAACGGTGAACAACTAGTAGTTAGAGAATTTACAGGAGAACACTCTGATTATTGCTGAGTCTGCTTCCCTAGGAGAAAAATATATGACTGATTTAACATTTATACCCAATATACCCAGCTAGCTGTTTCACTGTTAATTATTACGCGACAAGAACCATTATTATTTTATTATGCTGATGATGATGAATGTACGATCTGATTAACTTTCATGTGTCACATGACTGCGCTGCCCTCAGAAGTGGTTACAGCCGCTGTAAACTCTGTACTTTTCTGTGAGGTGAGCGCGTTTAAAAAAAAAAAAAAAAAAAAAAAAAAAGGAGCTACATCTGCAAAGAGGGAACAAACAGAAGGATGTCCTTTTATCTCAGCGTAAATACTACCTGAGGCCAGGCGCACGGAACGTCTCAGAGAGCGGCTCCATCACACCTCAGAGAGAACTGAGGGGGCTGAATTCAGTGGGGGTGGGGTGGGGTGGGGGTGGGGGGCGAGAAATCATTTTTTTTGGCGATCGTGTTATAACAAGCGCCCTCGGCAACGCTCCAGAGGTATGCCCATCCGACAGAAGTTATTCATTAATCATCCCCCTTATGATTATGATGATTATTCGGTAAGGCGGAGATTAAAGACTGGGTCCCCTGCCCTTACCTGGCACGGGCTCGGTCGGGGACACGCCCACTCACCTGTTGATGTAGCTGAGGGCCACATAGGTGGGCTGCTGGAGCTCCTGTTTCTCCAACACCCGAGGGTCTGTGTCTGAAACAGAGACGGAGGACACACATCAAAAGAGCCTCTTTCATGTGGAGCACAGTCAGCACTCCACGGCTGCATGTTTATGACAAACATCATAATTGCGATTATTTTGCTCGACATCGCAACTACAACCATTGGGACGTTGGGAACGTGAAACAGAGATCCTGGATTTCAACAAGTCTTTTGTAAGTATTGAGTATCGAAAAGCTTGCTGATAGCTACTCTCAACTCATTTTACTGTGATTTGTTTTTAACCCAGGTTATTGTTGTTAATTTTCTCCTTAGATAGTCTGCAGGGGAGTCCTGATCTATTCTGTCACCTCTGGCACTTGGGACTTTACCCCTCTCTAGGGTAATCTTTGCACTTTTTGTACCAGTCATATGCACTTTGCCTTGCAAGTTGCTCTGGATAAGAGCATCTAACAAATGCTTTTAATGTAATGTAATGTAACGTAATGTAATGTAATGTAATGTAATAGCACTTGATTAGCTGCAGTGGCTCTTGCTAAACTGAGCTCATTCTCCATAAGAAAATACATGCAGCCTTTCACAATTAATATACTGGAGAAGTCATAATTCATATTAAGATTAACATTCAGCACTGCAACACACTGCAGCAAATGCACTTTCCTGTAAGTAAACAGACTTGCATGCCTTATCACATTTTATTCATGCACTTTCCCATGATGCATTTTTTAAAGCCTAGCACCGCCACACATGTCCGCGCGCATTGCTGGGGGTGAGTCTGACGTTCTCATTTGCTGGCCATTGCTGGGGGTGAGTCTGTCTGTTACTCAGATGCTGGCTGGCTCTGCAGGGTGTGATGTGGCAGCACTGGGCGGTGGTGATGCAGGGGGCAGATAGAGAAGTCACACTGGCCGGTGGTGATGCAGGGGGCAGATAGAGCAGTCACACTGGGTGATGCAGGGGGCAGATAGAGCAGTCATACTGGGTGATGCAAGGGCAGATAGAGCAGTCATACTGGGTGATGCAAGGGCAGATAGAGCAGTCACACTGGGCAGTGAGAGGCGCTCCAATTCCCTGAAGGAGCAGGGAGAACGGAGCACTCCACCATCCACCAATGTGCTCTTCCCTCCAATCTGAGTGAAATATCCTGCTCAAATATCAAAATTAACTTACAGGCTCATTTCTCTTATCCTCATTTTTTCAGCTGTACCTCACATCCTGAAGATTGAAGATGTGGTTGTACAACGATTCAACCGACAAGTCAGTGAAAGTATAAGAATATTATTCTGCAATAATATTCATTTTTCTGACTTCCTTCTTCCTCCCAGCATGCTGTGACTCATATTCTTGCATATACTGCAGATATGATGTAGGTATCCTGATCATAAACTTACTGAGTAAACGAGGGGGTGCTACTTTTCCAGCTAATTCCGCGAACTCCTACTCATCAACACTCACTTGTTCCATTTTATGAGTATTTCTAGGACTGAAATCAGGAAGTAAGTCTGGCTGAAGTGAGCCTTTAAATTACTTTTTTTTCATTCAATAGCCTCTAATTCCTTCCCAAGTTGGTCATGGCCAGGGGGAGGGAGGCAGAGGAAGCATTATGTGAGTATGTGTCATTCCCAAGAACAGGATATTACTCACACACAAAACACACATACACATACGTGTGTGTGTGTGTGCACTAGTACGAAAACACACACACGCAGGAACACAAACACACACACTCACAACACTGCCAATGAGCCAGTGTGCATCCAAGTCAGGACTCAACACACAAATAACATGTCTGAATAACTTGCTCAATCTACAGTGACTTTCAAACCTGAATTCACTTCGCTCATTTTGCCTATTAAAACAACAGCCAAGAGGCAGAAACTGTGGGAAAGTTAATGGTGAATGGTGTTGGGATGCCTCTTGGTTTTGCAGTCCTGTTTTTGAGTGCCTTAACAGTCATTAACTCGCCCATAAGGGGCCTGCAATTGACACATCAGTGTTTCCTCAGTGTTTTCCAGACACTGCTTGCTTTGTAAGGCTACAATGGGCAGCTTCCACCCCTGAGGTGAACCAGCATAATCTTCAATAGAACTGCCCACAGCCTCGCATGCGTGAGCGGAGCAACTCCCTGCGCGAGACTGAAGCACATCTGCAAGCTACCAGCTGCGCCTGCACTGACCTGTGTGGAAATACTGCCCCCATGTGGCCGAAATATCAAACGTCCTAAATTCGTGTATGCAGTCACAGCCGGCTGGTTTTCAAACCGCAGCTCTCCCAGAAACATGACTAGACATAGCTTGGTACCAGCGATATATTTCTCGGAAATACCTACTAACCACTCCCATTTATGACAGGAAAATTACACAGGTATTTCACGCGAGGGGAAATGTTCACATTGACATTATGGGTTTAACTGACCACCAATTCAGAAGCTAGTTTGTCAAAAGTATCCAGTCTGAAACCCCAAACTAAACATATCTTTTTCTTATATAGAATACAGAGTAACATTTTGCATTGTTTTACTAAAGCCAAAAACGTCTCATTAAAGCCATTCCATTACTGTAAGTGAAAACTTAATGAAATGAAGTATAATAAAGAATACTACAGGGAAAAAAAATATGTTTTATTCAGACAATGGAGACCCTGAAAAAGATCTTAGTGCAGTCTCAGGTAAAATAAACAAAGCTGTTATCTGACATTGTATGGTGTTAAAAAAGAAACAATTTATTAATATGATCATCAATAGAGACACAGGCCCAAAATACAGCTAAATGAGGCATTAGCCTAATTACAATGTCTGTGATTTTATGCTCAGAAGAGACGATTAAGTGTGTGTGTGTGTGTTTTTTTTTTTAATGCAGAAACTTCATCACCTTTACTATTACATTGGCTTAGACATAAAAGCACTACTGTTCTTTATGGAGTTCTGAGTGTCCTTAAGCAGAGCTCACACTGAATAAGACCAGGTACTCTCATTAAAAAACTCAGTGTGCTCTGCAAAATGAAAGCCCGTGCTGGGTGGGCCTGATATTGTCCATGGACAGCCACAAGCCCGACTCTGTCTGCGCGGTGGGAACACGCGGCGCTAAACGCGGGTTGTTCGAGGCGAAGTGCCGGGGGAAGGGAGGGGGAGCGGGGGGCGAGATAGCCAGCGTCGCAAGGCGCGGCTCTCCGCGTCATCGGCGGTTTGCTCTGCGCGCGTAATGAAGGTCTGCGTGTGTAATAGCTCGCAGATGCGCCGCTCTCAGGGTACAGCTGAAATAATTAAACTGGGCACAAAGCAGCACTCTTCGCTGCCATCTCACTCTTAATGAGTCCGCGCTGTGGCAGGTTTTGGGCGCTCGGTTTTATGTGTATTCTGTGAGTAAACAAATTTTTCTGCGCAGTTTAACTTGAACCATATTAGTTTAGATTAAAACCACACATCGCTAAATGTGTGGATTCGCAATTTCTCCTTGGCTGACTGGGCGCTGTAAATTAAGACTTTAACACCTTATATTTAGGAAAGAATGCAGACTATTGCCTCTGGGACTTTACAACACCAGGGAGACCAACGAAAAACACGGACCCACACAAACACACAAGCTTAAGAACTTCAAAAACCCAGTGACATGCAGCTACAGTCAGAGACATTCCTGAGTCAATCCTTCTAAATGTGGTGCTGCTGTATTGTGAAAGCTAACTCAATACTCTCACTGTAGTGTTGGTTAAAAATGTACTGTATCAGTCATAATGACCAGAACCCAGGGGTTAGTCCCCTGTATTACGCAAGTGTTTCATTAGGATCTGCTTAAGTTCCTGGAAAAAGACCACCCCCTAAATAAACACACACACACACACGGGAGCACACACAGGCATACACACATTTACACAAACTTACAAAATCATCAGTGAGATGTATTTACAAAGCTGAATGGCTCGGGTTCCCAGAGGTTAGAGGTGAGGGCGGGTCTGTGGTGTGAGGGTGGGGGGTAGGTGACCTCGGCCGGGAGGAAACAGTAGAGGAAGTCTCGGCTTTACGAAACCCTAACGAGGCGACAAGAGCAGAGCCAGAGAGCTGGAGGGTGTGGGGCGGCTTGCCTCCCGCTCAATACGGTATTGATCAATCTCCCCCAGCACTCAATAAATCAGGGCGCAGGGCCGAAGCTGGACTAGCAGAAACGGGTGGGGGGTGGGGGGGGGGGGCAGCCTCTCCTGCTTTGCTTCCCAAAGGGCCACCGGAGAAGAGGGAAGGGGGCTCAGGTTAATGACTGCGCGTTTGTGACGAGGACACAGCTAGTCTCTCACTTCGTACAGGTGGTCCACTGAGGTGGTCCTTCATTTGTCTTTTATTGCATTGTGTTCTTTAAACGCTACAATGCTGAGATCCAGATTCCTCCTCTACACATGCACTCAGGGGGGTCGGCGGGTGGCGGGTGGTGGGGGGGTGGGTTTGGGGGTGTGGAGTTATCACGTGGGTTGGGGAATCTAGGGAAACTCTGCTGAATACAGCGGCCTGGGCTCTGCTCATCCACTTCAGCTCTGTAAGCGCTGCTTACTGCCAGCCAATACGGCAGCTTCAACTCACGTCCGACATCAGATGAGACAATAATCAAATCTCACCTTCTCTTTAACAAACACCTGAACCCAGAACATTTGCACAGGTCAACATTTCCGCACTGCCCACAGCATACCCAGCAATGCTGGTTTTGTTTAATAATGTCACATTTGTGCCTTTGCTTATCAGCTTTAGGTGCAGGGCGAAAGTCGTGGCAGTGTGCTATGGTCCTGGTGGCCACAGAAGTAGGCTTTAAGGCTACAGTTTACAGCCTTAAGTCACCCCCTGTGTAATGTGCTACAACACATTATCCACCAACCTGTGAATTAATAACCTATAAAATTTTTATTTAGCGAGCAACCCTCTGCTAAACATAACTACACATGATGAAGCCTGACGCTTCTGCCTGCTCCTGTTATTCCTGTTCGGGACAGACTGACAGAAGATCACGGTGAACGGCGCTGATTATCGTCACATCTCACACAAAGGTCAGAGGATGAAGATATGAAAGCCCTGCAGAGTCAGCGGTCATGGGCTTGCGGTCCTAAGAGCCGTCTGTAGCTCTGCACCGTGCACCGCCAGATCTCTCTCCCCTCACCCCTTCTTCACCGAGGTCAGCTCTTACCACTTTAATAACCAAGAACAACATTAGCCCATAACCTGGGGGTTTAAACTGCTGACAAAGCCACAAAAATCAATTCATCATTAAAAAAAAATGACGATTGCAAAAACTAAGAAATTCGATGATCCAAAAACTCAAGGCCAATATGCTTTGAACAATATAGAATAATCTGCAGCCCCATTTCTTCCTTTATATGAATATAAAGAAAATACTGCAAGTTTTATGACTTGGCACACATAAAGCCCAAGTTGCACAGTCTCTTCAGAGGCACACTGTTAAATAACACGCTCTCACTTCTCCCGTTCATGCATTTCCCAGCAGTTCCTTGGTCGCTGCCCTACCATGAAAATTCAAAATCAAGCGTAAACACGAGATCCAAAATCAGCTAAGTGTGCAAATATAAGAGCCTTAGCCTCCTGGATCATAGTGGACCTAGAAAAATAATGGATTTCACTTGGGGAACTGCATTTTATGGGCCAGTTGATTTTGTGTGACAGCTGTTAATGATACTATGGGAAAAAGGCAGGGCTAGGAGTTTGCTAAAGACACAGCTCGACTGTTATTTTACACAGAATAAACATCTACCTGGGCTCGGGGTGAACCTATCATCATACCTGGTGTTGGCTGACGGACTGTCATCCCCGCTCAATTTGCTGTGGGGGGACGCTCGGGTTCAGTCCGGCAGCAGGTCACTGCAAATGTAACTTATGGCTCCGCGAGGCGCAGCCAGACCTGCTTCCCTCCTGAGTGCAGGTATATCAGATGCTAGAGGGAACAGAAAACATTCCCTCTGCTGCCTTCTTCCTGTCTCAGCCCAGAAAACACACCGAACATCTCTATTACCGGCAGCAAGATAAATGACTCTGTTCGCCCTCGTTTAAGTGCCTTTCCTTAGGTAAACTCTGCTGCTGCTATTGTTGGACTTGCATGTTCCTTCACTGATAGTCTTTAACCCAGAAGTATACAGGATAATAAACCGAATCACTGAGGAATACAGAACACACAGGCCAGGACCCAGTTAAAACACAGTCTCTTTATGGGCATGAACAACACAGGTTAGGACGGGCTATACATCACAACACAAGTTTCTTTGCGTATGTCCTGTGCTTCATTTCAGCATATGATGCACTCCATTAAAGGACGGTGACCTACGGAAGTGCTCTCCATTTTACTGGAATGTGCTCTCTTCACAGTACTGTAATAGCACACGTTCTTAGAAAGACAGAGGTCCGTTTTTGATTTAATCATACATTGCCTTTAAAGTGACTATGTTTGTTTGACTGAACAGCGGGGGCAGTCTCTCCGGGTGGATGCAGCACAAATCCCATACTGCACTCTGTACCAAAGGGGGTAAGAGTAAATCACATCTGCTTCCTGGCATCATCCATTTAAAGCTGTCCTGTCCCTCTACAGACCACACAATGACTGCACACCCTCTGACGTGGTCTGAAGGCCCACCTCTTCAGACTACACCTGGTCTAACCATCACACCTCCATGTAGCACTTGTCGTACCCATTTGTGACACTTAACACTCGAAGATTTTATTATGTTTATTAACAGACTTTGTTTTTTTAGCTTTTATCTACTGTAGCAATGTTTAACTGATGCACTTTCTTTCTTTCTTGTATTGTCGCTACGCTGACTGTATGCACTTCTTGTACGTCACTTTGGAAAAAAGCATCTGCGAATAAATAAATGTAAATATAAAGTAACGCTCTGCGGTCTCAAACCCCATTCTACCATGATGTATTAGCTTTGCTCTTCTGCTGTGTGAAGACTGACGCATGCCCTTTAAGTTATCCAACAAAACTTTTGCTATAAATTTTACCAGTTGCCGAAACCTCTCAAAGTGGTCTCCAAAAACGGGGCTATGAATCAGTCGAGATTTGTGTGCTGTGCGACATGAATGCAAATATGATGCACGTGTTCACCAGGCTCGATCCTGATTGGCTACTTCAAACATTCCGTGAGTCTGCAAATAGCAAGCCTGGCAAAGTTTATGTATCTACATCAAAATTATGAAAGCATTCAGGAAAGAGCGGCTAGATCTGGCTCAACTTCTAGCCAACATAACTAGCTACGGAAACTGTGGTTAAACTGTACAACAAAACATTACTTGTCATGTATGAACCTCAAACCTCCTTGTCTGGATGAAAGTCAAAGTTTACAAAAGTTCTGTTGGCTCACTGTACATGAGACAGATTCCCTAGTATCCACCTCTCTGCCACTGACCTCCGTTTCCTGTGTTTCATACAGTAAAACAGTGAGAGTTCCTCTCTTCCTTCTCTCTGTCTGTCTCTGATGAAGGATCACTACTCCAGTGTCTGCATCTCATTCTGAGGAGTTGATTCTCATCACTGCACTGCTTTGTTCTCAACTTGGAGGAAACTCATTCAAGATGGCATTGCATTTTTTTTGTTTTTTTTAGCTCTTGGGCATCATGACAACTGGTCACAGAAAATAGCAAAAAATTCTCTCAGGCTGAAAGCCTTCCTAAAAATTGTTAATCATAATGAAGGCCAACAATAGGAGCCATATTGGCTTGACTGACTGCTCATTGCGTGTCTTTGCCTGGACTGGCTGGCACGGGGTCCCCAGGTGAGGGTGGTGCTGGTGGTGAAACTGCTCCGACTGCATTTGTAGAACCAGCTGGGAGCTGACAGCTTCCGTCTCCTAATCACCCCCCCCAAAATGGCTCCCAGGCACAGTCACCTGGACCCCCCACCTCTCCCTTCCCCCCACTCGCACTGCAGTGCCCAGCACCCTGGTGACATGTTAATGGTGCGGCCGAACAGCAGGACACACTCTGGTGTTGTGTGTGGGGCAGACTGTGCACTAAACTGCGCACTTATCAAAGCTCTCATTGTGCCACCCAAAAGCCTGGGAGAATAACAACACAGAATTCAAATTTTTCACACAACACCCATTTTTTTTTTTTTTTTTCGCACACAGGTATTTGGCATTTCCTTGGCACTGCTGAATCTTATTCTTTGGTGTATCGTGTTTCTGTAAGGTCATTGGCCAGCTCCATGTAACAGCTTGCCAATCAGCTTTTCTACAATAAAATCTTAAAAGCAGATCGGTATGACCAATACCTATGCGACATAAGATATTACATTACATTGTGTTTGTCAAATTATCTCAATTAGCTAAAATATTTGGTCCACGACACACATTTATATTGGGAAGGTACTGGCATTTGGGTGTCAGTCACCAGCCCATACTAAATCTCCACACCTGCCTCTTCTCCTCTCCATACAGCATGGCTTATGAATCTGGTTCCATTCTCCATGAATCAGAGTGTTTGTGACAGGAGTGTTTGAGTGATAGCTCAAGGCTGGGGTGGGGGGGGGGTTTAGAGGGGTGGGCAGAGCTGTAATTAGGTCCACCAGGTGCAGGAATCGGGACGCAAGTAACTGCCTCCCAATTTTATTATTTCCGCTCGGATTTGGGGGGTGCATTCCAGGCCTCTCAAATGAGCCTCCAGAGTACAGCTGCTGCAGGCAGAGTGAGAAAAAAAGGCCGTTATTAGGGCAAGAGCATCGCTGGCACAGAGACATCATTAGGACAGCGCCGTTGCTACGACACATCCATCATTACGCCGCAACTCAGCCATCCTCAGAAACACGGCCACCTCCACAACAGCCGTGAGAACGAGCCTGCGCCGCGGAGCACGACAAAGCTTTATGAGTAGAACCATGATGTGACAGTTTTTAGGAGAGGACCGTGTTTAGGAAGTAAAAAATTAATACCGATCTGAAAATATTGCTCGGTTAGACTACAATATGAAAACAATACAAAGGCAGAATAGAGCCATAGGGAGTCCGGATCGACAGCAAAGGGTCATACAGTTGAACTCAACCTGCTACATGTTCTCAGAACATCTTCGACCCACATCAGCATGTACTAAACCGGACCCAGCTGTCCTAGCAATGAGAACGGAACTTTACCCAAAAGCATCTAGTCACAAATCCAGCTGCCTAAAAGGTTCCAATATGTGCGAAACAATTATGAAGCAAAGTCTCAGTGGATGAGGAAAAATAGGCCAAAATAATCTATTATAATAATTAGGAGATTTAGTTAATGGCTATCTGAATCTATGTGGACAATATTTTCTCCACTACATGAGCCAACTGTACGTTAACAAGTCCAAAATATATCCATAAGGCCAAGACACTAATTACACAAAATATAAACAATTCCAAATACCTCACAAACAATATTAATACCGTCCGGTTTTACAAGGTCTAAGCACAATGTTTTATACTTATGACAAGGTATGAGATGAAGGAGTCCCATTCCCAAAAAATATGTTTCAAATTAGCAAATATATCATTAAACCAACTACTGGCAGTGTCTAACTGCACCCCTCATGGGCCTTAGGAGAGGTTTTAAAACTGAGGAGCTCTCATACAGTGCAGCAGCGCCCCCTGCTGGCAGCTGGCATGAAAAACAGGTTTGGAGAGCAACCAGACAGCACAGGCTTGTTTTCCAGGCCCCTAATTAAAGAAAGGAGAGCACATTTAAGCAGCAGGCCACCAGATGAGGGGAAGAAAAGCCAAATCAAGCACCCCTCTCTGTAATTAGGGTTCAGAACGCTTGGCAGGCACGCCAGGTTTCGCACTTCGGCAGGCGGAAACAGGACTGCGGGTGTAGGAGGGGGCAGGGGATTTTTCCATTCTGGGCACACTAATTGCCTCATTATTCCCCAATAAGTCATTTAGACCATTTCTACTTCAGCTCACACCTCAGAAACATGCAAGCAAAGGAACCAAGGGGGCAAAGAAGAATCGACCTGACCAACCGAACCACAAAAAAATAAGGTCAACGGGCACACCACAGTGATCTTATACCATCTCAGATCAGACAAGCAGTATCTGTAAGCTAGAGGAGCGATCATTCCAAATGTGTGTACAAACAAAAGAAAAAACAAAAAAAACAAAATGTGTTAAGCTGACAGAAATGTCTTCAAATTATTTTTGTGTGCAGTTTATATATTTAGTTCTATAATATAGCACTAGAACATTGGGTAAGCACACTCATGCACATTTAATATGTGGACCAAAACCGGCGTTAAAAAAGATCTTCACTTTCATTATGATTTACAGTGCCTGTGGTTTTGACAAGCTGCAGCCCTGTAAATTAAAACTTGCAGAATGAGCTTCCCTCTGCCAGTAAAATGTGACAAAGTGGGTCTGCCAAAACACCCTTGGGTAACGTGCACAAATGTCTTTTATCTGTGTCAAATGCCTGCGCTTATTACACACTTGTCTTTGTGACAGTAGGAAACACCTCTCCAATACACTGTATGGAAAGACTTCTCAAACTTATTCTCATTGTAGTCATGTGGGACTCCTAACCCTAGTCCTGGCTTCGCTTGCATTTCCCCCGCTATAATCATGCTGAAGACACACTGAGCTATATAACCCATGCCGCAGTGATTGCCACAATAAAACTTTACCATAGGTATGGAGCAGCCAGAAGTGCACTCAGCTGAGAACGGTTTTACAAAGATAAGAGAAAGAAACGTCGAGCCAAACAATTATCTTTAACAGCAACATACTGAAAGCATGCTAATGAGAACGCAGACCATAATAATTACAGCACCGGTGCCGCTGAACACTGTATTTACATGGTTCCAAACAATAATCCATAACAGCAATGTTATCTCTCTAATAAGTCCTTCTTCCAAAATATTTTTCCCACACATTCACTTCTCCTAAACATTTAATGTCTCCTAAACACACTGTGATTCCACTTTAAAGCGTTATTTTCAAAAAGTCAATTTTTAGGTTCTTTTGTTTTGTTACACAAAATGTAAAATTGGATAAAACACAATGGTTAGCTGATGTCCATATCTAGACCAATTTACAAAACTCTTTGTGATTATTTTAAGTGCTGAGTACGGATTAAATATGCTTTGCGGTGAAGATACAGCATGATGAGCCGAAAGTGTGCATAAGTCACCATGGATTTCATCCCCTCTGCCCAACCCCTTACTGAGCAAGTGAACACTCACTGAAGGGAGGAGGAAATAGTTTAGAATGCCACAGAGGGCACTGTGCTACTTCTAGCACCAGGACCATGACAAACTCTGTGGAGCTGCACTGCCCTCTGCTGGTCATTAAATGACATAGCAGTGGACTTCAGGGAGTCGATTCTTTCTTAAAAACCTGATAGGGATAGGGTCTGTCACGAACAGGACCAAATAAAATGAACTTAATCTGGTTAAGGGCAGATGCAATTCAATCAAAATGGTCTTTTTAAGGGCAAATGCTGTTCTATTTCAGAATGAAAAGAACACTTTCCAAATTACATTTTTGCCTGTCACCAATAAAATAGCAAATGCTCAAAGAAACCCTTGTTGCCAGTGTAAAAGGCTGTTTTGATTGAATTCCAAATGCCCTTGAACAGATTAAGTTAATTTGATTTGACTCTCACTGTTAGAGTCTGTAATCGGAGAGAGACATGTCAGTTCATCTCATTCCAATGTTTCAAATATTTATGAAAACAATTCCTTTATTTTCAGTCAGTTTTGCACAATAACACCTCTACTGGGTTTCTCTGAAACAGATTTGCTTTTTTAACATTTAAAAACAGTTTTAACATTGCTGTCTTATATTATCAACTCATTCCTATTACATGACCTGAAAAATGCCTTTCCATACACAATGTAAATATGTAATTGTCTACAAATTACTCTGGTGAGATACATGCATAGATACCGCTACAAAGCCTACATAAGGTCTAAAACTACATGTACTTTGTGTTGGTCTCAGAAAACTCAGTGATTCTTTCTGATTCATGATCATACAAAACATTCCTCAGGATTTACTTGCAGGGCAGAGTGGCACAATCTGTTCAGTTTTCCACACAGTCCTGCGAAACAGGCACCAGTGATAAGGTGATATCAGACCCCACAGGTGGGGAGGGGCATAGAGAAGCAGAGGAGAGGACAGGTAAGAACTTGTAATCAGCACACACGAGCACAGCTTACCACATACCTCAACATACCACTGCGAAACACTTACATAAGAGCATGGAAACACAGCTCAGTTTTCATTATGTTGTAAACCCACAGCTGTGGACACAAGGGAGGATGAGGTTAGCATTTAGCGGTGCGGACACAAGGACAGGGCAGCGGCGAACAGCAGTGGGCAGGACAGAAGTGTAGAGTATGAGAGTATGAGCTCATCTGAGCGCTATGGTGTGGGACATTTATCCTTCAGGGCATGTACACCTATTCCTGATATAAGACCTCATTGCTAAGGAATACAGTATGTGCAAAACTGTTTTGCTGGTGCAAAAATACTGAGAGCGCATGCGATTGGTTGTGGTTGTTTGTTTTTCTCCAATCACAAATCATGTTACTGTAACTGCATGTGCACAAACGTTAACATTTGCTGAAGTCTTTGATAACTCTATCCCACAATGTGGCTCAAAAGATTAAATCATTCCTCATGGAATTAAAAGTAACAAGATGATACACATCTTGTTACAATTCAGGGGTTGGAACTGTGGCTTGAGAGAAAACTTGCACACACAGAGGTTGCATGAGATCAAGTTTGAGAAGCAATGGATTAGGGGACAGAGCAGAAGTGTAAAGTAGGGAACAGGGCAGAAGTGTAAAGTAGGGGACAGGTCAGAAGTGTAAAGTAGGGGACAGTGCAGAAGTGTAAAGTAGGGGACAGGGCAGAAGTGTAAAGTAGGGGGCGGCAGAAGTGTAAAGTAGGGGACAGTGCAGAAGTGTAAAGTAGGGGACAGGGCAGAAGTGTAAAGTAGGGGACGGCAGAAGTGTAAAGTAGGGGACAGGGCAGAAGTATAAAGTAGGGGACAGAGCAGAAGTGTAAAGTAGGGGACAGGGCAGAAGTATAAAGTAGGGGACAGTGCAGAAGTGTAAAGTAGGGGACGGCAGAAGTGTAAAGTAGGGGACAGGGCAGAAGTGTACAGTAGGGGACGGCAGAAGTGTAAAGTAGGGGACAGGGCAGAAGTGTAAAGCAGGGGACGGCAGAAGTATAAAGTAGGGGACAGTGCAGAAGTGTAAAGTAGGGGACGGCAGAAGTGTAAAGTAGGGGACAGGGCAGAAGTATAAAGTAGGGGACAGAGCAGAAGTGTACAGTAGGGGACAGGGCAGAAGTATAAATTAGGGGACAGAGCAGAAGTGTACAGTAGGGGACAGGGCAGTGATAAGACCTATGGATGGAACAATCCTACAGCAAATAGAAGCTGAGGGCTGATTTGCAGGTACAACACATAATGTCAATTAACAGGTATGTTCCAGCACAAAACCACTGAACAGACAACATTTGCCACATTTTCCTTTCTGCAATATCACCCATTCTATAGAAATGACACTTGTTTCACCCAAGATATTCCAAACAGCAGTGATTTTGGATTGATTGGGTGTGTCTGGACTGTATTGAGTATTAATTCACTTCTGACTGAAAGTCAGTTAAATTGTGACGCAATGGCATTCTTGCTTAGCTGCCAAATATTCTCTCCCATAGTAAGTTAGTGAGCCGATGTCAAATTGGTTAATTACAACTCAGACACAGACAGCATTGGCAGAGAAATGCGTGTTATGACCAGCAGGATCAAAGCAATGCAACAGACTACAAATACATGTAGGGACCAGAAATGAAAAAGCATTCTTAAGCTTTCTTTACAGTTAACTACTTTACAGGGACCTTCAATATAAACTCGCTATGTAGGTATGGTCATATTTCACTAACCCTGACAAGCTCCACCTCCCTGCCCAGGCAGTTGATATGTGTGACATGGTGCTTTTGAAAGCTATCTGCCTTAACCTTATGCATCAAGTCGATCACTCAAGAGCTATGGATGTGACCCCCTTCTGTCACTGCTTTCATGGTTTGTGATGTCATAATTGCTTGTGTTATTCTGGGCCAGCTCAGAACTCGGTCCAGGCAGAATGTAACCTCCCCACAGCCTTCCAGGGGCTGGCAGTGGACTGTGCTGGTGCACTGTCCACACATGTAAATACTTACAGTTGCACTCTCCTTTGAATTAATGGAGCCATTTTTAATCATGCTGGTGAATGTTTCTGATTTATGAGGAAAGTGTACTGTGCTGTGCATCGTACCGTGAAACACATTGTTTCGTGAGATCGGTTTATCATCTCACCCCTAGTGTGTGTGGCAACATCGTAATGCATTACATGCAGGCCGAATCATCAAAGGCACAGACCTCAAGATGTTTACAGAATTCAAAAGCGAATTTACTGCAACACTCCTCTTCTCTCTTGTAGTATCAGGTCAAATTAGAAACATGTATGCCAAATGCACCAGTGCTGGCTGTAACACCTCATTAGATTATAGTTGAGGATCATCTGTGATTGATTCTGTAAAAGACAGCAGTACCCTTCATCTCTGAACAGCTAACTCTACCATCCATTTATAGTATCACCCCTGCAACGTTATGATGAGAGGGAGAAAAATACTGGCATACCACTCTCATCGGAACAGTGGGGTTCAGTTTGGGGAAAAGATAATTGAATAGTCAATGACTGCATGACACAAAATGGTCCATAGGAATGTATCATTCCAGACTATATTTCACCAGGCAAACTGTGGACCCTATACACCAAATGCTGTGCTAACACCAATGTAACATTGATGCCATTTAGACAGCGGAGTGGCTCCACTGGAAACCTCTCATTGTAAAGCTTGTTTTAGGTCTTTCAGATGGTACAGTGAGTGAAGTTACATTTTCATGGTGCAGCTGTGTCTCTCAGGGGCTGGCAGGTTGAGTCCCCCCTGTGCCGCTAACCGCTATGGCTGGAGGCCTAGGCTGGTGAGGCACTGACTGGCCCAGCCTCACAGCAGGAAAACAGGAGGTGAAGGGGGAGGCATCAGTGACATCGCTCTACAGGGACCCCTACTGGCTGGCTGGGTATCTGCGGGGTAATGAACTGAACATGCCTACCTTGTGTTCTTCTACTGGGGAAAAAAACATGGCATACCTAGCTGCGTTTCAATACTCACATCAATACTCAGTATCGCTTTTTGTAGGGTGAAAAATTGAAAATAGAAATTGAAAAACAGAAATAGAAATGTTGATTGGAGGAGTCAGATGTATGGCCTCCTCCTCTTGAGTCTGTTGGGGAGGTGCACAGTGCACAGGGCTAAAGACGTACATCACTTTGGGTGGGAAAAAGGGGAAACATTTACACATTTAAAAAACCTTTGGGACACATGCTTGATAATTATTGTGTATGAAATGTTCTGCAGATTTTAGCATCACACATACAATGTGTCCCCATCCCAACTCCCCTTTCTAACCTAGAACAGAACAGTAAGCGAAGACGCAGTTAATGAACATGGTGAATACACTTAAGGGTTATTTTAATATCACACTGAGGGGGTATTGGACGGGCAAACCTAAGAAAAAGGAGAGAGAGAATGTGCTACAGAGTGTGTGCTACATGCGCACAGAGGGATATGTGAGGTAAGCACTCAGCTACAGCCAGCGGGACAGCATGTGGACAGCGTCCTGATTGGAAAGGGCAGGGTCACACCTTAGCCTCGTTTCAGGGTTATTCCCCAACCCACTGAGCTAGGATTGAGCTATGCACCACATGTGTTTGTGATTTTATAAAACACTGATTCAAACATATGAGCACAATTCAACACTCCATTTCAGGCATATTCAATTTTAAAATCATGTCTCTGATGCATGCTTAAACCTGTGTTTCAGAAGATAAACCATGATTTGTTTTTTTTTTTAAATGATCGATTCTGCCACACTAGTCTCATCAAATGGACAAGATTTCTCATCTATTCTACAGATTATCAAATTAAAGACTGGTGAGGTAATATCGGTAAATATAAGATTTAAAATAAAGATTTTGTCATTTTAAGAATCATGAGAGTGTCAGATGACAGATGGTTAGGTCTCAAGAGACGTCAAGACACTCCTTTGTGTTTGTCAGAAAGCTGCACATGGCACAAGGTGGTATAAGGCCCTGATCAGAGTCTCAAGGGGAGGTTTGCGCAGGTGTGGTGTGTTTGATGCATGCCCCTTTTTGCTATTTCAACCACTTACCTTTGTCTCACACTACATCATCTCTCAGCAACATTATTCCCTCATCATCCAGCTGTGCCACACCACTTGCTGAGTTTGCTTTAAAAGGAGAGTCTTTCATTCCATGCATGAGACCTTAAAACTCAAGCAGTTTCTTGACTTTCCTGTTTCAAATTGCTGCCTCTACATGCAGAACTACTTTCAGTGACATGATACTGGCTTGAGAAAAATACAGTTTATATCTCTGAGCTTTAAAATTTTGTAAACCCCCACAGTTTTTGTAAGGTTCCACAAACTCCACAGAACTAACTTCATCCCACCTGCAGGAAGGGACAGATTCACCCTTCCCCACTTTGTGCCGCCCTGTCTCCAATACACACACAACCACACACAGCCTCTTACGCACCAATATTCACATATCTCCCCCTCACTCACTCACACACACAGGGCTTTGTTCTGTCACTGAAGCACAGAAGATCAGCACCTATAACAATAGCCTGTTATCTGGTCAGGCCTCTGGCAAATGGCTAGGTGTCACACCCCACTGACCGAAAGGCAGCAGGTAGTGCAGACAAGAACCGTTAATTAGAGAACCCAGACGAGTGTCAATATACAGTTCTGAATGAAACTGAAATCTTGTGTGTTGAATGAGCGTCTCTAGTGGAGATTGGAGATCTGTACTGAGAAGGCCTCAGCTGGGGAATGAGTTAAGCCGCTTCGTTTGTCTCATCACAGCCACTTCTAGGTACCTGCAGATGCATCACCGACTATATGCTGACTTCATCCCCCTCCAACAACACAGGCAGCATGTAATTGGTGGTGCGTTTGCAATATCGAAAGAAGTGAGGTTTGTCACAGAGTCACGTGCTGACGCCTCCCTCCTTCTGAGGTTGGCAGGATGTTATTTGCAGGATATCGACAAATTTGGAGGGGTTTGGGTGGAGGAGAAATTTGTTAAATTAGTGAAAAAATACAAAAACCCATAGTCTCAGAAGGACATTTAATTTCGATCAAGATGGACTTAAGTCTATTTAGGGGTTTACTCTCTTTTAAAATTTGAAAATGAATCAACCATGTTCAAAACTGGCATATTTGCTTGTCTCCAATAAAATATAATGCACTCACAAAAAGATGTTGTAATGTAATGAGACTGCGGATGTTTGACTGAATCAAGCCCAAAGCCTCTAAGACTACAACTTTGCCTGATTATTCTCCCTATGTGGATGGAAGCTACCAGTGAGGAATCTTTTGAAAATTTCATCTGTCAACTGAAACGAGAACAGGAGAAGTTACAAAGGAATCTCTGTCTCCACAACTTTCCAGAGATCAGTAATCCAGCTCCAACCCTGAGGGACTAGGGCAGTGTTCTGTTCTAAATACTTGCTTACTACCTGCTTCCATACATACTTCCACATAGTGCATATTACTGCGTATACTAGCTGGACTGTACTTCCTAGTATGCAAGTATGCAGAACACTTCAACTTCAATTTATTTTCATATTATATATAAGAAATAATACAGGAAATGGTCTAATTAAGAGAAATTATAACATAATATAGCAGTAGGTTGTGCAAATTCTTAACAAAAAGCTCTTTGATGTTTCACTGGTAATTGCTTGTGTGAATAACTTAGCAGGGTTCAGCACCAGAACAGGGTGTACAGGTATGCATCCATGCATACTTCAACATTTGATTCAGTGCAGAACACAAGTACACATCCTGGGATTATAGTTGGTGCTTGATTTTTGCATACTTGTGGTTCAGAATGCACTTGACGACAGACAAAATGGTGACCGTACTTGCTATGCATACTAACTAGAGTGCAAGTGTGCAGAAAGGAACACAGTCAAAGAAAATCTAGCTCCATGTCAAAACATGTCAGGCAACATTTCGAGCCCAATAAAGACTAATCTGGAACAAGGGCCAGGGGGACTTGCATGACTTTGAATAACTGGATGATCCAGTCACACATACACACTGCCTAAAATAAGACACTCCATATGTCCAGTTAGATTAATAGTTATTTTGGAGTTCTCAATCACAAGTCAGATTAATAGCTCACTTAGCTAGCTAGGTATTGTAGCTGTTGAGCATTACGTTTTTTAACATTAAGCCTTTTTAATGTCTCGGTAATGAAGTTATACAAGGATATGTTGTTACAAGTTATGTACAAATTAAATTAAATTTATACTTCAAGGCTTGTTCATGATCACAAGTGTCAAAAATTGCATGTTAATTGTGTGAAACAATGCTGGAGTACAACGCTCTTGTTAAAAGTGAATCAGTCTTTGGTACTAATGTACTGTGCATTGAAAAGTCTCTATTTCAGAACTACAGCCAACACCAGCCATCCAGACCGGGCATCATATCAGTGTTTAACTGCCTTTGATGTGTCACATGGTAGTGCGGACACAGTGTAGAATGAGGAGAGTACTGTATTTGTTCAATACAAAGAATGGTCACAGTCATAAATCACAGCAAAATAAATAAATAAAACATCACTGTAAATTGTTTCCACACTTACATTTAAATGCCAAACAAACAAAAAAAAATATTTGATGGTTCGCTGATACTCAGCATGGTTACAGTTCCACAGCTGGATCAGTGCTCTCAGCTATAGTCAGTGTTTTTGTGTATTGGCACATCACTTCCTGTTTGTTCCAGATACACTGTGTTAAAACCTATTCAATATGACCAGCTTACCACAGCTTTCCCCTGCTGCCACAGGGTACCGAGGAACAAAGATATTATAAAACTGTATGATTTAGCATTGGGATATGGGTAAGAAAGCCCGGGAATCCACTCTGGGTATGTACAGGCAAAAATAATGTGAGTGTTGAATGGCAATGGGAAGTTATTTTTCATCAATTTCTATCTTGGACCTCTTCTTAGTATTTTTATTGTGGCTGTTTAAAAATTGTGGTATTCCCAATTCATATTTGTAGCTCTAGTCAATTCCTATAGTAGTCTCCATCAACTGGGAAGAAAGTAGATGAGCATGCCAATCTCAGAAAATTACTTCTCCTCACTGTATGGTCCACCAACTGAATTGTGTATCCATTGCACCAGAGGACTTGCGTTCCTTAGGTATTACCAATCATACTCACTAAAGTGTGATAAGACAAGAGGAACTCCTGGGGAGCAATGGCAGTTCATTGATCAAAGTTCTGGCGCTCCTATGAAGTTAAAACGGCCCACGGTGTGCTTTACACTTTCAGCCATGCTTAATTGGATCTCTGGAGGCAGACCTTGTTAACAGACACTGGTAGGCATGATAATGTAAGAGCGGCCCTAATGCCATAGCAAAGTGATGCATCTTCCACACTGCAAAGAGAGATACAAATAGGCATAAATCAGACTCTTTCTCCTGGGGTGAAAAGGGTGGTGATTTTGGGGGAGGGTACACACAGTGACCTGTTCTTCACCCTCCCGGGATGACAGTCTAATTTACACCCCCTTAGTCCCCAGGGACTGGCTGCGGCTGACCCGATTTGCTGCTCATGAATATTTAACACCTCAGTGTGTCACTCATGAAACGGTCACTCCTGCAAGGCCAAATACTAACCCGCTGACCCACAGCACACAGCATGGCACAGCTCACACCTCAGCATGGCACAACCATGCAGGACAAAGTCCACAGCCACCTGCAATTATTCACTTAACCAAAAAGAAAACGCTCAGAACAGTATGTGAAAATTCATATTTTATAAACACCTACTTTGGCACTTATGTGATGTGAAGCAGAGAAACTTAACAAAAAGGTTGTGGTCAGCGGCCTTTGTCCCTAAGAAGGTACAATTTTAGAAGAAGCCAAGGTGGCCACAGTGTGGAGAGAGATAATTTAACGGTAAATGAGTCCTTCCCAAACACGCCAATTCAAATGTGAAGAGTTGCCTCCTTGGTTATCTACTGCAAGAGTAAAATTGCATGTGCATTTTCAAGTTCATTAGTCCGGGTTATGCTAATTTCATATGGAAACGTGATGATGAAATATTACCTTAGCCGCAGTACTTGAAACCCAGATTTCACAGAAATCACTCACGCCCATTCCCTAGCCAGCCACCCCCCAGGATTACACACACACTCTCACGCACAGAGATGTATCGTGGCAGTGTATCCATGTCATATCTGCTCTACGAAAGGAACGAAACAAACGCTGTATTCTGTAACGTCCGCTGGCTGTAGGTGTAGCCCTCTGTGCACACCGTTAGTTTCCGGAAGAATGCACGACTGCACAAGCATACCCGTTGTCCAAACAGCTGTGCGTGTAGCAACGTTACATAATAAAAACATACTTCTCATACTTAATTTCCCCTACACTACACCAATACAGTAAATTACTATTAAAATGTAGCTTGACCATTGTGATCCGTTACCTTGGGCATTAAGCTAGCTATTCGCTAACTTGCTAACGTTAGCTGTCTTAATGTTGTTGCAACTTCATTTCAGTTGAGTTCCAACTTTTCGTGCAGTCGAGCTGTACGTTAGCAAACTATAAAAAAATTAATGCAGTCCACGAGTTTGTTCCAGAAACGCAAAAGAATCGGCGGCACGACAAAAATAGGTTACCAAGACGTTCCTGTTTATTAGGCTTGTGTGTTGTGTCAACTCCCTACCGAGTAGTGCAAGCTGGGCCTAGCAAGCTAGCTGGAGACACTGCATTTGATATACTCGCTCGGGTGAGCAATGCAACACCTCGACGCACTCAGCCTAAACGTAGATGTGCATTGCACTGATGGCGCTTCGACACCCGCCCTGTGCCTTTGTTACATACAGGGACTTGAAATTAATCTTCAATTGTATACTTCTCCGTGGTAATACGTTGCAAAATCGGGCCATTATCTCATCGATACCACACCTAGCAACAGCGCTGTCAGAACGCAGGAAGCGAATGGCTACCGGGGCTCGCTCGCGAGCACTGAGCCGGCCATTGCTACTAGACGAGACAAGCTGCAGCGCAAGCAGCTCAAAATGCATTTCCTAGACGCCGAGGCTTACCGATATGGTTATCTTCGATGTGCACGATGAGTTCGGCCAAGGATTCGAAGTGAAGTCCACAGCCCCCGAACCTGCAGGTGTTGGAGAAGAAGGAGGCAGCGGCGATGCCTGTCATGGTTTTAGCTACATTGAATATGGTAGACTGCGGGCAGGAAAGATCGCACACAGACACCGGCGGCCTGGCAGCGGCGGCAGCAGCTGGAGCAGCGGCGCGAGGGGAAACGGGGCATCTGCAGACAGGGGAGGGACCACCACACGAGCAGGACTGACGTCATGATTACCTGTTGCAGTCTCTTCTCCCTGGACTACCGATCTGTTATCTGTATGATGAAAGACTCATATCTTTGTCATATATCAAAGTGCGCTTGCATTTTCTACAGTACATTCTAACTAGATGTATGACAAACCCGTAAATCCAAGGGCTTCTCTGTTAAATGGAGCTGCTTGTTTTACATGGGAAGTTGGCTGTATACTTTGAAAATAGAGAGTATAACATATTTATTACCAATGGTTAATATGAGTAATGGATGGTAATCTTATTCAGAATCATTGCATTCATCGTCATTGAAAAAGGTGATAAGCCTTATTCAACTCTCTGTTCTTTTGTTTCCTCCTTATTTTCCCAGTATTTCCCCTTATATAATCTGCAATATATTTAAATAAATAGTAAAGTTGTATTGTATCCCCATCATATTACCACCTCAGAGCCATTGCATAGTTGCCGTTGCCAGTTTGTCCTGCTTTGCTGTCTGATGTTGTCATATGCCTCTGGCAGTCCGCACATGTAGATGAATACACAGCATGCACTATCCACAATAGTCTATCGCCCCATGTGCTGCAGTCCTGTACGATTCGTCTATCAATAACAGGATATCAGAACACCAACTGTGTAAATACAACAACATCAACATTAATCGTGATATTTTAAGAGTATAATTGACAGCATAAAAACTACATATTCAAAGACAATAAAACTGCCGATGAGAATTCTTGATCAACTAGAGGGCTGCAATGCCTTATATGGCCACAGAGTGACGCTGTGCGCTCAAAAACAGAAAGATGACAGGCGTCTAGGTGGCCCAGCTGGGCAAGGCAGCGATGCTGTGTGGCTCAGACTGCTCTTAAATTAAAGCTTCATCCGTGCCATTCAATAATTTCTTGTACCACAGTCTTCACAATCACCTGGCATCATATTTGTTTCTCTGTTCAAAGAGGAGAGGTCCCCAACATGGGACTGTTACTTTGGATGTTGTCAGGGCTTCAAAGGGACCCTGAACCATCTGCAGTGGTTTGAATACTCCAGTTGAATACTCCTGATATCTGTGTCTAACCTACAGATCTCTCCAGTCTCAAGCATCTGACTCAAAGGCAACCAATTGTTGTAATGACGAAAGACGTGATCCCTCAAGAATAATTGACTTAGGTAGTGAAGGTAAATGTGCTGTGCAGTATACTTCATTTGTATTATTAACAGATTGGATTGACTCCCATAACATCATTCCTGTGTGTGACTGTGCTACACAGCCAAATCAGGTGTGGCTTTCACTGATCACTCTCCAAAAAATGAAAGTAAACTTACAACAAGCTATTCTAGAAATAATCAAATCACATTTGCCAGACATGTACTGTATGTGGACAGCCATACAGAAACACAAGATGTTTACTTCTGTACTTCGAAAGGTGCATTTATTTTTTCAAAATGAAGCAGTATTACACTGCTAAAATAATTATAGCTAAAATTCCAGTTTTCCACATTCTGATGAAGATCTACCACTGAAATATGGATGAATAGACACAGTTTTTTTGAGGCATGCAGTGACTTACATTGCTTCACCCTGCAAAAAAAAAAATCATTATCAAATGTAAGCATACCTACGATTCTATGCTGAATATGGAGATTCTGAACCTGCTTAAGTCACACACTGATGATAGACCTTATAATTAGTGTGTGGAGTACGGGATGTTTATGGGACATTGCTGTATGGAGAGTCTCCTTTGTTCTCCTAGTGTACATTCTGATCAGATTGAATCAGGACCAGTCTGGGCACTGCCAGGCTGCCACTCTGCGCCTCACTGAGGTTTTCAATGGGGAATGATGCCAATTATCTCAGGGAGAATTGGCAGTTGAGATTGCTTGTCTGGGATTGACTAGATTTGTCAGGCCCCAACCCTCACCAGAATCACCTGCCCAAATGGCAGCCGGTTTTCAGTTGTGACGGCATATTTATTTTGAGAGACTAATTTCCAAACAACGCTTACCTATCATAGATCTTCATAGATGGCAATGGATTATTGTTTTAGTGTATCGCTGGCAGGATTCAGTGTTGAATGGTGAGTTTCTTTTCCTTTGCTGTTGCTAATTTCACATTCGCACTGAATGTTATGATGCAATATCTGTTCTGGTCTCTGCAATCTCAGTGCGTAAAGTAAAACATGACGAATAGAAACAGCAATTCCTAATAGCATTGCTGCCAACGATTAAATACAAAATGTGTTCTATGTATTCTAACATGTGCATATAGGTGTGTGTAACACATGTGAGTTGTGTGTGTATGTGCATGTTTTTTCATGGGTTGGTCACACAGACACTTCACAGGTGGAATCAATCATACAAAAAGAAGATACTCCCACACACTTCAGTGCCACTAACCTCACCTGTGTGCCATGACGGATTTGCAGGATATTTCAGTTTTCAGGTTTGGGGTGTGAAAGCGCCCCCAGCCTTCTTTGCATCGTGTCTCTTTCACAGTCAATTTACTAAATCAAGACAAACACTCGCAGTCGTGTTTTTGTACTCTGCAGGAGCTCTCCGAGGGGCAGGTTTGAACTGTGCTCTGAATAAGTAACCAGGATTAGTAGAATATTATACTGGGGAAAAAAGTATGAGTCTGATCTATTGAGATGGATTAGCTTATGTCTGCATCCGTCTGTGGATTTGTGTGCAACACAAGTATCTACAGTATCTACCATATCGACCTCTTCCCCCTCACAGGCAGACTGTGGGGAAAGTAATAAACCTATATTAAACCTTTATAATATAATAATAATAAACCTAAACCAAATAATAAACCTAATAAACCAATCAGATTTTGCAGGGCCCATCTAATGGAGCACAGGCAGCAGCAGGCACATAAACAGAGGAAGAAATCATTTTGCTGACAGCATAGAGTGGCAGGCGAAAAAGCTCCTATAGCATCATATAAAATACCTATACCACTAAAGAGCCTGTGACTTAAAGCATCAGTTATGTCAATGGAACATTTGTTCTTGTTCTCTAAAGCTCATCAATAAAGAATCTGCTATCAGCGAAAGGTAAGCCCAGACCCCATTATCTGCTGTAATTTAATGTTCCTTGCAGTTTACCCTGAGACTAAAATGTCACTTAAATCACAGAGAACTACAACAAGCATTAAAGCTCCCCTTAATCAGATGTGAGTCCTGTGTCAGAAAGCTCTATAGTGGAGCCGCTGTCAATAAAGGTCAGCACAATGTAAAAGGTACTCTAAAGGGCCTCTGCAGGGCTTTCTGTGGCGGACAAGCGAACAACATTTCAAATGCTGTTTCCAGTAACTACTGTTTAAATATCCCCGTCTTCTACGTGGTAAAGTATACACTTGGGCCCTCTTGAGGATTTTTATAGCATGTTTAAAAATGATCCGAGCGTCTTTCATGTTGCTCCCTGCCCCCCACCCCACCCCCATCCATCCTCTCTCGTCCTCCCACTGTCCGCCTCTTCCACAGTCACTCTGTTTCCATGCTTTCACTCACATTTGCTGGCAGCTGCCCCTGTTCTTGGTGCTGTGCCCGGATGGTGTGTAATGGGTCCTCCTCGGGCCCGGCTGCGAGGCCCGTCCATGTGCACACATTGGAGCAGGCAGAGGGCCGTCCATGAACCTGTTTTTCCAGAGGTGCCGGAGCAGTGCAGCGTGGGATATTACCAGAAAACATTACATCACACCCATCCAACAGTCCAGAGTTTACATTTCAGATGATTCTCTGGCTCTAGGTATTTTTTATTCAGCATTTTTCAATAAAGCATTAAATTGGTAACATTCTGAAATGATCTTTGTACTATACTCCAAACAGTGCTACAATAAACATTTGATTTATAAATGGGAAAATGATGTGCAAGTTCTTTGAGATTTATTTAAAGTAAATCACTGAAGAGGTTATCATAAACAGATGTTGCATGATTCTCTCCGTATTGATAAGATCCCCAAAATCACATGAATAAATGCATATATGATATTTTGGATGTCTAATCAATGAATAAATGTTACATTAGGCATTGACTTGGACAAAAATAAGATTCTTTGTTTTAAATGAAATTTTATGGCTGCAATATTTATGTTAACATGTAAGATTGAACTACACCAATTTTATTTCTTATGTACTTGCATACAAAATGAAATGTAAAATATATTTCTAACAGATCTAACAAACAGTTTTCAGTCTCAGATGAGGACAAAAACAGAACATAAACATATTTTTTTTTGTGTAGTATCAACATGAAAATCCTCATTTCATTCCCTCTCTATTTCTGTTAACTTATGAACTGTGTCATCAGAGTGGATAAAATCACTTTATTTCATCAGGAAATAGCTCACATATAAGAAAATACAATAATAATAATAATAATAATAATAATAATAAAATAAAATAATATATATATTGGTGGTATATATTGGTGCTGCCCACTTCATGATTTTGGATCCCAAAACATTTTAGGAACGTTGGGATAAATGTTGGGATCCATGTAAACTTGTCCAGTTTCACAGGATGGCCTTTCAATGTTATTTTTATGTCACATGGAGGATCAGTTTTTATTCAGGTTGCTGTTTCAGTTAAATTAGATTCAAACCATTCATGCTCATCCATGTTGATCTTATTATGAAAGTTTAAGAACAATATGCCGTGAATCTAGCACTTCCTTTGTGTTTGCAACATTCTGACTACATTATTGACATGTATTAATGATTACATGATAACTGTATAGATTATTACTTATATGCCAGACAGAATGTATAACTTTTTTGTGAGCTTTCTGGAAAATCAGTTCCTTCAGAGACCGTTTTGGGGATTTTCGAGTCTGGGAATAAGTGAAATGATCCTCTGAATTGTTCTTTTCTAGGTGAGCTATAATCGGGTGGGGATGACACAGAATGTAACTCTGTTTATTTCAATATTACATAAAATATTTGATATTAATACAATATTTTATTCACCCTGACATACCTTGCCAGAGATATTTTGTTGAGCTAATGGCTCCCAGTCGAATATGACGGAGGTTGTACAAGGGCATAACTTTGGGTTGAACATTGTGGGTGTTCAATATTTTTCATTCATTCATGATGATATTTTTATTGGGGGTTGGGGGTTGTATTGGCTGGGTTTTGATTATTGGTAACTGTAAATTACGCCCATGTGTATGTATACACAAAAAGCAAACACAAAAACTTTCCAAATTTTGAATACAGGACTATTCCAGGTGTCAGCTGTCACAGGTAGCACCCCCACAAATGAGGAAACTGATACCCTTGAACTGATAGCCTGTCTGTGCATGGAGGTACTCAATAACCCCCTCCCCCACCTCTCACTGTCCTTCTCTGTTTCCTATCCTAAACCCTCAGCCCCGCCCCCACCCCTCCACTACCCCAGTTTACCCCAGACAGCACACCAACCAGCATTAGAAAAGTCAAGCCTCCTTCTGCCCTGTCCCTAAGGTTATTAGAATGCATTAGCTAACAAGGCCCATATGAAGAATGAAAAGGAGGCTTACATAATTAATAATTTCTCAACATTTCCACCCCTGGAGGCAAGGCTGCCTGGGCTCTGTTTTTCAGCACAAACTGCTACAAATCAAATCAAATCAAATCAAATCAAGCTTATTTGTATAGCTCATTTAACAAAACATTTATTGCGATACTCTATACAGCAGATGCTGGCCTAACCCACCTTGCATATGAGCCAAGGGTGACAGTGGCAAGGAAAAACCCCCTGTGGAAAAACATCAGCAAGATGAAACATAGGACCCAATCTGGGGCTGTGTCTTTATTCTGTGCTTTCGCGTTTGCTAAGGTATGTGTTATAGAATGTTAATACATATAAGTAGGTCGTTGTGGCCTTATTGCAGAAAAAAACACTATCAAAGTGTTATAGGTTTTCCTTTAAAACAAGGTGGAGTGGACAGTCTTAAGTGAGGGTCAGTGATCCCATATCCATTCTTTTGTCATCTGCAGCCCTGTCCTCTGGGGAGATGATGTTTAGATTAATAGGGAAATATATGGGCAATAAATGGCGAAAAGGACGTCGTAAATGTTGATTAAAGCTCAGGTTAAGAGAAAATGGCAGCGGATTGCTGAATTATGGCGGGTTTGTGGAGGCAGGTTATTGTCTCTGCGACTTGCTCTCAGAGTGGGCCACCGTGCTCCTGGGTGAACTCCGCATCTCCAGCGCTGCAAGCAGACGGTCATTAATTCCACAGAAGCTGGAGGAGGCTCCACTCCTCACGTCCGTCTGGAGCTCAGGGGCTCAGAAATCACACACACCTGCCACTGTCCACTCACACCGCGCATCAACTCCCCTGATTTCTTACCATGTAGTCATCTCCACGGTTCATATATTTTTTTTATTTTATGAGTAACATTTCAAAGTATCAATTAAAGGGGATGTGATGGCTGTCGCCAAGCTTTATGCACATGTCCTTACCTGCCGCTGGATGGTCAAGCGCTTCCCAGCACCACTTCAATGGACTGATGACTGGCCGGCTGACTGTGTCTATGCTGCAAGCAATAATTCAGAAAGAGCAATTCATGAGAGAAACCCAGAAACAAATGCTATTGAAAGTTAAGATACTAAAATATATATTCATGTTGAATGTTAATGTTAACCGCTCCCCTCTCCCTTCACCCACCTGGAGGATTTAAATTTGCAATGCTCTCATTTGCATTTAAGGTATTCAGCGGATGCTTTTATCCACAGCATATGCAATTGACATTTTTGCACCACCTCATTTGCAATGATCCTATCATTATTTGGCAAAATGCAGGAACTTAAAAACTGAGAATTACTGCTTAGAGCATTATCCTTCACAGCAAATGTAACTGGCCAATAAAACCATTTCTTTGTTGCACAGCCTGGTAACTAGTTAATCTCATCAGTCTGCTGACTCCTATTGGCTCAGAAGACATCACATATACTGGATCATCTAGACTAGCTACATGAACGGTCAAAGATGTAGTCAGTTATGGTGGGGTAATGTTTATGATGATCATTATGATGATTATTATTGTAATAACATGCACTAAGTTTAATACGAACATTTATAGTATACAGAATCATATCTTGTGTATGTTATGTGGGTATATAAAAACTGTAACACTGCATTGTGGTAAAAAAATGTAAATGATAATAATAATAATAATAAGAGGTAGGAGAAGAGGGAGAAGAAAGATCTGGAGAAAGACCAATACATCAATGCTTTACAAGACTAATAAACAGTGTAGACTAAAAAAACAAAGAAACACAATAATGTGTCAAGACACTCTAGTATAATCACAATAATACTTACAATTCCTTCAGCTTTTTGTCATTTTGCAATAAACCAGTTATATTGTCTGGTGATCTCAGTACTCATTGTGTGAATCATAGCATCCTGGAAGATTAAAAAGTGGTCTTTTAAGTTTTGAGGCTTCATGAGTTGAATCAGCAGGATAAGGACCAATGGGAACGGACATCAGGTTACAAATGGTTACAACTTCCTGTTTTTGTGGGGTTGCCATAGTAACCAGCATTAGTGTACACAAATGGAGCAACAGTGAGTCAGACAAGCCTTTCATCTGGTGTCTGCACTATGTTGTGAGGTCATCAAAACATTGCGACAGTAGTGTGCTCTCTGAGTTAGCTGAAGTATGGAGGTCACAGATTACTTTGTGAGAAAGATACAATAGTTTATGAGCACTGTAAGCTATCTTTTACAAGGATATATACCAGGAGAATAAATATGTATATATACATAGATTAATACATAAATAGTAAGCATGTATTTCCTTATTGGATACCCTATCCTGGGTAACATTTGAGATGCCTCAAGAAAAATCATAATAGTTGTCATCAAACACTTAACAACACAACACCATTACAAACCATGAGAAGAAAAAAAAGAAGAGAAATGAGGAAGGGCATTGAGAAGATGAATGAAACAATGGACATAAACACCTATGCTGAATGTTCCTAATGAATAAGAAAAACATGTTGTCACTGTCAGAATACCGACATCTTTAAGACTTAAATGCATGATAACTGTTCTCAAAACAGACACAGATCCAAGTTGTGCCCAGAATTGGTAAATAGTCATTTTCCTAAAGAGAATTGTATGAAAAGGCAAAAACAAATCCAGTCAAATTGCCTGTGCATTCCTGTTCTGTGGCTTGGGAATGTACTGGCCACACATCAAGTTTTACCGCTTCCTTAATGAGCAAATCAGATTTGAGTCTGGAAAATCCTAAAGACCCGTCATTTGACTCTTAATTGCGTTAGAGTTACTGACTCATTGATGTGGGATAATCCCTAATTCACTGCAAGCAGGTTTAAAATCATTGTTTACATGCAGAGGAATGACTTTTTCTGCCATTGATATTTGTGATTGCTATCTCTCATTCCTTTCTGCCCCCATCTCTGTGGTTTCCTTACTGTTCCTCAAACATGCGGCCTTGTGGTGTGGTAATTTGAAACATCTTGTCCTTAAACAGTCCTCAGTTCTTTAAGAATAGATTTCTCATCAAGGATGCTAATGACTTTCAATACACTGATTCAGAGACAGTATACTATGGGTACTAATCTTCACCTGCAGGTCATTAAAGTACATGCTGGTAATAAATTACACTGAATATGTATATAATACCTTCACTAGGTGACTATTGCACAGTTGCAATGTTAAATTGACCTGACTGAGTGTTTAAGTGTGTATTGGCCATCGCCAAAGACAATCTATGTCCACTGCTGTTCATTACACAATTAACCCAGATCCCTGAATCTAGCCCTGAGCTCTGGTAGGACTGTAGAATGACAGAGAGCACAATTACTGACATAATTAGGTGGCATTTAATAAAATAAAGAAATAGACGAGCACAACCAGGTTAAGAGCCTGATCTGGACTCTGAGGTGTAATCAGATGATGAACAAATGGAAAATGGCATGGCTATGGCCCAACCAAAAGTTTTTTTTTTTTTTTTTTTCTAATGCAACACAGCTTGCAATGTGAAATTGAGATGAAATATTTATACTATCAAATGTATTGATTTTTTGCAAATCTATATGCTGATATAAAATAGACTGTTCCATAACTAATTTATGGAAAGTACCAGGACTGATAGAGTACTATCCATCTGGCCTTTGATTTTGCCTGCATCACATTTCGTCTGTCTGGAAATTACCGCTGGACAAATAACTCAGCTCTTTGTGTCTGTAACAGCATCTCTTAAATCCAACACGCAGAAGTCGACATAATCCTACCAATTATTTATTTACTCAGGACAGCTCCATTATTCATTATTAGCTTGCGGAGGTTCCTGCGAGTCATTGTGATAATTTAAAGGACAGCAAGCTTTCACAGGCTCCGACGTCTTTATTGCATTTTGGGCAAGGGTCTCAGCAGGCAGGGGCTCTTCTCCCAAACTACATACACTTCAGCTTCCTACGTAAAAAAAACTTCCCTGTTTTACAACAATGTTTAAAAAATAAATAAAACAACTAATTCATGTAACCGTAGCCTCTGAAACACAAAACTTAATATACATAATGAAAACACCTGGGCTCACATCAAGATCAATGACTGTCTAAAACTCCCCCCGCCCCGTCCGAGTCCCATGGAAGTCAGTCAGACAGCTGTTGGTGCGGCCCATCGGGCGGCACGTCCACCTCACGCCCCGTTGTCCCGGTGCTTGCGGTTTGCTAACCCCGCCTCGCTCGCCCCGCCTCCAAGCGGACCGCAATGATTTAGAAGTTCAGGAATCCCACGTGACGTCACCACAGGGTGATGTAATGCTTCTCTAAATAGAACGTATTGTAATCTTTTCTCAGTCCAACGTGGTTCCTTCTCTAAGTGTGCCGCTTCTTCTATACACTTGTTTGGTAAGTTATTAAAACTATCTGCCATTAAGCAGAACTCTTTTATAGCACAAAGTAAACGTGCAGTCGCCGGTTGTTAGCGAAGTTTCTTTCGTTACATTGAACATTTTGTTTGCCACAGTGAAATTTGACAACTGGTTCTGTTATTCTTGTGAATGTTCATTAATAGATTGTTGTGTACAGTTGCTATCTATTTTTCTTTTGTGACCGATGTCTTCGCTTGTGTATCGATGTGTGCTTTTAGGTTTACAGGTTGCACCCTTTCTGTATACAAAACGTTTCACTGGCAACCTCGGTAAGATTTTAGAATTGTTTTTTTCTTTTCTTTTTAGGGAGGGGGCGTGTTTCTTTTCTTTTAAGTTGGATTGCGAGTGAAATGTGAGTTTGCTTATCATCAGCGCAGTGATACCGTTCAATGTTGCTGAAGTTGTTGAGACAAGTGCTTCTCTCAAGTGACGGCTAGTCAGGTAGGCTGCTGTCATCTCCCGAATTGTCCCATCTCGAAGTCTAACCCCGCGAAGTTTTCACTTCAGCCGAGTGCACCACAAACACGACAGGACTCGGCAATAGATTAGTGCAGTGAAGTGCGTATGTTGGGGGCACTGTGAGCCGAGATGTGTTAGTCGAATTGGAATCAGTCCCTGGACAAACCGAGAAGTTCTGGCATCCCGGCGATCTCGTGCACGGAGAGGTTCATTCATCGGTAGGACTGCGTCGGCATAGTTTCATATCAAACTGTAGGTTCAGCGGAGGCTGTCGTTGCAGTCTTGTTATCGTCACACAAGCCAAGTGCAGACCTTGGCATCCCTACGGCTTCCCGCTGTCCACTATCTCTCTGTCCCTCTCGCTCGTGTTCATGCGCTGAAAACTGACATTTCGAAATATTGTTGTTCAAATGTTTATGTGTCTATTTAGTTGCATGCGGAATGATATTTTGAGTAGTCCTCATATGCTGTGATGAATGCGTTGTGTATATTTTACTGTAAATAAGAATTATATTTCTGAGCATTACGTCATGCTGCAGGCTAGTCGGAGTATTTGATTAACCACCGGAGATATTGAAGGGTTCAGGCGATGTGCTGACGAAGCACTCGCGCGCTTAAAAGCCCACAGGCTGAAAACGGTGTTTTAATCTGGAGTCTCAAAGTTTGAATGATCGCATGTCCGGCCCGATTTGTCACTTGAAATGTTTATCTTTAGCCGTGATTTTGAAAATATAGCTGCATATAGCCTATTTGACATCGCTTCTCTGTCGTTTCTCCGAAGAGAAGGCTGTCAGAAATGTCCCTGTGTCCGTATGGTCCTCTGAGTAAGAAGCTGGCCCAGTTTGGAACTGCAAATTAACAAAAAATGTCTAATTTCCTTATACAGTAATGCATAGCAGTCATTTCTGCCGTTTAGACAGATTCCAAAGACTTCAAGAGAAAAGTCACAATAATAATAATAATAATAATAATAATAATAATAATAATAATAATAATAATGAATCAAAACCCAGAGTGCTAAGTCTAGATAAAAGTTCACAATAAGGAGACAACTTGTTGGAGCCTGTCGCTACTTGTCACTTCTGTTTCAGAACGAAGAGGCAATAAATCATGGAAACTGAAACTATTCATGGAAACAAACCTGGAACTATCAACGCAATTATTTTGGTTTTTTTTGTGGAAAATCGCTATTGTTGTTTCCAGTATACGTCGCACATGCAACTGGGCACAACTGTAATAAGGAAAATATTAGAACAGCGTGTACTGGAGGTTACAGATGTCTAAATTAAAAACAACAACAAAAATATTCTGATATTTAGAACCCTGTGCAGAACATACGCACCCTCAGTATAGCTAAGCCCTTTAAAATAGTTACAGATTGTAGTATGTGACATTTAAATCGTCTGTCTATGCATCGTATAACAAGTTTGGTAAAATCCATCAATAAATACCAGAATAGAGCAAAGCTACTCTGGTCGCATTAAATGTCAGTTGATCAGGTCAGTTATTCCATATCATAAAAGAGATAAACTCAGGCTTATTTGCTTTTCCAACCAACTGGTTTCAGCGAGTTCATTCTTGTATTTTACATATTAAAATTAATTCGCAAACGAAACAGCTGTAATACTTCCAGAAATGTAATAATTTATTGATGTACAAGAAACTCTCAGGCAAGTCTGAACATTTCATTGACTGTAAACGATCATTATTTATTTGTTTTTCTGATGTAATTGACTGAGAAATGTAACAATAGTGGACAACCCATTTAGACCACAACATTTGAAACTCAAAGAAACGTTACATATCCCAAATCAAAAATCAAGCATTCAGTACAGTTTTTGTATAACAATACATCACATAGTTTAGTGCTAACAGTGATGTGATATACATGCAGATGTTTTATTAAAACTATGTAAATTGTAGCCATTATGTGGTAAAAGGTATATTTATGAGGAATGTCACCAAAAACAATGTTCAAACGTTTCAATTTATACAAGAATTAAAAATGCTTTTACTTCATTCCACAAGTTGCTGATAACCTTGACCGTATGTAATGTTGTAAGTAGAGAGGTAAACTTTCAATGCACATTTAAAGTGATACATTTGAGTTTTAATTCCAGGGAGAGATTTGTATGAACCTACAAGAATGAAATTGTGTTAACAAATAATTTGGTAACCATTTAAATTGTCATAGTCTCTAAATCACACAATATTAACTATGCATTGACTAGGGCTGACATCATTTGCAAAATAATTTTCATAAATAATTAATATGAATGAATAAACAAGCAAAAAATAACCATTTAAAATAATTCTCTCTCTGTTGAGAGTTCTGCGTATTTTGTACCGTTCTACTTTTTTGGGGAATATGTTTGGAAACAAAATAGAGAGAATTTAAGATATCTCAAATGCCATATTTAGAATGCAGCTGTAGGGGAATGTGCCGTTTCTGACTGTGTGTTTTTACACAGCCATATCTTCCTGTTCACACGGGTTGTGTTCAAACAAGCTGTTCTCCCTGTCAGCCAAGCTCGTACTCATATATTGCAGTGAAGAAAAGGACCTTACTTATTTTAGCATAGAGTAGTAGTTAACCCAGTTGTACTAATTAGTATTACAGGGTCATTTACAACAGGAACATTATTTTTTTCAGGATTTATTTGAATGGTGACCTTGAGAGGGTGGTAATGGGCTTAGGAGGAGACATCCTACAGGTTTACTGGATATCTTGATTAAGACTGATTCAGTGATAAATTTACAGACGCTGTCTATGTCCTCTCTGCTCTGTTGTGGAGGTCCTTGCACATACATACATACACACACACACACACAGGTCCAGCTCCAGGCCCGAGGGCTTGGTATGATCGCACCTTGAACTTGTGCCGTGGAACGGCTCGGGGAGCCGAGTGATTTGGGTTGCGGCACAAGTTTGTGCTTGTCTCCAGCTCCTCACCATACTGTTTGAATTCTAATGTGAACCTGCAGAATTCCTCCCCGGGTCTCTCCTGAAATTGTACTCCGCTCCTTAATCCTTGACTTCTCTCACATGAGGATTCACTTATTCTGTAATGTAACCAAATTTCCTCTGCTTAACCAAAACATCAGCGTTAAATAAAAGGCGAGAGCCCTGTTGTAGCCGACCGTGGGGCCGGATAGTGTAGCAGCTGTGTGGTGGCTGTGAATGATGGAACATCACGGAGCAGCTCATGTAATATCTGTTATGACATTCATTGCTTGAGGACATTTTGAAATTATGGTGTGCAGTGTAACTTGATATTCATAAAATTAAGTGGCAATACTTAAAATGAATAATTATCACCTCACTATTTGTCCTGTATGAAACAATTGGAGAAAGGATGTAATTTTAATCATTTTATTCTGCAGTTGGAACTGAAAGAATGATATTTATATTGCCGAAGTGTTTCAAGCACAGTCTGAACGGCACGTGAATATTCAAGCTGTCTCACAGCTCCTCACATTTCATTTTCCTTTAATTTCCTTTGTTAGCGAAGAAACATCATCTCTACAATCATGGGAAATTCACTGCAACAATATCTAGAGTGAAAAGTTGAATCCATATTAAGATCAAGAGAGAATCCTAACGTCTCCTATATATCACCACCATAGCCTTATTGTGGCCATGGTAGTGATATATAGGAGCTGTTATACATTCAGAGACTCCACTGTCGGACCAGTACACATTTCAAGGCTAGGATAGCAGATCTCATTGTTGGAACAGGTATGCACCTAACGTAGCCTTTATGGTGCCATTCCGTGTTTTAAATTCTCCTTTAATGCATTTATCTGATGGGATACTCCAGCTAGTTTATGTTACGCTTGTGTTTAGTTTGTTTGCTCTATAGAAATAGTTTTTATTTTGGACAGATGGGGCTTGAGAGTATGCAACACTTTGGACAGGACAAGATGCTGGTAGTTTATGGTAAGGACTCTCTGCAAGCCGCTTCGTGTGCAGAGTAAATCAGGATGTCATTGGTACCCTTAAGATCAGTGTGCAGCTTATGTTCAAACTCAAAACAACTTACTCAACATAGTGTCACAATCTGCTTTGTTTCTCTTTTCATCATTTATGTGTGCATGTGTGTGACAGTAAGTGTGACTGTTAAGTGCCCCACTATTCTACTGAGATATAATTCCTGCTTTCGGCCTTGACATTTGTCAAATCCCTTTATAAAAGCTGAAATGTAAAGTCTGTGCAATTAGGTCAAATGCTTGGTCTGCATACTGCCTGGTGAAAAAGATTAGTCTTGAAAGACAGAGCACACAACCACCAGCTGTCAGAGTATGTACTGAGGGAGGGGTCTGACTGACCAGCTACAGGGGTTAATGCAAGGCATTAATGAAAGGCGAAACACCGGGAGACGGAACACACGCGGAAGGTAGAGGCTTGCTCCGACCTCTGACCTCTTTCCAGCGGGCGTAAGCACAGTTGAGTCAGCGGGGTTGCTCACATGACGGTACCTGTCACAGACCCTAAAAGCGTGTTTTGATTAACACAAGACTAGATTTAAATGCAGAGGAGGAAATGCAGCGGAACAGGCAAAAAAGTTTATAACATGCAAATAGAAGAGGCGGGAAACCCTGGAACTAACGCTTCAGGGATTGTACTCTGTTTTTCTGGTTCTTTTTGTTTGTCGCTCTCAGAACCTAAACAGCCTCATTGTGCATTGAGCTACATCTTTCTTTTGTATTTGTTTAATTTTTTATGTATTGTTTGTTGCATTATAAAATGTTTTTGATAAAATAACTTTTTCTTTGCAATGATACTCCATTATTGTCCTTGTACCACATCACACCCAACATGTCTCATTAGTGGATGTGGTTATGCAGACATGTACACTGGTCTGCAGTCCTCTGTGTGCCTACTTAGCCAGGAGTTTCAGTGGTGCTCGCTCTGAGGCCATTGGGTGTGTGTGTGTTTGGAGGCGGGGTTAGATCTCTGGAGGAAATAAGGTACTGTGTCTGTTTTGGGATGTCAGGGTGCAGGACCTGTGGAGGGCCTGTCCTGATGTAACTCAGCTCATGCTACATGTGGACTGTCACTGCTGTCATCATTACTGTCTGTAGAACTCACAGCGTCTCATACACAGCTTATGAAACCTGCACCAAGACCTGTATGATACTACAGTGCACTTGACTGCATGGAAGAACATCATTTTTTTGTTAACATAAACTTTGATCCATTACCTATTTTGGAATTTAATGCCTGATGCGTAATCCAGACATAAAACGGAGTAGTTTTTCATATAATTGTGGCCATCAGTTTTAATTTGTGGGTGGCAGCATGCACTGCTTGCAACCACTTGTTATTTTTTCTCTCCCTCTCCATGAAATTCAGTCTGGAGCTTATGTTTCGTGGTACTTCTCCATGTAAACCAATCTGCCAGAAGTACTGCCATCCTGGCTTGGTGCTAATTCACCAAAACCTGTGGCAACCACGTTAGACGAAACCAAAACACGGCCGACTTTTCTCTCAACATTGTTTTCTCAGCCCCTGAAGTCGGCGGGCTCGCTCCAACCTCTTTTTGAAAGGAAGGAGCGGAAAGTGGAGAGGGAGAGCGGTGGAGAACATCATTACGCGATCGGCAGTGACACAATGCGAAAACACCTCGGCCTTCCCCTGGAAGGCAGGCTCACGGCTCGGGCTCTTCTCTCCCCTCTCTCTCAGGCAGTGGCAGTGATGAACGCGGAGCAGGAAAGGCCATTTGTGTGCAGCGCCCCGGGCTGTTCTCAGGTGAGTACCAGGACACAAAGCTGTGAAAGTGTGTCAGGAACCGGATGGAAAGAGGTCCCGGTGCCCTGGTCCAAGACAAAACGGAATTACACTGAGCGCGGTGAAATGCAAGCCGTATGCAAAGGTCACTTCCTCACCGATGTTTTCCATTTACTGTACTATATGTGCAAAGATTTAATGAAGTCACTATGTGGACACAAAGCCTGTCAGTCTTTCGCTATGGGAAGGAAAATCTAATCCAAAAAAAAAAAAATCACAAAATTGGTATTATAGGATAAGTATCACACGTCAAGTTTGTCTGAAATTAATCCTTTTTACCATTGAAAATTAAATATATTTTTTGCAGTTGATGAAAGGAAATAATGCTGTTTGGAAAAAAAAATCTTGGCTGCAGATTGTGTGACACCTATTGTTTTAATTGACCTACATAGGATCAAATTAGAAGCTAAGAAGTAATTCAAGCTATTTTAATTTACTTTAATTACTTCAGCGCAGGTTAATTACAGTTAACTCTTTCCAGGATAAAGCTATTGCTTTCTTCTCTTTGGTGAATATATTTGAGATCTGTTTTTTGATCATTCTGTGGTAGACATTGTGCTTGGTATATATCAGCACATTATCCATTTTTTTGTGCTGAAGATGGTCTGGCAGATAAAATATATAATTGCATTTACTTATTTGATGTTCTTTGACAAAACCTTCAGATTTCATCTGTGTAGTGTTACAAACAGAACAATTTAGCGATTAACATAAAGCTGTGGGAATTGTTATTGTTTTTTCTGTTGTCTTTAGTTCTCAGAATCAAACCTGGAAAGGAATAAAACTGTAAGAATGTTAGATTTCATGGTTACTATTCTTGCATTTTGCACATTTTCTTTGCTGAAAAGTGACTAATGTGTTATTGTAAAGTTCTTAACACCATTCTGTACATATAAACTTTATATAGTGATAAATTGTAGAATGTTTTCCATGTCTCAAAGCAGCTAGATTACAAAATTAAATGACATGCAGGACAATCAATGTTATTGTACAACAACAACAACAACAACAATAATAATAATAATAATAATAATAATAATAATAATAATATTAATAATAATAATGTCACTTGTAATCATTTACAAGGTTTCCCAAGGTTTGTTTTCGTCAGGCAAAGCATGTTTAGGCCACCTTAATACAGTGCAGTTTAGTCCTGTTTAGAACAGACCTCATGGGCCAGAGAGACAGAAAACAGGAGCCTGTTCTCACCCTGAGCAAGCCTGGAACATCAACACTAACACGTCCTCCGTGTTCCGCAGAGATTCCCTACAGAGGATCACCTGATGATTCATCGGCACAAACATGAGATGACCCTCAAGTTCCCTTCTATAAAGAACGACAACATGCTGTCAGGTAAGAAAGAGAGCAGTCCTGGCCAGAGAAACTCTTCTGTACCCTTCAGTTCCGCCACTCCTGAGGGCGTGTATAGTATTGTGTCTGGCGCTTAACAATAAGGCTTCAGCTCTCAGTCTTTCTCTCTTTCTTTTTCCCTCTTTCACATGTGTGTGTGTGTGTGTGTGTGTGCATCAATACCCCCAGTCTCTGCTTTGCACAAAAACATTTTGGGGAACAGGGAGACATGGAAAAAAGGCTAAAATTAATAAAGGTTTCCCCCCTTTATTTGTTTTTAATTAATACTTGAGGGCATAGCCGTTTTCTTAGGGTAAGGTTTTGGAGTATTGAATGGAGAATTTTGTGCCTACAATAATATTTCTCTTCCCCCACTGCAGCATGCAACCAGATCTCTCTTATCACTGCATTCCCCTGTCGCTCAATCAGGGGTTTGGCTGGGAAGGGGCTGGCTGGGGGGGGGGGGTGTGTTGGATGGGTACAGAGCCTCACTATGATGGAGAGTCAGGGTCGGAGTGGGGGGAGGAAGGGTCACAAACAATTAATCTACGAGAGCAGAAAGCATATAAAATAAGATCATTTTTAAAATAACAGCGTAGGTGTACTTTAGCAGCTCTTTGATGGGTCTGTCTTTCCATTGCACCCTGCCTTCACCGCAGCTTGGGAAAGGTGAATTACACATGGTCTGACTTGCGAGGGCTTGTGGGATACTGTGTCCACAATTCCTCCTCTTCTCATACTCCAGCAGACACGTCTGTTGCTCTGGAAACAGACGACTAACATGTGTAAACATAATCTTGACCTTTTAGCATTCATGCTGGGATCCCACTGGAGTTTGTTGTCAATAAAGGAGTGTTTAAGGTAATTTTAACCATAATAAAAGGTGACTGGATATCTGAACAGACTGTCAGAGTGTGCTTTAGATGGTCGAGGTTAGACTCAACAGAGTTGTGATCTTATCCCATTCTGTGAGCCGTGACCCCTGGGATGGTGTCATTATATAGCCCAGACCCAGAGCCGGTGGCTGTGTGAATGAATTGGAAAGGACAGTATAGATGGTGCTTATGGGGGGTGATGCAGAAGGCAGACACTGTGGTCACCATAGACTCAGAGAAGAACTATCTACTACAACCTTGAATGTGAAAACTATGGATGCTTATTGAGGATAGCACATATGCAAATCTTCATAGAGCTAAGAAAATGTTCCAGGTGTGCACGAGACAAAACCAAAAGGTAATTTAATAACCTGAATCGTGGGGTGCCCAGTGTTTTTCCTGGTTGTTCTCTTCAGCAGCATAGAGGACGGCCTATGGGGTAGTACTGTGTGGGGCCGAGGCTGGATGCTTTATCGACAGGCTTGGTGTTTGGATGCTGTGATTCCATCCACTTCATTATTTATACTCTTTGGAGTGAAGGATCAGATTCCCAGAGTGAGCGTCCTTCTTCTTAGGTTTCTGAGTCAGTTCGCAATGTGCGATACCTCAGTACGGACAGTGATAACACTGCCGAGTTAACACTGTACCCTATATCTCCAGAGTTAAGAGGTAACACTGTACCATATATCTTCAGAGTGTAGAGTTAACACCGTATCTCGCATCTCCCCAGTCAGAGTTAGCATTGTTTCCATGCTCTGTACTTGCACGCTTCCTGCACACAGTCAGCACTTTGCACATCCCCATTTCTGAGTTTATATAGTTCTCCATTTCATTTCACAGAGAGGATGAATCTGTAATCATACATCCTACCTCTTCACTGATTTAAATGCACTATACTGCTCATTAATGGGGAACGTAGCTCATACAGCACACCTTCAGTTCACTAAGACCTTAGTGCTAATAATATAAAGAGCACTGAAGCTGTAGTTATACTTACATTGAAAAGTAATATTGTACATTGTGCCTTAACTATTAAGGTCTGACATCAGACAGAACTATGATCTGTAGGACATTTTCTGCAGTCAGAACACAACATCATTATTGATAGAACTGTTGTAGAACTGAGAGTAGAATGTTAGTGAATACAGGATGATGTAGCAGAGGGGACTCTAGCTGTAGGAACGTTGTTGCAGATGAGATGCCTCACATTGATATCATTGCTACAGTTAGAAATGTAACTGTAGAACATTCTTGCAGATAGAATGAGAATGTTGTCGCAGATAGAACTCTAACTGTAGAAGGTTGCAGCAGAGTCTGGATGTTGTTGCAGGTGAAACTCTAGATCTTTCTAGCTGTAGATTTTTCCCCCCTGAATCGCTGGAGAAGGTGTCTTTCATTATGGATGAAATTCAGATTCAGATGAAATTTGTTTTGTAATTGACAGTAATCTACCTTGTGAGTGTTATAGGATTTTTAGAGGCCTCAAATTTTATCCCAAATTTAGTCACACAGTAAACATTTATTATAATGTTTGTTTGTAACCTCTGAAGTGAAACTGATCTCCAAACCATGTGTCCAGCTTTAGCCCATCTGAAACACAATGCCCTCTAACCCCATACTCTGCTTCAGGAGATGCAGCTTAAAAAGTAACTTTAGCTAAAACATTAAGTAGACATAGTATCAGTCAGCGGACAGGGGCCAGTGCTACGTTTCACTTAAGTCTCCCTGGCTTTTCAGACCAGACGCCAACGCCCACACGGTTCCTGAAGAACTGCGAGGAGGTGGGGCTCTTCAGTGAGCTGGACTGCTCCATCGAGCAGGAGTTTTGCAAAGCTCAGGAGGAGGAGGACAGCAAACAGGTGAGGGCTCCTTACCTGCACAATCATTCTTTCCCCGCCAGTGCCAACAAAATAAAAGATGCATTTCTCAATATGGCCACATGGGTGAGACTCTTCAGCCTACTAACTGACAGAAAAGTGGCATGCAGGTTTAGAAATAGGCTTAGTACCAGTGAGATAGGGCCAAACATCATATTTTGTTATTTTCTTGTCAACATGGTTCAAATTCATCCCCACTGATAGCTCAGTCATTACAGGTTACACGTGCCACACATTCCCCACAGAACTCCAGACACGGGGACTGGCCAGGATTAGGTCCATAGGGTAGATTCAGTTAAAGGAAATTAATCTCTTTAAGAGCATATGCTAATAAATCAAAACAGGCCTAACACTATCGCAAGATTTTCTTTGAGTTAATTTATTTAAACAAGAAAGCAAGCATATTCTTTTGAATGTGGTCTATTCATCCCAGAAAAGAAAAAGCATATGCCCAGAAAAAGACCAAAATTAATTTTGATTTAATTGCGTATGCCCTTAAAGAGACTAAGTGCACTTGATTGAATCCAGCCAGATTTTTCTGGTTCTGGTTGCCAGTGTCACTGTGAGAAACTGTATTGGATGATAATGGCATCCCACAGCAACCTTAGAGCAGTAAGGCTAGTAAGGTATTCTCCTGTGCACTGCTGACTTGCAGCCTGTTCGCCTACAGAGCGATAGTCCACGGACCACTCACCAGAGGTTAGCTTACCTCATGTCTGTGCACATGACAGTGCATGCGGGGTGGGGGTGGGGGTGAGGGGGGTGGGGGGGGGTGAGGGGGTGGGGGCCATGGGCATGGGCGTGGGCATGCTCAGTTAGCCCGGTTTAACCCGCCTGCTGTCTGGATGCTTCAGTGCTAGGGTCGTCTGGGTCTGGGTCACCTGTGTTTAGCCCTCTTGCCTGGGTTGTTGAGGCTGAGGCCGGGCTGGGGATGGGGATGGGGGAGGAGCGCTCACTCAGCAGCGGGCAATCAGGGCACGACTGTGATTTCTGGGTTCAGGGAAACGCAGGAAAGAGCAGCAGCTGACAGGCTGAAGTGAACCGTTTCCATCAGGCCGGGTGGAGGAAATGCCAGCCTACACTGGCCCTGTGAATATGTGCACCAGCCCTGTGTGCCAGGTTTTTCCAATTAAGCACAAATCCATATCAATACACCATTGTCAAACTCTTATGGGCTAGAATCAATTGAATGCACTTCTATTTAAAGCTATTCTATTTTAAAATTAGAAGAAAACATTCCAAAGGTATGTTTTCTCAAATAAAATATAACATACTTGAATTATGTTGTATGATTCTGTGAAGTCTGATTTAATTACATTTCAAATGCCTTTAGATAGTCTTTGTGAGTTGCAGCTGCTCAGATTTAACATGTCCGCTGGCTACCCGTCACCTGTACCTTAGTGTGACAAAACAGGACATTTAGTTTTTTTAATGAGACACATTTAATACCAAACTGGGAATGACACTTACGGAACTAGCGCTGCATTGAAGGAGCGTCACCGTTTTATCTAATGATAAATTCTGTAGAATCAGGAAGGAACTCTCATAAAACACACACGCTCACACACACACACCACACACACGCACACGTACGCACACAAACTTTACCGTCAGAGTAGGAAGTGTCATAATCAGCAGACATTCTGCAGAACAGAACTGAATAATACAATGCAAAAAAAAAAAAAAACCCAGGATACACCTGGTGAAAAGAAAGAAAGTCAGTACAAATGATGTAATTCAGTCATTAAAGCCGTCATTAAAGCTGTGTTAAAATCTCTGTTAGCCAATAACAATATATGAATATTTTTAACAATTTAACAATAACTTTAAAAAATTAGAACTATTCTTCTTCTTCTTCTTCTTATCATTATTTTTTTATTATTATTATACTCAATATATTCGGTTCCGCAATCATTGGTAAACATGGATATATGGCATCTCTGTGTTCATTTGAAAGAAATGATATACTTTATATGAAATTTCATATTATTTTGTATGAAATGGAGTGAAGCTGGGTCACAGAAAAGACAGGGTCTGACAGGTACGGAGATCAGGGGTGTTAAATTCAGTTCCTCGAGGGTGGGTGTTGGTTTTTGCACTGAGCTCTGCTCTGTATTTCATAATCAGTCAAATTGGTTCCTCGCTTTTGTACTTCTTGGATGAGAACTAGCTACTGGATTACATTTATTTCGATGTATTATTGCGAGAACACTTCACCAAATGGGATTTGGCAAAGTGAATGTATACAGCTAATTCATTAACCGGACCATTAAGTCAGTATAATTGGTAGGAACAAAAACCAGCATCCACACCAGCCCCTGGAGATTGATTTAATACCCCTCTTTTGTAGGTGCTCTGGATATTGTTCTCTCTCAGGGGAGTTTGTAATGTATTCTTAGAGTCTCTCCAGGGAAATGCACTATGAGTGCACCGTGGCTATAGTGCACTCATATCCTGCGCTTTATAGTGAAGAGAGACTCATTTTGGACACAGACCTGCACACCTAGCTTTAAAGCATCAAAAACAAGGTGCAAGGAAGCTTGGCAGCGTAACATTTTAAACAGGCAGCGTGGAGAGGCAAGCGTCGTATCCCGTGTTATCCGTCGAGGTGACCGTAAGCAGCGCTCAGATACCCTGGCCTCATTTACAGGATGCTCCTGTATCCGGGTCAGTCCTGCAGGTGATTTCCAGTGATGTCACCAAAGTCACACAAACAAGGGAACATCAGAGTGCAGCCTTCCCCATTCAAAGAAAAATAAAATGCATGGAGATTGAAAGACTAGCAGTTTTGCCTGAAGCAGAAGCAAAGATTGTGCAATGGATGGACTGGTGCAAGCTATGCTTGTCAGAACTGTTACCGTCGCTATATATTTGGGTGATTAAACAGCTCTCTTGTGCTTGCATTGCATTAATTTAACACACTATTGTATCTAGAGTGACTTACAGTGCGTGAGCATAAATACGTCCACATGAGTTATATGAGGAATGTGTTATAGACCTGGCTAACTGAGACCACCTAGAACCACGAGACAAACTGTAAAAGCACACAACATCAAGCGACTCTGCCATTACCATAAAAATCATCTGCTTTTCTTCCTCCTCCTCCCCTTTCACATTTAGTAGATGATCTTATCCAGAACAGGAGGTTTTCAACAACACTTTCTTTTATGTACAATCCATTCACACTGGTTAAATGTTAACTGAGCAGTTCAGGCAAGGTGTCTTGCTCAAGCAAACAATGGCATTGCCTCACTTAGGAATCTCCAAAAAAAAAAAAAAAAAAAAAAAACAAAACAGAAGAAACTTGCAGCCTCTACATTACAAACCCAGCTCCCTAACCATAACGCTACGCTGCTGCCTTTCTACACAGAACATCTCTCTTCACGGGTCGGGGGGCCAGAACCAGCACCAGCCCCACTCCCGCATGACGAACCATGACAGCAGCATTGTGATCCAGCAGGCACTTCCCTCCCCTCAGTCCAGCTCCGTCATCACCCAGGCCCCGTCCACCAACCGACAGATCGGGTGAGTCCCCCTGCTGGCGTCACACAGCCCAAGAATGAGAAAAATCAGGCACGGAAAACCCCAACTTCAGAGAATCTAATCAGTATATCTCTTCTGCCAGGAAATCAGCTCGTTTATTGTAGGTGGAATATTTAGATGCTGTCCAACGCCAGCCAACGCCAAAAAAAAAAATAAAGATCCTCTGTTGATGAAGAGATAGATCTGATATTCATAGAGGAAGACATTAAAGTTTAATTACTCCACCAGCTACAGAAACACAAGCATGGTGCAAAAACAAACAACAGGTACAAAGTGTGGTCCATTGAATTACAGTTACAGAAGACTATACGTTTACATATGTTTAGCATTTACTCACTGAACGACTCTGAGGGTTGTGGTTGGAAGGATAGACCTCTTTCTGCACTGTGGGTGAGGTCTGCTGAGATATTTACCCCCCACTGCTGCTACAAAACAATCACTTCACTTACGCTCTCTCTCTGTTTGTTTAGCCACCATTCATCTCCCTGCATTTGGTGGAGTTGTGCTGTATGTGTTGCTGAAACTTCCAGTTTTTTGTCTGTGTTAGCTACGCTAACGTCTTCGTATGCTGGTTAAGACATCGTTTCTCCATCGCCCCTTGTCCAGTGTACAGGTGGGGCAAAGGCCATATTCTATTGTTTTCTGGGCAATTGTGATCCCCCTTAAGGCCGTGAGGTAATGGCAGTGTCGTGTTACATCTGGAACATCAGTGTTTTTGTGTGATCTTCGGTCTGCATTCTGTGTTTAGCCAGAACTGTCACACAGGCAAGCCTGTCAGAGAGTCCCTGGGGATGAAGGCAGGAGATCAGTTCACTAAGGAAGAGAGTTACTACTCCAACTTACTACTTTTACCAGGGTTTACTGTTTCACACCCAGAATTCCTCCTATTTACTGAGCGAACGTCCCCTAAAACTCTGCTGCTTTCCCTGTAATCTGAATCACCAGTGATATTTAAGATACATCCGTGAACATGAGTTTTGGGAGGAAGACTGAATGTATTTGTCCTCAGTTGCATGTGATGGCCTAACTGTTCAATAGAAAAGAATGCATTAAAAGTTTTTTTTTTCAGTGTTAAGTGAAGAGTGCGGGAATTCCTGAGTCCTGTGGTTGAGCAGTGACTTTCTCCGTGAGAAGTAACAATTCTACATTCAGTCGCTCTTCTGTTTAGTTGTAACTAACAGCGTTCAGTAGAAGAACCTTGTTACTGCAGAGTTGGGGGACAGTGAGAGCTCTGTGTCGGAGCTGGGGTGGGTGTGTCATGCAATGATCCCATCTCTCATTAGGGTTCTGGCGAGAATAGATCTGTTTTCTGAAGACGCCCATTTCTGGCTATTGCTCCATCTACATCGTAATTGATGCTAATACTTCTCACTGCATCAGAGGACAATCCATCTCCAAAGTGGTCACCCTCCGAACACGTACGGCATTCAAGAGAATACCGTTTTCATTCGCAGTCAAGAATACGATGAAAGCCTTGACGTTTGGAGTTTGGGTGGTGGATATTTAGAATCTTTTCCCCTGCTAAATCCATGTCATGTCTCTCCGTGATCCTCTCCAGCAAGTCTGTGTTAATCCTGTTCATTATCAAAAACACCAACAAAAGAAAAGCCGCGATTACCGTCCTTAACGCACGAAGGCAGCGCGTTTCCTGTCGAGCCAGTTTTGTGTTGATTTAAGTGAGTTTAACTGGAGCCGCATTTCTCTGTTGATGTTTGTGTGGGTGTATGAGTGTGTATTTGTATCTTATTTCTGGAAAGAGTATTATAGTGTCTCTGATATAGAGATACTGCAGCGTGTGTCCATGTGGAAGTCAATGTTGTGTGCTCTCCGGTAGAGAAGCATCATTATAAGGTGTTTGCAGTAGAGAGGTAGTGAGGTGTACTGATGCTATTGTTCTTTTTAAAGACATTGTTATGCTCAGTTTCTTTGTGGCCATGCATCGAGACAGCACGACACTCCTCTTCATCTGAAAATTTAAATTCCCTCACCGTGGCGGCATAGTTTGCCAGAAAGGGTACTTAAAATACACTCATGAACTTTTTGCACGCTTTGAAGAAGATTCTCTTGCCAAAGTACATAAATAAAGAAGAGGAGTGTGTATGACTTTTTTTCAGTGTGAGGACGAATGTTGATCAAACTCTACATGGAATAATGTCTCTCTACAACAAACACACAGCGACACGCAGCTCATTAGTTGGGTTGCTTTTCTAACTCTAATTATTTTCTAATTAGCACCTGCTTATCACTCTTTTTCATTAGAAACACTTCAGTCTTCAGTCTGCCCTAAACGTTTACTTATAATTAAATACAAATATGTAGTGTTTATTTTCAACTACTCAGCATGTGCTAAATTGTGCTTGTGAATTAAAAACACTTGAATGTATTTATTTATTTATATTATTATTACATAAACATTAAGGACAATATGAATTGAGTCCAGATGGATGTGATAGTGACTTTCTACATTACATTTAAGTACTGCCATCTTGCTGTCACTATTCTACATTGAGAGTAACAACACAAAGACAAGTGCTTAGATCAGCTTGGACTTCTTGTGGGAAGATAGTTTAGTTGCGTGTTGGACATAAATGATAGTTGTAGTAAATCTGCTGTGGGAATGGCTGAGTGCTCTGCGTTCGCTGTTGGGGGACACTGAAAGATGTTTCCTGCAGACAGTCAGATAGGCAAGCAGGCAGTGTTTTGTGTATCCGCTGTGGAGACACTGGGCTGTCGTGTGTAGCATATGTCGTGCAGACTGGCCCGTGTAGGTGCACGGAGCGGAGACCTTGTGAATATTGGATGAGGGGCCCATCGGAAAGCCTGACTGACACTTTGACTGACACCCTGGCAGCCTCTTTGTCCCGGACAGGGATGGAATTTCACCCCTGAGAACTGCAGCAATCACAGCTTCTCTGAGGCAGTCCACTGTGCTCTCTTCATCTGCATCTGCATCTCACTGTGTCAGGCCTGACTGCGTTAAACACTGTGCAAATCACACACTGCTCATCTCACTGTGTCAGATGCAACTGTGTTGCACACTGTACACATCACTGAATCACACTGTTCATCTCACTGTGTCAGGCCTGACTGCGTTAAACACTGTGCACATCTTCGAATCACACACTGCTCATCTCACTGTGTCAGGCCTGACCGCGTTAAACACTGTGCACATCTCCGAATCACACACTGCTCATCTCACTGTGTCAAACCCTACTGGGTTAAGTGCTGTATGCATCCAGGAAGCATACACTGTTCATCTCATTTCATTTATTTAGCCAACACTTTTGTCCAAAGCAAATAACAATTGACTGTACTAACTAGGGGCCAATCCCACACGGGACCAGTGTGGGTTTAAGGGCCTTGCTCAAGGGCCCTACAGCTGCACTGGTCTTTTTGTGGCTAGACCAGCATTTCAACTACCAAGATCCTGGATTCAGGTCAAGCACTCAAAATACGTTTCCTGTAGTTTGCATAGCACTTGGCATTATAGAATAAACACAGCTGTTGTCTGAAGTCTGTAATCAGCATTGTTTTTATAGGTAAGCATTTGAATATTGCAGGGTGTCTTACTTGCATTTTAAAATTGGCTCCAGTTGTGATGTCACAGCAGGGATTTATTTGCATATCCTTCCCCTGAGAAGCGACAATGGTCATCTTGCATAGATGTTTGCATGACTTAAGGCCGTTCCGTTCTGCATAGAAGTTTATGGGTTGATTAGTCACTAGTGTTGTCAGCCACTTTGGGCCATTTTTCACTAACGTGAATGCATGAAAGTCTCAAGACCACTCAAATGCAGAGTTCATTTCAAGGGGAGTAATTGCTGCAAGGAAATAAATAAGCACAATAGCTATTGATGCTTGTCATTAAAAAAACCTTAAACGTTCGTTTTGTAGGGGCCCAGGAGGGACACTGAAATAACCGTATGGAGATTTACACACCTCGCCATATTTTATGCTTTTAAACTCTTCTGTACTGCTTAATGCTGCCAGCACCTCACTGTGGCTGCAGCGTAATAGTGGTGAGGAGGCAGGTGTCTTTGTGATGAATGTTTATGAAAGTGAGGAACAGCAAAGACAGATCAGTTTCTGATTCATTCAGGATGGGGCAACAATGCTAAATTCATGTGGTTTCATTTTTCTGCTAAAGACTTCCAGCAGTGACTTATTCTCTGTCTTGAGCTTCGTGCTGCTGCTCTCTCTCTTTCTCTCCCTCTCTCTATTTTTCTCTCCTCCCCTCCCTTCTCTCTCTCACTCTCTCTCTCTGTCTCATTATAAAGAGTAATCATTGACTGATTATACAGTTACTTGAGGTAACATTTCTGTACAAAACTACGGGATTGCATTGCATATTGTTTTGTACTCCACTGCTTGTTAAAACATGGGCAGACTGGGGGTTGGTGAGGGATCGGTGAGTGGAAGCAGGGAGCAGTGCGTTCGAGGCTTGTGTTGTACACAGCGCTGCTAATGTTTCCCCCTCAGAACACTGGTGACAACATTCTCTCCAGTCACTTCAGGAAGATGTTTCCTGAACAACACTGAGCCGAAACCCCACGGGAATATGGAGGATGAGGGCATAGCAGGGTCTAGCTGCACCACCAGCGCGGAGCTAAGACTCGCTGTTTGGAGTGTGTTTGCACACGTCTCCCATGGCATGTGTTAAAACAGATATAATAAGGATAACAATAACATCCTCCCTGTCGGACCGTAGGGGCTGAGGGTTTAGCATTTGTAAGAGGGTAAGGGGACTGGGGTGGGGGGTGGGGGGTGGATTTTTGGGGGTCCCGCTGACGTGAATCCATGCATCTCTTGGGAGGGTGGGGTGAGCCAGCGGAGGGTGAACTTGACGTGACCTGAGGGCTCAAACCATTAGGGTGAGATCAGGGAGGGTCTGACAGCGCAGGGTGAAAATGTGTGAGAGTGGTGAACCGGACCAGACCAGACCAGACCAGACCAGTAGCCACGAGTTTCGCACCACGGTGGGGGCGTGAGGGGAGTGGTCACTCGAAGAGAGAGAGGGGTAGAGGGGCGCTCAGGATGAGTGAGAGTCACGTGAACGGTGCAGATTGTGGTGGAAATGTTCGCCTAAGCTGGAAAATGGCGGGAGGAAAGTCCCCCACGCAGAAACACCACTTCCACAGGAAGCCATAGAGGGCGATTGCAGCCCAGATCACGGTCCTCTTCACTGGAACTTCCTTCCCCCAGGCCATGGCCGCAGTGTCCATGTCCTCCCCCACAGACACGGCCCAGCATGCACTGCTCCGGCTGGCGCAATAGAAACTGTGTTTTTAAAATGGAAGGCTGATTTTGTGGGTTCAAGAGGCACAGGAAATACACAGGGCTAGATGAAGGCACAGTGAGGCATGGACCCACTCAAATTAAAAGTCATATTTAGTTTAGTTCAATCAAAACAGACTTTTTATTATGACATTGATTAAGTTTTATTTTACTGGAGAAAAACAAACATGTCATTTGGAATGCTTGCTTTCCCATTTAAAATAGAACAGCATATAGAAATGCATACCTAAGCATAAGAGTCAAATCAAATAAAATGTCTTAAGAATGGTCATTAATGAGCTCATCCATACTTGAGCTTGCCTGAAATAGATCTAAAGACTTAACTACACATATATCTGTAACTAAATGCATTAATATTGCAATGCCAGATGCACAGTATATTGAACAAATACAGTGGTTACTCATTGTATTTGGAAGTGTACATCTTACACACTATAACAGACTGTTGCATCTAGTTCGCTCATTAGAGTTACCTCCAATATCCCAGCATGCACCTCTCCCATCCCAGAGCTCCATGCCAGTGTTCTGAGCCCTAATATAGACCTAGTGTCGAACTCGTACTGCTATAATAATAAATAAATGGGTGTGTTCTGCTGTGTATGTATATGATAACATGTATGAGTGTTTGAGTGGAAGCCTGAGTAAGCAAATGTGCGTCCGTTACAAGCAGCATGATCATATGCAGTGTGTGTGTGTGTGTATGTGTGTGGGGGTGGGGGTCTGGTGTGAGTGCAGTGGGACCTGGGTGTGCTGGGACTTTTGGCCGTTGCAGTGTGCACGCATGCTTGCGAGTGGTGAAATGTATGTCTTGTAATGTGATTGTACATTGAGCCACACAGCGCAGATGACAGTTTGATGGTTGTCAGTGTCCCCCCTCTGTGTCTGAGAGCCCTGGCCGGGTTACACTGTGAGGTTAGGCTGTGAGCTCTGTGTAAGCTCTGTTCTCATGTCATGCAGCTGATCCTACACACATTCCCACACAGATGAGGGACTCCACTGACTCCTGGACAGCGTGTAAAGTTCCTCTGACAAACTTATCATATAGGCTTGGATGTCAACAGCACAGCAGGGTAGAGCAGTCTCTATCTCTCTTTACCTCTCTCCCTCTCTCTTTCCTCCCTTTATTGTATTCAGCTCTCTCCATCTCTGCCTTGCCCAGTCTGTCTCATACTCCACTCATCACTCTTGATGAATGCTGTCATGTACAGTCTGGACAGAGCAATTTAAGAAGAGTGATTTTGGTCAATACTGACTCTGCATCCTGGCCATTTGCTCAGCTGTGTAGTGGGAAAGGAGGTGGTGTTTAGGATTTAGGACGGCCCTGCTTTCACTGAGAGACGGTGAATTGACTTCATGAGCCCTGTCACATGACTACTAAGGGAATGTGTCTACTTTTTAGTGTCCGTGCGGGTTTATAAACGAGTTCTTCACCTCAAGACCACCAGCCTGACCACGCATCACAAAATCAATGGGCAATACACACCTCCGCCGATACCCCTTCAGTGAAACCTCCATCTGTTTTCCGCTCAATTTCCATTCTCCAGAAACTGAAGAATTGAAGGTCCAATGAATCAGGCTAACAAGTCATTTTCATTGCTCCACGATGTTTACTAAAGGGCTTAGAGGCTTGGAACCAATTAAGATTGGCTTTCCCTAAATCCATTTGTTTAAGGGTTGAGTGGAGGCCTGTAGCTGTGAAATTTGAGGACCGCGGTTCCCGTTCGCTGTCAGAGTCCCTGACCGATCGCCCATGGGAGGCTTTCTGACAGAAACCAGCATTAGAAGGGCTTGCATTTAAGAAAGGAAAGGGAAAGGGGGAAAAAAAAAGCTCTCTGGACAAACGAACGCCATGGCTATCATTATCATACAAAGCAAAGCTGTGTCCAAGTGATTAGAATGCTTTTTCTGCCTTTGAATTCTAAACATCTGTTCCTGAGTTATGTCAGAGTTAAACGTGTTAGACACAGCTAGTCAACCGAGTGAGATACAGCATGGTGGGGTAGACCTCAACCTTTTGACTCAAAAAAAAAAAAAAAAAAAACACAGAGGAGGTAGAGAAGGCAGGACTTCAGAATACAATATCCAGGACCCTGCCTCTACTGTGAAGAACATGACCGGATAGCAGTGCTGTAGATGAGGATATGCAGAGGTATGTGGCCTGTATCTACTTCTAACCTCTGGGGATCGACAGTTTACACACTCATTAGCTGTATTAGCATTAAAACATATGGGCTTTGGAGTTACTGTATGCCCACTTCATCATCTTCCGTTCTGCCCTCCTCAGTTACAGCTACAGCGCTGTCGGAAGGGTGATCATCTTCTTCAGAAAGTTTTGATTAAAATGAATCAAGCTGCATTGCAATGTTGCAAGGTATTTATTGATGAGATGAAAATTAGGCTGAAAAGGTCATTAGTGCACTTTAAACTGCTTCTTTTTAAAAACATAGCAGCAATGTTTTGTCATGGATTTTCCTGTTCTGATGGATTGATATGAATCAAATATTAGCAGCATGTAACTCCATCCATTACAGGGCTCATGAATCCTATCTTTTGTCTTAGTTGCCGAGACAGATTGGAATGAAGGAGAAACTCCTAAGAAACAGCTTGAACAATTGTTGCAAAGCAATTGCCAAATTTCCCATGGAATTATGAATCCTTAAATAATAATTAATAATACAAATTTAATGAATAATATATAATATATTACAAATTGTAATATAATAAAATGTACATCTATATATGCAATCCATCATTAATAAAAATAAAAAAATATATTTTATAATATATGAATAAATCATTTTTTTAGAAATACATTTCATATAAAGGATTGCATAAAAAAATCTGAGCTGGATAGTGATGTGACTGTCATCAAGACACTAACACAGGCCAATAAAATAATGTACTGCATCCAAGATGACTCGCATGAGAAAATATAACCCAGAAAGATGTTCTGTTTCATATGCCAGGTAGTTATGAATAAGCATGTAAAGGGATATGAAACTCTATACAATGGCTGCCATTAATTTTCAAATACTTCTTGACCTGAATGTGTTAAGTTCTCTTAGAGTTTTAATGTCTTAAAAAAAAGTTGATGCAAGGCCATAGAGACTATGAAGGTGGTATTTTGTATTAAATGCCAATAACTTATCACATGAAACAATAATAGCTTGAATTTGTTAATGTCATTCTCAATAATTTCATTGCATACCATTTTTTTTAACTGTTTGGGTTTCTGTAAGTGAAGATAAGTACCTTTTAGATCAATAAACATGATCAAAAATATGGAGTCACTTAACAGCATAAAATTAGTACTGCCTAATATTACATTATGAATAGGTTTGTAAGATGTTTAGAGTAGTTTTAAAAAAACCCCAGCGCTGTACAGCAGATGTTAAAAATGCACAGTTTCTTTTGTATTTGCATCACCTAGACTGAGCGCATTCAGAGTATTCACACTGGACTCACCACTCATGAATCAGAAACACCCACAAAGAAGGCGGGAGAGAGAGAGAGCCATCAGGCTGGAGAACAGCCTAACCACATCTTTCTAGCCTCTGCATGCGTGTGTCTTAAATATAGACAGTCCTGCCTACAATGTAAAGCTTTCAGCTGCAAACGCCATGATTTTCCAATTGTTGATTGAATTAACTGTATGGCGCAGGCAGGTATGTCACTGTTGAGCAATGTAGACTGTCCCAATTCAGAAAGGTCAGGCAAGATGCTGACGGAGATAGTGTTCAAAAATGAGCCACTGCTGTTATTTATATTCTGTGTAATGAGAAAAATATACAAGAAAAAAAGGATGCATGACAATACTGGAGTCTAGCTTGTCCATGGCAAGGGTTTATGTGTACTAGGAAAAGTTCTTCTTAAAATGCAAAATATGTTCACATACAGCATGCAATACTGTATTTCAATACAGGTTACTCTTTTTAATTTGATAACACAAAGTTCATTCATTAAGGGAAAAAAACTCATTCATAAAAATATGTTGAATGTAATTTCATTGAATATTAATTAAGCTGAAACTCTTGTTTCCCCAAATGCTTCTAATTAAATACATATGGAATCTAAACAAATATTTACAAAAATTCTTCAAAACTTTGTTTGCATCTCAACCTTAATTTAATGCACATTTTGTAATGCATCACATGAAAAACATGAATAAATTATCCTTGAGAATGCATCATACCGTAAAACCACACTTTATGTATTGTTCCCCAATGGGCAATTCCGAAAACACGAAACAATGGAGCACAATGGAGGCAGGCAGACCAGATTTTCTTTGGTGATGCAGTCAATGCTCACTGATCCTGCCTCAGACTACACCGCATCACAGTGCATCAAAGTGTCTTCACCGATAGTGACCCTGTCAATGCAAATATTTATGCAGCATAGTTTTACCCCACTCACTTTGTCTTTGTGGAAGTATTAATATCTGCATTCCTAAACCAGAGCTTCTGAAGGTGCATTCTGCAACCAAAACTTCATTTTGATCAGTGTAGCTCAGGGTGTCTTCTGCTATCTTCATATATCTCCCTGCTATATTTAAATAAAGACAAAAGCTCCCCACCCATACACACAAACACACAGACATAAAAACACGCACAAGCACGCACATGCATGCGCGTGCACACACACACGACAAGTGTGTCTGTTTCCTTTGCCACTCTTTCTTGTTGCTCTTGATGTTATTTTTAATGCACCTAGAGAAAATATACGGCAGCCACACTGGTTTCTGCCAGCTCAATGGCTAACATCCTGCGCTAACCAACATATTTATGTATTATCTATTTCACATATTAACACAGATAATTTTAAAACAACAATCTAATGCAATGTCTGCAACATTCATAGCGTGTTCTAATTTCCAAGGCTTGTCCTCAGATGGGCTTTTAACTGCTGAATGGAGTTCCAGAGCACCCAAAACATTTTCCTGTAAGAGACCGTGTAATATAAGATGCCTTGTGCAGCTACAAGCTAAACAAAAGAATTATACACATAATAATTCTGAGCTGAGATGATTAATTAATATCACATTCTCTAAATTCAAGGTTATGAAGATTGACACCTCCTCAGTCAAGCTCTGGAAAGTTCCAGTGTTAACATGACATTGAAGCTGAAGAATTATTCTCACAAATGACAGAGGGCTTAAATCTGGCAGTCCAGACTAATGGTACAATGATAAAAAGACCACATTTTATGAAATAATTGTTGTTTCATATATCTGAATCCAGATTTATGTGATACCTCTGTCAGGGCAAAGTTCATTTTAAGCAGTTTGGAATGTAAGCATTTAAGCCATGTAACGGGCTTCCACTTTGTTGAAGGTGACACTACATAGCTTTTAAAGTAAATATGGCAGTAATTAAGTAATTAGTCAAAGTAATACTCTCTGTTTTGACCCTTGTGCCAGCAGTTTTGACCATTAAAACCCAGAGCTTAAAATACATAAAAATTAAACAAAACTGCTCTACAATCGCAGTAATCAGGGGAAGGGAAGGTTAGGTATATCGACTGCAAATTTTCCACACTGTATGTTGAACACATTGAAAACACACAATGCAATTTACTTTCCTTACTGTCTTTTCTGCCACAGGCTGAAACGTAAGAGTTGTAGAACACTGCAGAAAATGATGCACAGAGTTAAAGGATAATAACGAAAGGCTCAGAGGGGCCAGCAGTGTGTATGGATGAGGAAGAGATGAGGAGGTGCAGGGGGGAGGGGGAGGGAAAGGGGGAAGGGGGGAGCGGTTCACATGTTTCATATTTCACACATGCAGTAAAAGGATGCATGCCGGAGCGGGTGCTGTAAACGGGCCTGGATGCGCTGTGCCGAGCCGGGCCGGGCAGGAGAGAGGTGGGGAGAATGCGTTGCTTCATACAGTGGAGTGATGCAACCATGATTCTGAATGCTGGGGTGGGCTTTGATCTATCTCTACATCTCCCTGCAACCCCCAAAAAAAAAAAAAAAAAAAAAAAAAAAAAATGTACAGTTTATGAGACCTCATTTCACCCTCTTCAGTGACTTTTGGAGACGTGAAAAAACGTTTTGAGTGAACCGGCTTTTAATCCGCTGAGCATTGGCGGTTGCGTATCAAGTTCTTCTCTGCACCTGCATGCAGTTTGATTATTAGTATGACATATTGGTTATTCTCAAAATAATACATGTAAGCGTTACTTTCATATGACAATTAGGTTAATAAATAGTAACACAGCAAACATATAAATGTTACTTAATGATCGAGAGCTTACTCTTAACCACAATAGATCATGACTCTCTTGTGCGTAAGTTTTTGTGTTCTCAGGGAAAAAAAAATCATTACTACGTAAAGCTACTTGGTCAAACAGTAGTGTTAATGAAAGTCAGGAGAAACGGAATTCTGTATCAGAGCTCATTCAAATCATTCACCACTGACAAGTTTGCAAATAGTTTTGCAAGTAGGATTTGCTACCTGCCTATCTATCTGTCTAACTAACCGCCTATTCACATAAAGCGTTACTGTCGACATTATATTAACATTGACAAACGCAAAAGAAAGTAAAGCTCGGTATCAGACCTAAAACAGCCGGCTAGCCCACGTTACTCATTAAGGCTGTGGCACAGAAGCAAATACATAATGATTAACTTCAGAAACATTAACTCATTCTCATATTTTCACCAGTCCTGCTTCCATCTACTTCCAGTTCGCTGCGTGTCACCCTGTCATACAAAAGCCGAAACTATCTATTCTGCCCTTCAGTGGACTTTGCGACTACGCCAATTACTGAGAAGTATTATAGTTAAACCATTTCTCCCGTGATGGTAACGCACAATATAATTTTATAGAACATTTTGAAAGAAAAAGTATACATTTTATGACTTATAATAAATGCTGGAGACAACATTGGCCTTGCTTCGAACAAGTCTCTGAAGTCCCCGGTGAAGATAGCACTTGTGGTCGCATGGACTGCAGCGCACGGAGATGCACTAGTCTTCATGTGCAGAGAGGGTATTTTTTTCGTTGCACATTCAGTGTTAAATATACAGCGGTTTTCACACTTCTGAAGAGCAGCAAGTTCCCAAAGTACTCCTCCACTAATGCAGGAAGTTGAACCCTGAAATAGAACAGCACTGTGCACTGACACATTGAGTTTGGGGTGTGTATATCTGCGTGTGTGCGTGCGTGTGTCTGTCTGTTTTATGAGTAACGCAATGTCCACTGTGCTGCCTTTGTTTGAAAAATTTCAGTGTATGTTTACTGACAATTGTGAAATTATTTTTCATGCTTCTAAATGATATATGCTTCACAGGTCTGGAAAAAGTATGTTTGTCATTGATCTAAGCGTACACTCAGATTTTGCAGTCAAAATGTTAACGTTTAATCAGACCGCATAACTTGTTTATTGTAAACATGCTGCAACAAAACATTTTATTGCTTGTTTCCAATATGTTTTGAGTTAAGCTGCTTATAGAATACTAGTTCCGTAACTCTGAAACAATTCTCATGCGAATGAAAGCTGCCAGTGCAGAAATTGCTTTTGCATGAGTGTTGTTCATCATGCTGGATGAAGCAACTTGAGACCACTCATTTATTGTTGATCTGTAATAGCACAAATCATTTAAAGCTCAACTCTAAAGGTGTACACTTTAACAATTACAGGAAAGAAACACAGAAGTCTGTTTACATTTCCAAGGAAATAATCCACATACTGACAGTATATTTCCTGTTGAGTGGGGCCAAGACCCTCTGCTCAAGACAAGCTTCTTACCGTGGTCATGTACATTACAGTGTTTCACACCACTATAAATAAGAAAAGGAGAGACCTGTTGTTCCGTGCTTCGTTGATACAGATGACAATAGATATGTCTTCGGGAGTTAAGTCAGAGCAGGAACTTCCTCCTGTATAGGAAGTATTATGGTAGTGTTATCCTCATATATACGCAGTGATTGATTGGATCTCCATTGCACTTTTTGTTCAGATACTTGTACTAGTTTCAACTGATTGGGTCCCAGCCTCTGATTAATAAAAATGCCACTTTGAACAGTTTTGTGTTTGAGATCATAGGCTAGCTAGATTTACTAGAATAGAATGATTTTGTGTGGGTAATTGAAAAGGTATCATAACATTTGTGTTCACACACTGTGGAGCTGCAGCTCAAAAATTTGGCGGTGGCTCCACTGGGCTGTAATGTGACCCAGGAGTATGGCGCTTTTCCTTAGATATGGAGCAGAGCAAAGATGACTTTGGCCGCGTTTCCCCAATCTCATTTTATTTATTTATTTGTTTATTTATTTTATGGCAGTCCCATTTCTAAGGTAAATGATCAGTCCTGCCTCCACAAAATAGACAGTCACATCAGAATTTGTGCAGTTCTGAGTAGCATGCCTGCATGTTAGGGCAATTATGCGCAAACAGCCCTGAGTGTCTCTGGGGCTGAACGGGGAAATCTATTCATCGCCGTGAAAACCAACACGTTTCTTACATGCTGTTTCACACCCAAGTGATACCGCAGAAAGTGTTAGACTTGAAATCAGATGACGAATGTGGCCTGGGCTCCACAAGAGGCTCAGAGTGTGTGCGTGGGGGGCGGAGGGTGGTGTGGGGGTGGGTGTGGGATCTCCCCTTTGATCGCACCTGCCAGGTCTGCGTCCTATTTCCTCCCGTGAAATCGTGAACGGTGAGGGACCTGGATGTTTTGGACAGGGTAAACGCGATGACCCGGCCTGCCTGGCCCCCTAGCCGGGCGGAGAACGAAACGAACACGGGACGTACATCTGACCTGAATTAGGATGAGCTCATTGTGTACTGCAGAGGGTTTAATAGTGCGTTTGGAGAGGAACGCCCAGGCTCTGTTCCCCCTCATTCCAGCAACGCTGTGTCATCCCTGCCTGGGGCCACCGCACACGCAGGCCCCTATAGAGCAGAGCGCTGAGAGAGAGGGAGCGGGAGAGGGAGAGAAGGAAGGAAAAGGGAGCGAGAGAAGGAGAGAGGGACAGAGAGAGTGGGGGGGGTATGTCACCACATGCAGTCTTGAGATGGGGACCTGCCCTCAGAAAGAAAATATCTCTACAACAGAGGAGAGATAGAGAAGGAAGAGAGAGAGAGAAAGAAAGAGAGAGAGAGGGAGGTAAGGAAGGGAGAAGGGAGGGATCTTCTGTCAGAGTAGGTAGAGAAGGAGGTGGGCTCACCAATAGAATGGAAGAGAGTGGAAGAGGTGGAACAGGATCCAGGGAGAGCTGAGGACAGGGAGAGAGTGTTTGAAGCTGAGCGGCAGAGGGGAGGAGAGGGATGGAATGACCCGCAGTGGAGGAGAGGAGGAAAAGAGCAGAGGGATGTGAAAGAGAGGAAGCGGAGGATCCGATGGCTCAAAGGACAATGACACCTTGGTAACGTGACATTATGAAGGCTGTTACACCCTGCACTCGTAGGTGACATGACGGGGTACACAGGAAAAGGCCCTGCTGGATGATAACAGTTCAGGGCTCCATGCAGTCAAGTGCATTTAGGCTCTTTAAGGGAGTATTACGTTCTGTCTTAAACTGAAATGAACACCAAAGGACATGTTTGCTTGTCTTCAATAAAATGGAAAATACTCAAAGGAAATGAAGTTGTAATACAAAATCTGTTTTGATTGAATTACATATTACCATAAAGAGATGAAATGCATTCAGTTGTGTGCTGACCTTTGACTCTCTGTTTCCTTGAGTGTTTTCTGTTTTACTGGAGGTAAACAAGCATGTCTTTTGGAATGTGTTCTTTTCATTCTCATTCTAAGACAGAAGAGCACACACCCTTAAAAAGACTGAAATCCATTTTGATTGGACTGCATATTCCCATAGAAAGACAAAGATCATTTGATTGGCTCCCCATCTAAGTGTGTTTTATTGAATCTAGCCCTTAATAGAAGACACTCAGAACTCCCTCCAGATAGATGAGCTATTTAACAACACCCTCCTGCTCCAAGCCTGTAACAGAGTGCTCCTAAAGGAGCGCTGCAGCAAAAAGCACCTCCCAAGTTCACTCAAATTTCACTCAGAGCTGAAATGTGGGAGCTGGACAAGTCACACCTTTTCTTTTTCACAGTTACTTTTTTAACAGGGTAGCTATGTACAATATGTTAATTTGTACAGCAAATGGCAGTAGTGTGGTGTAATGGTGAGGGAGCTGGCCTTACTCTAATACGGAGGTTACAGGTTCCATTCCTAGCTTAAACCACTGACATCGTACCCTTGAGAAAGGTACTTCGCATTTATTGCTAAAAATGCTTAAATGGTCAGTGTGTAAAGTTGTGCAAGTTGCTCTGGATAAAACCATCTTCTAAATGAAAATATGCAAGAATATATCTCGCAGCAAGTGGAAGATTGTTTTACGAGGAAGTCGGCAAACGGATTTTATTTTGTGTGTTAATTTCTGGATGATTGCACAATACCATTTAACAAACTACAGGATGTGGCGGAGAGTTAATAAAAAACACCAGGATGAGTCAAATGGGCCCCTGATGGAGTCATCACCTGCATTGCTCCGCTAAACTAAGATTAGAGGGACTGACTGGGGCAGTTCCCAGGTAGAGCACTTCTGCTGTACCCTTGAGCAAGGTATTTCATCTGAATTGCATCAGTAAAGTATCTGGCTGTTTCAGTGGATAGTGTATAAAAAGTCATGTAAGTCACTCTGGATAAGAGCATCTACTAAATGTAGGGAGGAGGCGGGGTTTACCTGTGCCTCTATCTGCTGATTGGCTAAGAGACTAACTGGGCTCCCACAGCGACATGTGCAGTGTGTGTTCTGGAGAAAACTCCAGTCCATTCTAATTAAATAAAAACACAGGTTCTGGAGTCCAGGCTGCCCAGATCGTGCCTCACAGTCAGTGTGATGGGATTCACAGTGAACTATGACTAAGGGTTGGACAGACTCCGTCTTTCCAGCCTTGATTGTTCAAATGGACAGCTGAGCATCTGGCTGAATTAGAAGACAATGACAGCTAGCCCATTTTTATCCATGCCTTAATGTAAACAGGAAGTTCATATGATATGAACAGGAAATAGTTCTCGTAGAGTGTGAGATAATATGACAGTGAGTGAAGTCACAAACCTATAGTGTAGTTACTCTGACCTCCTTACATCCCTCATAATCCATTCACCCCAATAAACCAAATACCCACAAATACCCCTGACACCCCAATAAAAAGATGGCCCAAAATCTATAAACATCGCAAGATTCAGATAGTATGCTGAAATACTTAGAAACATCCCCAAGTTAAAAGACAACTCAAAATCCATATGTACCCCAAACGCACAAAATTCCCACACATCCCTAGACACTGTGATAGAAACATCCACAAACACTGTAAAGATTCAAACACCCTGAAACACTTGGATACACCACCCCACATTTAAAAGACAACTCAAGATCCCAAGGATCTCCTTACATTCAGAGATGCTCTATTGTCCACTGATACCCCTAACAGCCCCAGAGATCCCCTGAGCCCGAGCGCAGGTCCTTCCCTCGCCAGTAAAAGTCAGGTTCTGTCACGAGCCATTAGCTCAGATTTATTTGATCAGATTCTTATTATTTCCTCCGTCCAAAGCCCGTGGCCCTCTCCTCCCTGCTGGTGATTAAAGACGGTAAATCATGGCAGGTCCTGCGCAGTGTTTACCCAGAGCGGCAGGCAGCTGCAAGCTGTTTCAGCCTGCTGTTTCTCCCTCTGTTTACCTCCGTTCCCATGGCGACCCACACCACCGCGTCTCGCAGTGTCTGGAACTCGGCCCCGGGCTGTTTTGGTTACATTTGAAAGTTTTTTAGCTGCTGTGTCTACCAGAGTTAGCGGTGACTTCACCAGCCTGGAGCGAGGCTTGCGTTGTTGGGATGGGGGTTGTGGGGGAGCAGTTGGGGGGGTTGAGGAGGGGGGAAGGGGGTTGTTGGGATGGGGGGGGTGGAGGGAGGGAGGGAAAGAAGCCAAGAGCATTACATCATCTCTGGATGGCAGTCAGAGGGGAAGGATATGAGTCAGTGGACTGACTGTGCCTGGCTCTTTCTCCTCCCTCCCCTTTGGGCCGCTGCCAGGCTGCTTGTGTTGGAGCCTCAGAGCCGGCCCGAGCGCGGGACGTGGGACGGGGGACCGGGAGCGAGGGTGCAAGCGCGGGGATGCGAGGGTGCCTGCGCAGGAGAGCTCCGGTGCACAGCTGGACGGAGGACTCTGGGGAGGAGGCAGTGGGGGTTTGGGTGTTTTGGTCTGGGATGCAGAACTTATTCCCAGACGGGCCAGTTGGAGAGCTGCCGGAGAGGGAAGTGTTTTTATTACTTTTTTTTTGTACTTTGCTGCTCTGGGTGTCAGATCAGAGAGGGAAAGAGAGGGGGAGGGAGAACCAGGGGAAAGAGAACGAAAGAATGAGAGAGGAAGGCAGAGAGAGAGGGATAGAGATAGAGAGAGAGAGAGAACGAAAGAGAGATAGAGGGAAAGGGAGCGAGAGAGAGGGAGGGAGAGGCGGGGACCGATGTGGGTGCGGTGATGTCATACTGGATCTGCGCTGCGCTCGGTAATGTGAGAGTGCAGGGTCAGGGCTGCTGCGCGTCTACCCTCTCCCCAGAGACCTGAGGAGTGCTTATTATCAACCCAGTCACTGGACTTACAGCGCCTAATTACTGCCAGACAGAGCACTGTCCATGAATGCACACACACATATACACATATACACATACATACACACATACACATATACACATACATACATACACACACACACAGATATATACACACACAGATACAGACATACATATACATACATACATACATATATATACACACACATACACAGATATATATATATATATATATATACACACACAGATACAAAATGCACATGTGCTAATACATGCACACACATGCATACATACACATAAATACATACACAAACACACACATACACACACACAGAAACACACACTCATAAATGCACACAGAACTGCACATGTACACAAACAGACACATTCAAACAAATAAGCATGTGTCTGCACTTGTACACATGCATACAAGTATATATATAATATGCACAATATTATACACAGGAATGCTCATACATGCACACACACAAGCACATGCATATGTGCATACACAAACACACAGAAACACACAAACCTGTGCACAAACAGACAACCATGTGAAATGGTGTCTGAGAGCATACACAACAATTTTTTTAGGGTAATATTTAAAGTGCATAAATTCCAGGCAGCATTTTAACTCCAGATTTTGTGAGAGAGAGAGAGAGAGAGAGAAAGAGAGAGAGAGAGAGAGAGAGAGAGAGAAGGGAACAGGACAGAGAGTCAGAGCAAAGTTTCTCCCCATGGCCCACCGCCTCTGGCCGGCTCCAGTTGTTGATTTTTCCGTTGGCGGCGCAGGTGAGGTGTGTTGACAGACAGACGGGACAGACGGAACCTGCTCAGCTTCAAAGGGCCTCTTTCTTCTCCCCTCAGCCAGGCCAGTCCTTCCATTAAGTCACTTTCCTGTCCCACGAGCATTCATATACGCCGCTCTGCTGGGCTCACGACAACAAATCCCTCTACACCGCCGCCGGTGTGTGTGCCGGCCTGGCTCCCTGCCCTCTGAAGGTGATCAGGTTGTAGCATGTTTTCCTGCCTCTTGGGGCTCCAGGGCCGGCCCTACAGCACACTCTACCCCACCTGGTCAATGTAACGCCATGAAAACAGAGCGAGTGTCAAAGAGAGTTTCACAGCGCTCCCTGAATCACTTCAATACCTGTTATAGACTGAGAGATAATGTAACAGCAAGAGAAGTCCACAGCCTACAGCATAGATAATCTAACCCTTCTAAAAGCCTTCAAATTCATGTACCCATACACCAGATATCCACAAATTCACAGACAACCTTATAAAAAGACACCTCAGTGTCTACAAACGTTGCATTATGGAAAATGGTAATAGGCATAGTTAGACATGAAATATAATATTGAAACAATTTAAAACAGAGGGAAACATTAATGAAGTATATGTGCTGGTATGAAAACAAAGAGACGCTCCGCTGTTACACTTAAACTAAAAGCTACTTTAAAAGCAAATGAAATATCAATGTACACTGAAATGGAAAAATGATACTATTATAGAACAATATGACCCTTTTAGCAAATGCTAAATAGATAGTGCCATACAGTAACATTCTGGAATATAAATCTGTGGACACCATATAAGCAGAATATTTTTTAAAATTATTTGGCACTTTGAAAACGTTTTTTTTTGCATCTAAGCTTCAAAACAAAATATTTCCACAAAATAATGCAAGAAAGGAAAGACTTTTTCCATGACACATACAGTCCATTACCCTCCAAGAAAACCTTGTATGCATTTGGAATGGCCATGGTCCTCCTGTCACATTACCTTCACATTCACACACGTGCGCTCGGCTTCTCTTCGGCCGTGCTCACTCACTGAGTGCCGCTCATTTGAACAGCTGCTGTCACGTGTGCGGTTGAATTAGCCAGATTATGATGAACTGGCACACTGGACAGAAATGGTACTGAAATGAAAATATGTCAGCGTCGTAATAGCTCCGTGTGTTTGTCAGTAATGACTATGTGTCGGTAATGACTCTGCGCTAGTGAACTGCAGTCTAGAAAATGAACAAATTCAGGCTAAAATAATACAGGTATTTGTTCAGGTGCAGAAAGCCTGCTGTGTTAGACCCCCTCTTCTCCTGCTTTCTCATGATTTTACTCAAACACTCATATGCTCTGCAGATTGAATGCAGGATTGTTTTAGCTGATTATCTCTTGTCCGGTCACTTCGGTGGACTGTCAATCAAAGTAGCTCAATAACTCAATCTGAAATGCGACATTTCCAAGCAGTTTTACAGATCAAATTCATCAAAAACAAACTACCCGAAATGATTACTTTTTATTTTGTTATTGTCATTATGACATGCGATTATATTCACAAATCATATCTGAATATTAAATATCTTTACATATATAAAATAATCAGGATGTAGATTCTGTTTTTTTCACATATAATGAAAAATTGCTAAAGTGTTTATTGTTGTATATGCAAGGTTTAGAGTGATTTGAATGCATATCTACATAAAGAGGACTAGTCTCACAGCACTTGGCTATGATCAGTAGATTGCCTGGTTGCATTAGCACATGCTCTGGTTGAGGGGTTTCCGTACTGCCTCGTTATGGAAGGGACTGGGGTCACAGTTAAATCCCATCCGAGACACTGAGCGTATCGCACACAGGGATCTCCACCATGTCCTCAGCCCCTGTGTCAGGGAGCTTTCCCACACGATTCTCGAGCTGCTCGTGGAGCGGTCCAGGCAAAAAGGGGGCCGGGGGCTGGACAATGCAACGTTTATTTCTGTCACATCTCAGCTGTGTGTAAAAGCTACAAACCTCAACCAAATACTCACTCTGCTCCTTCTCAGATTATATTTCAACCATAAACAATGGATTATATTTGATTACAGAAGCAGAACAGTAGTGGTGTGGTGTAGCAGTTAGGAAAATACTATTGTAAATCCATGTCTTCAGGTTTGACTCATTAAATACCCAGCCCACTTCTGTGACTCAGATTCAGAAAGGGTCTCTCTCTTCATCCATATTTGTTGCAGATAGATGTTATATGCACCGTGTGAAACCTTTTGAAAATGCAGCAACTGGTCTAAATATAGTTGTTTGTTAGAGACAGGAAGTGATGTCAGTGAATGTATTAAAAAAGTGCCATTGCCCATCTGAACAATATGAAGCCCTTCTGACCTCCCTCCTCTCTCTCTCTCTCTCTCTCTCTCTCTGTCTCTCTCTCTCTCTCTCCCCCATCTCTCTCTAACTACAGACCTGTACCGGGTTCTCTGTCATCATTGCTACACCTACGAAACAGACAGAGACAGCCGCTACCTGCTTCAATGCCAGGTACTCTGCCAGACCCCACAATGCCAGGATCCTCCGCTGTTCTGATGCCCGTGAGTACAGAAAAATACTCCGGTGCCCACTGGCACCAACCTCTGTGTCACTTTGACCACTTATCTGTCCCATCTTATCTTTCTCAGTCCTTCAGAGGCACTTCTTTTATTTAATTTTTAAAATTTGTTTTATTTTCTGCATAAATGGACAGTTTAAAAAAAAAAAAAAGTCTGAAGGTTATTGCAGTTAAAGCTGCACAGTGTCCAAACTCCATTCCGGGAATGTATGTTGATTTCTGTTCCAACCAGTTAATTGGCTGGACCTTAACTGCGCCAGTTCTTTAAGAAGGCGGAAGTGCTGTTAGCTGTGTTTTGTCATTATTAGGAGGAATCAGTTAATTAAAGAATTAAGAGCTGAAGCTGGAGCGAAGCCCTGCAGGAATTAAATTTAACAGCTCTGACTTAAAGTGAACCAAAAACCGTTCTCCAAAGCTTGGACACTTATTGCTATCATTTATATCTAAGTGGAAGCTAAAAGTTGTTGACTAGTTTTTGACGAGCGCTGTGGGAAACAATCGGTTGGACTTACACACAAGATTCGCGCATCTAATTTATAAATGCATAGTATGTCCAACCATTGGCTTTCCCAGGGTTTTACTCTCTCTCACTGAATACCCCCAGGTGCCTTTTCAGGCAGTAGGACTGAAATGCGTTGTGTGGGGGAGAGTGATAACAGCAGTGAGAAAGCTCCACGCACACGGTCTCTAATGACACCACATGTTCCCTCTGTAATACAACCCTGCCTGTGCTTATGGGGAGCATACTCCGTGTTTATTAAGTTAAGCGCTGACAGAATTCTGCGGAAGACTGACAGTCCAGGAAAGGGGTGCTGGTTCCGACCATATTTTCATACAAAATACACTTAGTGCAATTAAGGCTCTGCGCAGTGTTTTCCCCCCTGGTCTCTGAGGACGAGGTCTACAGTAACACGTTTCAGCAGCCTCAGCTGATGGAGGCCAGTAGGTCTCAGGTCCCACAATCTGGACCTGCAGCCAGAGGTTTCCTCAAACACAGAGCACCGCCCTCACTGATGCTCAAAGACCAGGGGGGCCAGACTCTTCCCCATGCTTAATACGGGACGCTGACCTCTGCCGCGAGCTGTATGCCAGTTTGCTGCTTTTGTTACGCAGAAGAATTGTTGAGCGAGGCTGGGTGAGGTCATTCTGGACTTAAGAACAAACAAACTACCTTGCAAATTGCCCCTCCTTCGAGCAATGGAAATATATAGTTTAGCCATCAAATTCACTACATTATTTCCAAAACAATAAAGAGAATTCTATCATATTCAATCATTGCTGAAAAAATTTCTGCCAAAAAAAAAAAAAAGAGTTAAATTTGTAACCATCTCTAACCGGTGTCAGCAGCATGAGGAAAGACAGACTGTATCAGTAGCAGCTGGCCCGTTGAACCAAACCCAGGTCGTTTCAGAGATGACCCGGAAATGGTGCTCACCCCTCTCCGCACACCCAGCTGTTCCAGGTTACTCACCTGTGACCTGCTGACTACACATTAGTCTTTCATATGGTACCTGCTGACGACACGTCTCTCACGGGCAAAACTCAGCATCTTCACAGATGACCAGTAGACTTTATGGTAACCTGTCGTAGGTTACCATTAGGTTTGTGGTGAACATTGACAAACAAAATTGAAAAAAAATGGACCCTTGTTTGTTTGCAAGAATGA